>CM069862.1:81586219-81888719 GCA_036172795.1 Pelodytes ibericus | reverse complement strand
GGCCCACTGCATCTGCACTGCTCTACTTGCAAGTAATAAAAAGCGGTGGAAGGTAAGCCTTCATACTTGTGTATGCAGAAAAAAAAACCTGTACAATGTAAACAGTAAACACTAACAGGTGAATAAACGGTAGCTTGCTGCGTGGAGTGTCCACTGACAAACTTTACAATCATGCCAGCCTTATCCTTGTTTTATATGGCTTTTCCACATTTTGTCAGATTTTGCAAATGACATACCTATGAAGAAAGGAAAATCAACACCAGAATTTCAAAAACTATTGTTCATACAATTAAACACAAACAAGTACAACAACATCCGTCTCTACACCAACTCAGGAAACAACACTTATGAAAATGATTTATTTTTAAAACTGAAAGCATCTTAAGCATCACAATATTTCAGATGTTAAGGTGATTCCTGATGTGTCAGCAATTAGTTCATGTGCATACTTACGCTGGTCCATAAACACATATTTTTTTATAAAGTTTTCTTAAAGGAACACTAAGAAAAAACTTTTGTTGAGTACATTTAATGTATGAGTTGTTATAGGGTGTACGATTCCCCTAATCATGTTAAAAACTATGGCATTATCTCTGTGTAATAACAACTTATGTTTCATTAAAAGATTGCATCAAGTGTAGGCATTTTAAATAAAATCTGGTTTAATAAAAGAAAATAAATAAAGTACCTTATTGAACCCTCTTTGCTCCATAGAGGTGTATCAAAGAGTGGAAATGCTTAGAATCAGGGGCGTTGCTAGGTCAACAAATGATCAGGGGCTTGAGCCCAGATGAGCACAGTCGCACACAATCTCACCCCGTCTCTCTCTCTCTGTCTCACGTACCCTGTCTCTCTCCCTCTCTTTCTAACACACACCGCCTCTCTCTCTCTCTCTCACACACTCCGTCTCTCTCTCTCTCTCTCACACACTCCGTCTCTCTCTCTCTCTCTCTCACACACTCCGTCTCTCTCTCTCTCTCTCACACACTCCGTCTCTCTATCTCACACTCTCCGTCTCTCTCTCTCACACACTCTCCGTCTCTCTCTCTCTCACACACTCTCCGTCTCTCTCACACTCTCCGTCTTTCTCTCTCTCACACTCTCCGTCTCTCTCTCTCTCACACTCTCTGTCTCTCTCTCTCACACTCTCCGTCTCTCTCTCACACATTTTCCGTCTTTCTCTCTCTCACACTCTCCGTCTCTCTCTCTCTCTCCCTCACACTCTCCGTCTCTCTCTCACACACTCTCCGTCTCTCTCTCTCTCACACTCTCCGTCTCTCTCGCTCTCACACTCTCCGTCTCTCTCTCTCTCACACTCTCCGTCTCTCTCGCTCTCACACTCTCCGTCTCTCTCGCTCTCTCTCACACACTCCGTCTCTCTCTCTCTCACACACTCCGTCTCTCTCTCTCTCTCTCACACACTCCGTCTCTCTATCTCACACTCTCCGTCTCTCTCTCTCACACACTCTCCGTCTCTCTCTCTCTCACACACTCTCCGTCTCTCTCACACTCTCCGTCTTTCTCTCTCTCACACTCTCCGTCTCTCTCTCTCTCACACTCTCCGTCTCTCTCTCTCACACTCTCCGTCTCTCTCTCACACATTTTCCGTCTCTCTCTCTCTCACACTCTCCGTCTCTCTCTCTCTCCCTCACACTCTCCGTCTCTCTCTCACACACTCTCCGTCTCTCTCTCACACTCTCCGTCTCTCTCTCTCTCACACTCTCCATCTCTCTCGCTCTCACACTCTCCGTCTCTCTCGCTCTCACACTCTCCGTCTCTCTCGCTCTCTCTCACACACTCCGTCTCTCTCTCTCTCACACACTCCGTCTCTCTCTCTCTCTCTCACACACTCCGTCTCTCTATCTCACACTCTCCGTCTCTCTCTCTCACACACTCTCCGTCTCTCTCTCTCTCATACACTCTCCGTCTCTCTCACACTCTCCGTCTTTCTCTCTCTCACACTCTCCGTCTCTCTCTCTCTCACACTCTCCGTCTCTCTCTCTCACACTCTCCGTCTCTCTCTCACACATTTTCCGTCTCTCTCTCTCTCACACTCTCTGTCTCTCTCTCTCCCTCACACTCTCCGTCTCTCTCTCACACACTCTCCGTCTCTCTCTCTCTCACACTCTCCGTCTCTCTCGCTCTCACACTCTCCGTCTCTCTCGCTCTCACACTCTCCGTCTCTCTCGCTCTCACACTCTCCGTCTCTCGCTCTCACACTCTCCGTCTCTCTATCTCACACAGCGTCTCTCTCTCTGTCTCACGCACCCTGTCTCTCTCTCTCTCTCTCTCTCACACTCTCCGTCTCTCTCTCACACACTCTCCGTCTCTCTCTCTCTCACACACTCTCCGTCTCTCTCACACTCTCCGTCTTTCTCTCTCTCACACTCTCCGTCTCTCTCTCTCTCACACTCTCCGTCTCTCTCTCACACATTTTCCGTCTCTCTCTCTCTCACACTCTCAGTCTCTCTCTCTCCCTCACACTCTCCGTCTCTCTCTCACACACTCTCCGTCTCTCTCTCACACACTCTCCGTCTCTCTCTCTCTCTCACACTCTCCGTCTCTCTCTCACACACTCTCCGTCTCTCTCTCTCTCACACTCTCCGTCTCTCTCGCTCTCACACTCTCCGTCTCTCGCTCTCACACTCTCCGTCTCTCGCTCTCACACTCTCCGTCTCTCGCTCTCACACTCTCCGTCTCTCTCTCTCACACTCTCCGTCTCTCTATCTCACACAGCGTCTCTCTCTGTCTCTCTCTCTCACACTCTCCGTCAGTCTCTCTCTCTCACACACTCTCAGTCTCTCTCTCTCTCACACACTCTCAGTCTCTCTCTCACACACTATCCGTCTCTCTCTCTCTCTCACACACTCTCAGTCTCTCTCTCTCTCTCTCTCTCTCACACACTCTCAGTCTCTCTCTCTCTCACACACTCTCAGTCTCTCTCTCAGTCTCTCTCTCTCTCTCTCTCTCACACTCTACATCTCTCACAGCGTCTATATCTCCCACAGCGTCTATATCTTTCTCACACACACTTACACATACTCAACCTGACACACACACCCTCATACACTTATGTAAACACCCTGACACACACACACCCTCATACACTTAAGTAAACACCCTGACACACACACACCCTCATACACTTATGCAAACACCCTGACACACACACATCCTGACACACACACCCTCATACACTTATGCAAACACCCTGACACACACACACCCTCATACACTTATGCAAACACCCTGACACACACACCCTCATACACTTATGCAAACACCCTGACACACACACACCCCCTCATACACTTATGCAAACAGCCTGACACACCCTCATACACTTATGCAAATACCCTGACACACACATCCTGACACACACACCCTCATACACTTATGCAAACACCCTGAAACACACACCCTCATACACTTATGCAAACACCCTGACACACACACCCTCATACACTTATGCAAACACCCTGACACACACAACCTGACACACACACCCTCATACACTTATGCAAATACCCTGACACACACATCCTGACACACACACCCTCATACACTTATGCAAATACCCTGACACACACATCCTGACACACACACCCTCATACACTTATGCAAACACCCTGACACACACACCCTCATACACTTATGCAAACACCCTGACACACACATCCTGACACACACACCCTCATACACTTATGCAAATACCCTGACACACACACCCTCATACAGTTATGCAAATACCCTGACACACACATCCTAACACACACACCCTCATACACTTATGCAAACACCCTGACACACACACACTTATACACATTGCTTCACCCACACAGTCACACTTACACGCAGACACTAATACACATTTTTAAATATTAAAAAAAAAAAAAGCCCTATAGCGTTGGTACCCCTCCCTGCTAAATTACCTTTGTTTGCAGGGAGGAGGACGTTTCCGATGGGACAATCATTTTCTTCTGCCGGATGTCACATCCGGCGCGCAGCCAGACTCACAGTGCGACGGGGGCGGAGCTTGCACCCGTCGCGCTGTCAGTATGGCCAGGAGGTGGGGTCGCCGCATCCACTTGCTTGTGGGCCGCACCTCCAGGAGGAGGGGCCAGCAGCAGCGCCTCTCTTCCTCACCCCCCGCACAAGCATAAACCTCCGATTCTGGGACTATGTCCCAGACGGGGGAAAGCTCTGCGGGGGAGATTTTTTTTTTTTTTAAACAGTGATAGCCCTGGAGTCTCGGGGCTAAAGTATACTTTAGCCGCAGAGTCTCCATTCGGGGCTATGCACTGGAGATTCGGGGCTATAGCCCCAGTAGCCCCCCCTAGCGACGCCTCTGCTTAGAATTAAACATAACTTAATGCAATGCTGACCATATGATATCTGCATTTCAGCCATTTCAATTTTTCTATTATGAACAGGAGAATTGAAAGTAAAAAGTAAAAAAATGTAGAAAAACAATTTAAAAAAAAGCCCCCAGTCTTCTGCTGGCCCCATAAATAAAAAAAAAATAACCCCTGCCCTCCAGAAAAATTAGGGGGGTAGGGCTAGCAGCTGGGAACTGTCAATGCCTGGGCATATGTACAACAGGGGGTGGGGGCAATTTGGGAGGTTCCCCGTCCTGTTTTTGATAGGGGTGGCCAGGCCTATGTCCCCTGGCCCCCAATGTATATTTTAAGGAGCCTCATGGGAGCTATTTTTTATTTATTTTAATTTCAGGAGGACTATGGCTGTTTTCACAATAGCCTTAGTCCTCCAGAAATGAGTCTCTATCCTCCCTATAGAAGGCTATGGGGATTATAAAGTCTACCACTCCAGTTTGGTGTGTTACAGGCGCTTTCAGTTTTGGTCGGTATCAGTGTGGAATCGGCTATGATCACCAAATTGTTGAACTATTCGGAGGCACATCTGGACATATTGGGTAGCTCATAATTCTGGTCCCGATATGTACCCATTCTAGACTTCGGAGTCTAAAACATGTGCCTAAAATCCATTAATGTCAGTCGTAGATCAAAACATTTACTGGGTCCTCCATAATTGACAGTGATACTGTAGGCGCATGCTGAGTTCCACTTCAGAGGTCTCCAAGTGCCACTTATGACACCTGTGTCATAGGTTCACAATCATTGACCTAGGATGTCTCTTGTTGACATTGCTTTAGTAAAGTAGAGCAGTATTTAGGTAAATGGTTCAAGATACAGTTTAATGTGTTATTAAATAGTAAAAGCTGTAGTATATAACAGTGCAACATTTTCATTGTCTTGTCACTGCAGATGTGTCCTATATATGTAGTTAAAATGTACTGCCTCTGCTTGAGTTTGATAAAATTAGATACTGAATTGTAAATTGAAGTATAATTAGATGGATCCCATGTGATTAAAGCTGTAAATTGCTGTGAATTTTCCCTGATAGGAGCAAGGAAGTTCCGAAATCATTAAAATGCTGCATTTATACTAAACTTTAAAGAACAGACTTTGTCATTTTATTTCTGGGCAAAAGAATATAGTACTTAACCAAAGAATGTCTTAAGAGAGCTAGCACATAGAAAACTGGGTCAGAATAAATAAATGGCAGGCACTGTGTGCAAATAACGGCTTTTAGCTTTGTTTATTGTTATGCAGGTTTGGCTGTTCAATCTTGCCCTCTGGGTAACTATATTATTGGAGAGCTTAGATTGAACCTGTTACATCTACACACAATACAAATTGCTGTCTATGCAGATAGCCAGAGGGAAGCAAAGCCGAGTGCCTGCACCCCCACAGTAAAATCACATTTAATTATATAAATGAGTCTTAATCACAATTATAGAAATCTGTTGTTTTATTGACACACTCTGTTTTAATTTAATCAATTGAAATTTGATTTTCTTTTCACATGCTTTCTCATAGCTTGCCTTATTTCTTATTTTATACAAATCTAATGTGAAACTCACTCATGAATCCAAAAATCAAATGCTAGGGGGTAACGGATATAAAATTCACTATGGGCAGGGCATTATTAAATCTTTACGACCTATTGATAACTCTTTGAGTAATTAAGGTATTTAGAACAAGAACAAAATATTTGATTCCAGTAAAATAATGTATACACGCATTTACTCCAGTTTAAACACATATTATTATCCTCTATTGTGGATTCATTTGAAAACCAGGATAAAGAGCAAAGAGGGATTGGAGTCCAAAGGAGGAACATGTGTGAAGTAGTAAATTCCTTTTGTACACTCCTAATTCCCCAAGGCAGCTGGGTTTAGCAATAAACACATCAAATAAGTTAGTTTGTGACAGTGACAATGGCAGTTGTTAACTCCACTTTGAAAAGGTTAGTTACCCCAACCGTTGGGGTGTGCTGTTTTATTTGATCCCTTATGGAGACTTTTCACTTAAAGCAAACTGGCAAGTGAGGTGCATAGATCAGGCAGTAATAGCTACACTAGAAAAAATATTGCAGTTCACTTGCAGTTTACTTTTTTCTCTTTTCTTTCAGTGAGCTGGTGAGAGCCTGTTCAAACTGCAAGCTCATAGGTTCAGATTCTAGCATGGTCAACTCAGCTCTATGATAACGAGTAACACAATATGGGAAATAATGACATCTAATATTCCGCGGCCAATTCAGTAAGTTCCAAGAGCTTATGTTAAAACTGCACCTTGAAAGAAAAGTGCTACATAAATACTAGTTATTATTAGTAGTAAATAACCCTCAAGTCACTCCATCTCAGGGTACTTATGCCATTTCCCCCCCGTACCTTGTGTTTCAATTGCTTCAGGTATTACCTTTGAGTACACTGATAAAAGCACAACGCTCTTGTTTTTCATACTGAAAATATACATTCTAATTTCTGCTGTGTTTCTGAACTGAAATAATTAGCTGATAGTATATTGTTATATCTAGGCAAGAGATATTATATTTGTACCACTTTCTGTCCCCCTCAAAATCCTTATTCCATGACCAAATTTGGAATATGTTTGTGCTGTAGAACAAAACTCCAATATACATATAATATTATTAATTGAGTCTAATGTGAGAGAAGAAAATCCTGCACCGGCTATGGTAATGGAAACCCTGGGAAACGTAATCTTCTTCAAATCTGCACCAGATGACTTTCATTCTATAAAGAAAAAAATAAACAGGATTACATATGTGTGCATGTGACCAAGATCACTAGCAACTACAGATTCCTTGCATGTTAAATACAATACTCAATAAAGAGAGAATTGCAGGGAAATGAAGGAAATGAAGTAGCCGAGTTGGAAAAATTCTCCAATGCAGCTGAATGGGAGATTTTTTTCCCAACTCAGCTACTTTGGCCTGAAGTTTGAAATTCCCGTCTCAATTCTGTGCACTTCTTTCTTTACTGAATACACCGTATTGTGTGACTTTTGAAGCAGCACATGTTACATTTTAATCTATAATGAAATCAAAGCTTGTGTTCCTGTACATATTCCCACATCAGAGTAATTGTCAGTCACTTTGTGGGGTAGTAGCTGGCTATGAAAGTGGCACAGTGAACAGAACTGAATGTTTTCACCATGAGCCTGTGTATAGAGTTAATGTTCACATGAGCACTTGAACTTTAAACACCTGCGTGATAGGGAGGGACTTCTATGAACAGTGAAAGTGCAGCTGTATCAGCTTTACATCTAGGAATTTGTAAACACATTCATTTTTGACATGTTAGCCGATTGTTCCTGCTGAACAGTATATGAATATAATCAATATCTTTATGAATATAATACTGTGATGTAGGAATTTACATGTTTATATAGTTGTACCAAAAAGGTACAGCTGGGCCTCTTCCCCTACTTCCTCACCTTTCAGTGCAATGCATGTCGAAAGGTGCCAAAGTATGACATCACACCAGCACCTTCAGTCATTTATAATACTGACCAGCTGGGAAACAGTGGAAGAGAGATGAGTGCCAGGTCTTGCAGCTTCATTCTTCTTTAATAGAAATGAGGTGTGGGAATATGAACTGGCACACGGGACAGCAATGTTGCTCTGGCGTGATTCTGAGTATTCTCTTGATATTAAACAAAGTAATTATGTGGAATAATAACTTTATTTTGTTGAAAAACATTGGCAAGAGTGCGATGCATGGGAGTTTTTACCTTCTTCCCAGTATCAGTCCAAAAAGATTTGTAAGGAAAATGCAACTACCGTTTTTCTCAATGTAAAAATGAAAACTTTTAGATCTTGCTGTGCCAAACAAAGGTTTGAATCTTAACCACTGAAAGTAATGGGAGGCGAAATGATCATAGATATTTTTGAGACTAAGTCAAATTCGGTACCCGAATGGCATTTTGATCATTACGTTCAATGGGGAAGATTTGAACAAGGATTTTTTTTCTAAGTCAAACTCGCGGGGTATAAGTCAACCTTTAAAGTCAAATGTTAGTGAATAGATTCATATGTTCTTGCATCCCTAAAAACTTTTTCAGGACGCAAAAATGTCCTGGTTTTTGTGCCAGCGGCTGCTGCCTGCCTCCCAGGACACAAGCATCCCTGCAGCAGGCAGCCACATTATAATCATAGTATAGAGCCATCAGACATGGGGTGGAGAAAAGAAAGACTAATGGGTGCCGGGTTTTTTTTTTTTTCAAATCTGGTCACCATGGCTAAGTAGTGATTCTCTGAATTACATTAGTGCTTGAACAACAAAACATTTGTTAGGCATATTTGACTACCTGTTTTAACCATCATAGAAGAAGGTGCCATGTTTTGCTGCAGTGGGCCATTGAGATGACCACTAAGTATATTCCCCAGTTATTAATGTATATTATTATCCTTTATTTGGTAAATATTGAAAAAAATAACTGTATAGCAGTAACACTCTAAACAGATTCTGTTAACAGCTAGTTTTCCTTTGTTTTCTTGGAGATTATATCAATGCAATTTACAATCAATACTGCAAAAAAAAAGTGAGTTTTTTCATGGTGTTAGACAGGTTTTTCATTTTTGGACAATCCCAAAAGTTGTGGCTGATACCCATAATCCTCTACTTTACTAGTGAAATATAAACAAGTTTTTTTTTACTTTTTTCTCTGAAACTGGATTGGCTTTGAGAAGGGGATAGTTGGCAACTGATGGCCCAGTGATCATACGCAATTTTGTTGTCCTTGGTGCACTTCATCAGCTCACTTAATTTCATCAGAAATAGACACAAAGACATGCAAGACAGATCTGCTGACAGATAACACAGAGAGATTGACAGACAGACAAATGGATAGAAAGATCGAAAGTGTTACTGACTGGACCATTTAAAAGTGAAAGGTGTGCGGCCTCAGCTCATTAAGTAATTCAATGTATAGCAACTTTATGGAATAAACATGAAGCTCCACTATTACTAAACTAAACCATTAAAAATAAAGTTAACGATGCAATAGAAATGGATCAATTAACAGCCATGGTACATGAACACGTTTACATTTTGGCCCATTACAAACTAAATATTTATTCACCTATACTCTCGGATTGATATCAATTTATTATATCCTTATTATAGGTTATTTTTTTTTTATTATATTGTCTTTCAATTTATATTAACTTGTTTACATTTTGGCCCTGTATTACTTTATTTTATGTTGTTTATTTTGTTATATTTATTATTTTCAAAAAAAGAAATTCACTTATGTAACTTAATGTTATTTTAACTGATGTATGATATGAACATCACATTCTGCTAAGTCACTAAAAAAACATGATGGTTCAGCCTTTTTAAACTATATTGGCAAATTGTGTAATTTCAACTCTCTATCTTTTATTAATATATCCCTGAGGTGATCAACTTTTAGTCTGATGTTAATTTTAACACTATCAGTACTTCCAAAAACTAGGATGACATAATAATAATCTCTTATTAAAGGATGTGGGGGTGATATGGTTACGATACTTGTCACTTCATTGATTGCTAATGTTAATAGGCTGATCTGGCTGGTTAGGCTGGTGTCCCGTTCTTCCCTCATCCAACCCTTACTCTCCTGAAGCCTTGCGCTCAGTTGTAGAGTATTTCCTGTGGGTCATTGTAGCTGTACTTCCCTGATAGATATTCCAAACAATCCCATGTCATTGGGTAGTTAATGCTTCACATCCAAGTATGGCACTGTGTGAGCAGTATGCCTTCATTTTCACAGTAAAGGAAGAGAGTATATTTAAAAGAAGAAAAACTACCACAACTAGAGGACATAGTCTTAAATTAGAGGGGCAACGATTTAAAAGTAATATCAGGAAGTATTACTTTACTGAGAGGGTAGTGGATGTATGGAATAGCCTGCCAGAAGAAGTGGTAGAGGTAAACACAGTCAAGGAGTTTAAGCATGCGTGGGATAGACACAAGGCTATCCTAGCTATAAGACCGGGAACATAGGACTAATAAAAGTACTCCAAAAAAATTGGGCAGACTAGATGGACCGAATGGTTCTTATCTGCCAACACATTCTATGTTTCTATGTTTCTATGTTTCTTTTCGAAAAGGATATTCTAGAGAGTTCAGAGAAGGGCTACTAAACTGGTTCATGGATTGCAGCATAAAACTTACCAGGGAAGGTTAAAGCATCTTAACATGTATAGCTTGGAGGAAAGATGTAATAGGGGGGAAATGATAGAAACATTTAAATACATAAAGGGAATCAACACAGTAAAGGAGGAGAGTTTTTGTAAACAAAGAAAAACTACCACAGCAAGAGGACATAATCTTAGATGTAGCTTTCTTTTTCTCTGTCTGCTCTACCTGCCAGCACAGATAAGAGTAATAACGCAGATTGTCAGAAACATTGCATTTCCTCTCTGCTGTAGAAATCATCCAACATGCAAATCTGAGCAACACTTGTTAAATATCCCAGGATTTGCTTTAATATTTGAGGACATTCTATGCTTTAACTATAGCTTATCGTTGCGAAATAAAATAATCCACTTATAGCTACTGGAGTTCCACAAATCAAACAATCACAATTCCAATTATTAATTTACCAATTAGTATGATACCTCTGAGGAAACCCCAGCAGCAGGGTGAAATGTGTTATACGAAACGGATAAAGAAACGGTGTGTGTGTAAACAAAATGTGCATAAATTACAATGTTACTTGCTGAGCAACTTGAACGCAGCCCCCTATTGCACTCTCCCAAGTCCCAAAATATACAGTTAAAACCGGGGGGGGGGGGGGGGGGGGCTGGTTCAGGAAAGCGCAGTATCAAGTTGAACCTTAAAATATAAATGCAAAAACACTGATATTGTGATACAGTATAGACTCCAAATATTCTGAATAGGTAAGTATTACACTCACAAACAGAAGAATAGATGGAGTTTGTCACAAATGGCTGGGTATAAAACTTGGTTTAATCTGCAAAAAAGTAAAAGAACACACATGTACAGGGCCATTAGACACAACCCTTGGCCATACTGGGATTCCATCGACAAGCTGTTGGTCTCAAATGCGCATGTAGATATAGTCCAAGGTGTAAAACGGAGTCCAATTCAGTAGTAACTGCAGGAACTAACTGAAATGTGTTATAAGCATATAGTAAAAGAACTGGACCAATTGTGATGTTATCCTTATTTTTATCAAAAATTTAAATAGTATTTTAAATATACTGCTGTAATTGGATTTAGACATTACTTAGGCACCTGCACAATTTCCCATTCTTTAATTAGAGGGGCAAAGTATATTTAAAAGAAAGAGGACAACAAGAGGATTTAGTTTTAAATTAGAGGGGCAACAGTTTAAAAGTAATATCAGGAAGTATTACTTTGCTGAGAGGGTAGCGGATGTTTAGAATAGCCTTCCAGTGGAAGTGTTTGAGGCTAACACAGTGAAGGAGTTTCTTCATTTGTGGGATAAGCATAAGGCTATCCTGGATATAAGGACAGAGACTAATAAAAGTATTTAGAAAACTTTGCAGACTAGGTAAGCTGACTAGTCCTTATCTGCCGACACATTTATATATTTTATTTGTAAAACTATTTTTGCTCTTAGCACCTTTTGCAATGTATTAAACATTTAACACACAATTAATAAATATGAACAACTTGTGAATAAAAATGGGCATATTTGAAAACAAAAACAGGCACGTTTGCGAATATTTTTTCGGCCTTTTTTATTAGCACTTGCTAAATGCTGGTGTAATTTTCAAATGCAAAATTAAAATTATTTTTACGATGATGCATAAAAGTGAAAAAAATGTAACAAAATGTTACAAATGTTTGAAAATTGCTCCTTACTCATGTTTTAGCAATTTTTATCCCACTGCACTAGTTTTATACATGACCCCCTATGTTTCTAAGCAATTACATTTTCATGGTTATTGAATTATTCATGAGTTTAGGGTAAAGGCCTGGTGTAGATCCATGGTGTAGATCCTGCTGTCCCACCGAGCTCTACCTCACCATCTTTCTACTGTGTCAGAGACACTGATAAAGGTGTACTGTGCATGTGCAATAGCGCTGCCCATTTGAGTGACAGTTCTACCACGCATGCATGGTAGCACTGACTTTCATCCTCCAAAGCTCCGCCCCCAAGCTTATGTCCCACCTACCACAACAAGAGCCAGAAATGTTTGCCCACATCTACGTTTGTAAGTGAAACCTTCAATTGGCTGGGAACTTGAGCCCTAACTTTTAGGACCATTTCTGAAGCTGCTTCCACAGGCCCTTCTTGTTTCCTTTATTTCCATGGCTAACATGGAACCATCTTGTTAGAAGGTTTGCAATGACTGATCACCTTAACATGCTTTAAAGATGAATCAATAAAACAAAAACAATATGGGCTTTATTGAGGAAAGAGGGAACTGCCAAGGGAATTTCAAATTTAAGGCTGAAGTAGACGGGTAGGAAAAACTGGGCTAAATTAGAAAATATTTCCAACTCGGCTAGTTTAGCCTAAAGTGTGATGTTTTCTGTAAATTCCCTCTTTCATAAATAAACCCTCAAGTGATGTGCTGTAAAATTATAATGGTTAAGTAATTTCCGATATATTTAGTAATACTTTTTAAATCTGCCAACCATTCAGCTTACTCAATCAAAGGCATTGTGGAATACATCTAAACCATCTCACATTTCCTGTTTTCAGCACCAGTTACAAATCAAGAGATAAAAATAGCAGCAGAAGGTTAAGCACATACTGAGATATATTGATTTTTCAGCACAAAGCATCAGGTCATCCAGTTCATTCAGTTTGAAATGTGTTATTAAAAATATCTTTAAAAATTATTACTGTAAAAAAAAAACTGCTTTATGAAACAGTCATCAAGGTTTGTTATATCAAGTGATTACATAATTCTGCACTAACTGTGGGGTTAATAGTATCAAATATCCATGCATGTGGGAACCTGCTCAGGGCCAAAGTAATTGGCGGATTTGGACAACATGAGCACATTATGCGTGTCCTGTATGCAATGCACTATGGGATAACATTGTTTCTGTGGCATATGTGTAGTGTGTTGAGTGATTAAGTTGGACAATGTGAACTTCTGATAAAATGACCTTATTCAGATTTACCTCATAGAAAAGTAGAACATTTGACAGTATGAAGTAGAAGTTCCCAGTTGTGAAATTTTCAAAACATGTTTATCTAAAAAAATATATTAATAATTAAAGTGACAGGTCGATTAAATTTATTAATCGTCTCTTGAACTATAATATAGAACTGGCGCATATAGTACTAATTCCAGACAGCTGATTGGCACTTTTTCTGCGTGTGCCTTTTTTTAAACATAACTCTTTTTTACTGGTTCGCAGTATCTTTTTAGTAGTTGATTACAATAGCATGGGCAATTTTTGACAGCTGTGTTGCACTTTTTCCACTTAAACCTTACTTATACATAACCCCATTTTCAATATGTACAATATACATAAAATATGCAATACTGTATGCTATTTTCCCCTCTCAAATATAGCTTACGTGCAGTCTAGCAACTGCTTTATCATACTCATATACAGACTTGTTTTTCTGTGTTTGACAGACTTTGCCAGGGACCTTCGAAGTCAGAGTCCAAAGATCAAACCTGCAAAGTTCTTGAATACAGAAGCACTTTTATTTTGCTACTGGATGTTCAACTGACTAGTCAGTTAATGTATTTACATGGTAAACAAACAGGGGTTCCTAATTAATTGCTAGGCCCGCTCATGTCTAATTTTAAAAGGACAATAAAAGATTGTTGGATTCTGGCTATTAACCTTTTATTTTGTAATGAGCTAGTAAAATACTTTATAAAATAGGAAAGGAAACGTTTATTGCTTGATATTCTGACTGGGCAGCCTGAGTAATCTGAGCAATAGTTTTAGCTGGAACAGAGAGGATTTTGCAAAACATGTCACATGTACAAGGAAACTTGATCCATAGCTTGACTCTGTGACCTCAGGGTGGGGGTGATATTTAGATTTACATACTTTGAGGGCTAATCCTACCTTATCATTACCCTTTCCCCAGAGAAATAAGAAGCAGCGATCTCTTTGGATGACTGGCATGTGTTCACTAAAAGTAAAAGTTGAGTTTGGCAAAAGGTGGTCGAGTTGGCAGGTCAGAGTCAAAATTGATTTTGACCTCCCAACTTGACCACCTTAAGCTTAACTAAACTCAGCCTCCATTTTAGCCCTTTTGTCAAACTCGAACTCTCATATCAACATCGAATCTCATAGACTGCATGGAAAATTGGTATTCACTAAAAGTGAGGGACGTATATTGCATATATTTTCAAAACCGCTAATAATGACTGATTACTGCACATTAAGCGCTGGTCCCTGGTTAAAGAACGGACCCCTAAGTTCCCCTGGAAAGTTAAAAACAAAAAAACAAATAAAGGAAAAAATACCAGATTACAAAAATAAATATATATTTTAATAACATAAATCAAAGTAAATTTACACAAATAATAAAAATATTAAACAAATCATACAAATTAAAATAAACAAATAAAAGTACAAAAAAGTAAAAAAAAATCATATATATATATACAATGATATTCACTGTATATGATATGATTTTAAATTTTATTGTATTAATTTTTACATATGTTTGTTAACCCCTTTGTGGGATTGGAAGGACCAGACTTCTTCCAAGCAGCATATCTCTCAACCATACTCACACATCTATACATACGTAGCATAATTAAGAGTCAACAATGTTTTCCATTCAGCTGTGCTGTCAGTGGCAGATGCTCTATATGTGCTAGGTGTGCGCTGCACCACCCATGCTGTGTATTTCGGTAGTTTGTGTGCTCCGAATAGAGAGCACACAAACCCCGTAAATACATCAGGGAGACAGGCGACAGCTGGGAATTTGGCAACAGAATCATCCAATCTATTGCCAATTCGACAAGCACTAAAAGTATACGAATTTTCATATCTTCGGCACCCAAATCCAAGATGGCGACACTTCCGGTTCCGGCAGCGTCCTCCTTATTGACATTAAATCCTCTTACAGTTGGCGGCATGGTTTTTGCTTTCACAAAATAGCTTATTTCCAATTGGAGATAAAATCCTCAGTCTCATATAGCACACAGACTCAGATGTATAGTCTTCAGCATAGAATAATATTGCAACTCTCCAGTTATATGGTGCCTCAAATAAAAATAGAAAGTGTTTGTAACAATAATATTTAAAAATAATCTACATTTATACACAAATAAAAACAGGGGTATATAGTTTAAAATAAGTACAGGTGACCTGGAAGCATCTTGCCGCTTACTGTTATGCATCAATAATGATACAATAATTTTTTTAAATGTTCTACTTTTTCTACTAATGAAAAGGATTTAGGAATAATTGTTGATAACAGACTTAGCAATAAGATATTGGCATGTATAAAACGAGGTATTGATCCACGGTAGCAGGATATCATCTTGCCTCTTTACAAGTCAATCGTAAGACCTCACTTTGAATATGCAGTACAATTCTGGGCACCAGTCCTTAAAAAGGATATTATGGAACTAGAAAAAGTGCAAAGGAGAGCTACAAAATTAATAAGGGTATTGGAGGATTATTTTTTTTTACACAGTCCTGTGTAGCCATTCATGTTAATTGTAAAAACAGGTTGTAACATCATCGTGCCATTTGAATCATAAGTGTTTCCTGTTTTTTTAATGTTTGTGTCATTTAAGTGGTGTGATACCTAAGAGGTAGATGTGGCTCTACTATCGCCACCCACTCCCTAAATAGCACCCTCCAACAGACTTGGGGACATACGGGACAGAACAAGACATACAAAACATAGAAGATGATTCATCGGTATTGAGCTCATCCAGCTTTCTTGGAAGCTAATGTGTCCGGAGTTTCTAACATTAACATATCCCTTCTAAGTTATTTATTTCCCCTATTTCATTGGGTGAGAGCCTTTGAACGGGTGTATGTACTCCATCGCTGCCTCAGCTCCGTTGTCATCTTTCCTTATTATTTATTTTCCTTTATGTTAAGTACCTCCTGCCACTTGTTCCACATTTTATATTTTGAGTTGTTCAGGCAAAACTGAGCAGCTATGCCTTTCTCCATCTTAATCTGGAAGTAAACCTGAGCCCATATTGTTGCCCACCCTATCACCTCTGAAGACTTCCAGTTCCTTGCTATTATAACTTTGTGGCTGCTAGGATGTAATTCAGAATAATTTTTTTATCTCGTGGTATTTTGGGGATGTTCAGAATGAAAAGAGCCAATTCGGGTGTAGCCATCAGCTCTGTGTCTAGAATTTTCCTTATTCTCACAAAGACCTCCTTCCAAGTTTTGGCTATCACGGGGCAGTCCCACCAAATATGTTTATAATCACCTTTATAAGTTCCGTATCTCCAACACAGATTAGGAGTATTTTTGAATATTTTTGCTAGTAGGTCTGGGACCATATACCATCTGTTATAGAGCTTGTAACAGCATTCTGAAATGTTGAGGCAGTGAATATGTTTGTTCATTTCCGCCAGGGTTCCATTCCAGTCCTTCAAACTGATCTCCATTTTTAGATCTTGTTCCCATTTGGAGAGTGCGGCAGGCATGTGTTGTTCTCTACAAGAGTTGTTAAATCTAAGACAAGTGGTAATCCTGTAGTTTTGTTTATCTTGATGTAGTAATTCAATCAGTAATTGTGGTTTTGTCAGGTGCCAGGTCTATAGAGGTATTTGTTCATGAAATTCCTTATTCTTATATAAGCAAATATCTCATTATTCTGCATACTATATTCCTCTTGTATTCTGTCGAATGTTCTAATTTTTTCTTCTTCCATCAAGTCTGTTATCCTGTTAATCCCGCTGTTGCTCCATGTTCGCAGGTGTAAATTCTCCATTAGCTCGGATAGGATATTCAAGGGTAGATTTGTGTGTCTCCTATTTTTAAGGCCTGCTCTGTTCCTGAATCTGGCCCAGCAGAGATTGGAGGATCTTAGTTATGAAGAGAGACTTAAAAAGCTGCATTTATGTACGTTAGAAAAAAGGCGTCTCAGAGGGGATATGATAACATTATATAAATATGTGCAGGGCCAATATAAAGAGCTCGCCAGTGACCTGTTCATTAACAGAAATGTACAAAGAACAAGAGGTCAAACCCTGAGACTGGAAGAGCAAAGATTTCATAGACAGCAAAGGAAGGGATTCTTTACGGTAAGGACAACAAAGTTATGGAACTCACTGCCAAGAGAGGTAGTGCTATCAACCACAATAGATGCATTTAAAAATGGTCTGGATGTTTATTTAGAAAAGCAGAACATACAGGGAAATTAACAATAGAATAAGCATTAATAATAAAGCTTCTTGATCCAAGTACAAGTCTGATTGCCCTTTGAAGTCAAAAATGAATATTTCCCCCTAGGAGGCAAAATGTGAAATAGCTTCCTTAGGTGTTTTTTCCTTCTTTTGAATCAAAAGCTGGAATGATAGGTATAAAAGTTGAACTTGATGGACATATGTCTTTTTTCAACCTAAATTACTATGTTACTATGTTCTGCCTTCTAATTTGGAGGTACTGGAGAAATTTTGGACATTGAAGCTGAAGTCTGAAAATCCATCTCCATCCTCAATATATTGCACTTTGTGAATCCATAAATTAAACTAGTTCAATTTAAGTAAATCAGTCATACAGAGGGCTGGTCTTTTCATAATTATTACACAGTTTATGATACCAAATATCCAACCTATACAGCCAATTGTACTACACCAAGAACCCTACAAACAGATGTCCACCCATCAACAAATAGATTGGAAAGAGGACATTGCTGCATATTGCTATTGCTGCACATAATCCTCCTTAAAGAGAGACTAAATTGTCCATGTTACCTTTAAATCATACAGTAGACCACTGTCACACATGCGCACCCAAATGACAGAGGGTGAATATCTTTGGAATGGTGCACGACAAGTTTTATGTTTTATAAGGGGACTCATTAAAAGAATAAAAAAATGGGATTAGTCACCCTTTAAAACAATAGTGAAGAAATGGAGCAGGGCAGGCATTTTAACACATGGCAGAATGGAGGCATTCAATGGCAAAGATTCATCTGATTATGGTTCTGCCTAGATGCTTGGGATTATGGTTCCTCATAGGAATGGAAAAATGCTTGGGATTATGGTTCCTTCTTGGAATGGCAAGGATGTTTGGGATTATGGTTCCTCCTAGGAATGGCAAAGATGTTTGGGATTATGGTTCCTCCTAGGAATGGCAAAGATGTTTGGGATTATGGTTCCTCCTAGGAATGGCAAAGATGTTTGGGATTATGGTTCCTCCTAGGAATGGCAAAAATGTTTGGGATTATGGTTACTCCTAGGAATGGCAACGGTGCTTGAGATTATGGTTCCTCCTAGGAATGACAAAGATGTTTGGGATTATGCTTCCTCATTGGAATGGCAAAGATGTTTGGGATTATGGTTCCTCATTGGAATGGCAAGGTATGGAGCTTTGAAAAGAAACAACATTTCAAAGATGTTTAACTCAATATAATGTATGTTCAACCTTTTTTGAAAATGATGTGCAAAGGGCATATTTTCACTTTGATGGAGCCTAGCAAGCTATCTCTGGATGAATCACTTTCATATTATTTGTGTCAAGCCTGCAATTTTCTCTTTAAAATTGTACTATAATTATTAAATAATCCAAAATATTAGACCTCTCAGCCTACAAAGTGTGATGTACTGTCAGCTCCAGATATTTAATAGACAAAAACAGCGCAATGTGAAACATGTAATGACTCACAAGGGCTTACTGAGCATAAACTCTCTATCCTTAAGAGGCCAGTAGATTTTAAGGCTATTTATCTGTCAATGTATTCACATGCCAACACTGCAAATTGCTCTCTGTACCACTGAAGTAAAACACTTATCACTGTATGTTTGCTCAGATACTATTGGAGCTTACTAGATTGCACATTGTCTATATGGCATACATTTCTAACTATTTGGTATAAAACGAATGAAGCAGGATAATGTCATAAAGAATGATGTATTAAATAAGTGAAATTCTTCTTATTTATTATTGCTTATGTTTGCAAAATAAATGAATGACAAATATGGGTTATCCCACTAAATAATTACTTGACATGACCTTTTATATATAACAATCCAACAGCGACACAGATTAAACATAAAATATTGAAGTATCTTCTAACATGTTTTACAAAACTTTGTTCATATTGTTAAATAGCTCATTCTAAATCAGAGCCACGTTATCAGAAATGGATATGTGTATTGGGCCGCATTTTCATTTTTTTTTTACTTATAGTAAAGAAAATGTTTGGCTATTTAGCAGAAGTGCAAAAGCAGTCCAAAAACAGTTTATAGTGCTAGAATATGGGTGGTAAAGTCAGCCAGGCTGTCAGATGTGCCACATTTAGCCTATGCGCCAATCATTGGATGTACTTGCTATAATTATCTATTATGTTTTTTTCCTATTGAAAAACACAGTTACAAACTTTGCCAAAATTCAGATGAGTTTCTTATGCAGCAGTGTTAATTTTGTCAAGTAAACATTTTTCGGCATAGTTTTCAACTGCATGTTTTCAGTAACTAAAACAAAACAATAACTAAATACAAACTAAGTTAATATAAATACAACTATGACTAATATCCATTGCAATCTTCATCAACTGACAAAAATGCCCATGCTGGGCCTACATTTCTAACAATTTTGCTTGAAACCTCCCTCCATAACCTATTTATTCCAGGACATCAAATGTATATAGGTTCCCCTTCCAAACCCACAACGCCATCAAGTTTTATTTAACCCACGAATATAACAGCACTTGTGCTATTAATGATATCAGAGATATCATGCCAGCTAAAGGTTGACATCACATCACTGATTAATGTTCAACAGTGGTTAGATTGTAACCTCCCCACAAAGTTTGTCCAGGTCCCAGTCTTTGTAGAAAAGGATATTTTTCCATATGTAAGAAGATACTGGAGATATACCAAAGACTATAGATTTGACCAGGATGGACTGGATGGACATTTGTGTATTGGGTCTGTTTTTATCAAACACTATTCAGACTGGGTTAGGACTTCAGCTTATTTTGGGGCCACATCCCATTGGCGAGCTCACTTTGGTGGTCTCCTCAAATTTAAGGGCTACTCGAATCTACAATGTGATTTGATTGGGTCCAATCTCATAGAATGAATTGTTATTCATTGCTCATTGATTCTTTCATTTAGGTTTACATTAATTTTCAGACAAATGTCCTAATAGAGATATCCCCCCACCCCCCTTTTCATAAAACATTTCTACTTATTTTTTTGTTTTTGAGGCAAGATAAATAGTTATCTAATTTGCCTACAGAAAAAAAGATTCAACTTAATGTAGAACTGGTGTAATTATGCAAACAAATGGCAAAACACATACACATGAAACAAAGAGAGAAACCCTGAAGCTGAGAGACAGGACATTTTTTCACCATACAGGACAGTAACAGGATTTTGTGTTTGTAAATTCAATAGCAGATAATTATTTAAATCTCTCTGTGCCAAAGGTACAACTAATTTGCAAACAAATGGTTTTAGTAACTAAACTAAGTTGGGGGTTGTTATATGAAGCACAGCATCAAAGAAGCAGCAGCTTATTGTACTAGTGTAAACCTGAATAATGTCAGAGGCGTCCATGCAAAGCATTGTGGGATATTGCAGTCTAAAAAACACTGCATTCCTGGACATAATTAATGAAAAGCGGAGAAAATAATTAATAAGGTTTTTTATCAGTTTTATTACATTTTGTTTGTTTTGCACAACACTCATACTATGCATGAAGGTAAGCTTTTAGTACATACCTCCCAACTGTCCCGCTTTGAGTTAGACAGTCCTGATTTGGGAGCCATGTCCTGCTGTCCCACCGCGCTCTACATCTGTCCTCCCTTTAAGGGACAGAGGTAGAGCTCAGTGGGACAGTGAGACTCACTACTTGTGTCCCCGACACCAGAGAATGCTTACTGGGCATGCGTAGCATTGTGCACATGCGCTGTAGCGATCCTGGCTGCAAATCAAAATTAGGTGGCACCCCCTCCTTAGACTCTGCCCCCTGTGTCCCACCCACTCCCAACACCCTGCCCCTTGTTGTCCCGATTCACCCAGGGCAAAGTTGGGAGGTATGTTAGTATGTTTTTCATATACTGCAGGGTATGTGTGAGCAACACACTGCATGTATAATGAACACTGTGTATTATACAGGTACAGTCCTACAAAAAACTTTGAACAACACTACTTGAACAAAAGCAACTTATTATAACCAAATGTTACCTCTAACATGGATTCAAACCTGCAAAACATGTTAATATGTACCATAAATACTGAGGTGATATATTCTTCTGAGGCAGTGTCATCATGAATGTTTTATGAAAGTACTGAAGTTTGAATATTGACCCAATTAAAATTGTACTTCACATAATTTTCCAAAACATACACTAACACATCTATGATCAGATCCTGTAGCAGTAGTTGTCAGGTTACACCTTGAACTCCGGAGCCTGTAGTTCATGCTATACGCAAATGGAGACAATTTATCTTATAGCTGGAGCCGGATTAAAGACTTGTTTCCACAGTTTAGGTCACACTCACTGAACAGATGGCATTATGTGAGCTATTACTAAATGGTATTATCTTAGATGGGTTGGTTCTGCTGATAACAGGTTACAGACAGTGTAAATTACTAGATCTTTACTTTTTTATTCCTTAAAAGAAAGTCGTACAAAGTATTTAAAATGGTGTATATGGGGGGGAGGGGGGGTGCTACAGTATGCAATGAGTGTTCTGTCTGCAAAGGATGTCTGTAGGTTGTTAGGTTCACAGTAGGTTTACAGTAGGTTGTTAGGTTCACAGTTATATAACTTCAGTATTATGTGAGTATAAGTGGTGCAAAATATATTTGTGAATACTGAGTATATTTCTTCTGTGGGATAAAAAAAAAGAGGAAATGTTCACCAACAACAACAACAAAAATCCTCAGTTGCCCAGACAAGTTAGAGTGGTTTTAGGGACATCTTGGAGAGACCACATTAGTCTGATCTCAAAGTCTTTACAGTGGCTGTCAATGGAAGACTGCTGAATGGGAGAATTTTTCTAATTTTACTACTTTGGCATTACATTTGAATTTCTATTCCCTGAAATTCCCCCAATTCTCTTTTTCACAAATAAAGCCCTAAGTACAAAGGGGTTTTGCTGCTAGCCCAGGCAAGTTTAGAAACTAATTCAACATTATGTCAATAATGCGCCATCTCTCTCTAGGGTAAGCTGGAATGTAGGATGTAAGTCTAGTGTGGTTCTGAATCAGTACGGTCAAATGATGGTACAGAGTATGTCCCCTCCCAGAGATCAAATTAATTTAGAATTCAAATGTGTGAATCAATATCAGAAAGCAGCAAACACTACACAGTCAGAACACAGGTTCTCTCCTCTATATATTACTTTAACTTGTTTTTAATTAAAGCTATCTCTGGAATGTTGTAGCACAATCATTGGACAACTAAACTGAAGATTTAGGGTCTATCTATGAGTTACGTACAGTCCTTTTTTTTATAGTACAAGGAACTATATATCTCCACATTTGGTAACTTCTTAACTGCAAAGTGGATACAACACACAAACTGCTTACATGGAGACTGAAATTCAGTTTAGTTTTTCTATGCCTTTCATTGGACTGTTACATAAGAATGATGGGAGTTAAAGGTCAACAGCAGAAGCATTTAAATGTTGGCTACTCCTGCCATGTCTACTAATCTGAGCACCGTTTGACACAGCTGCAGTTGAAGAAAATACAGCAAAACCAGACAATAAAAATATGTATTATTAAAGTGTTAAAGTGTTTGATAATCAAATAGCATGTTTATGCCATAGCCTTTCCTTGCTTATATAATATATGTTTGATAATAGTTGTGAAAGGCATCTGTTTTCCAATACAATCTATTTCCTACACCATCAGTTCTTCTCATCTGACTGTTGATTTATAAATGACATCATGGTATGCCTCTAATTGTGTCAATACATCTTGATCTTGTCTAGAAAAATGATATCACCTCCTGTTGTTATCTCCAGTCTTATCTGATTTGTTTTTTACAATCTCCATACATCTTGTTTAGCCAATCTTATCAATGTCTCAACCAAATAGCTGCCGGTTGGGGAAGCTAAAAATCAAAATATACATTTTGGTTTAGAATGTAATAACAACATTAAAAATACACAGCTTTCGATTGTAGTTCTGCATATAGATGTTAAGATGCATAATATTTCATGTATTTTAACTGTTTCCATTCTGGAATAAATGCCCCCTGATGTTCAGGTTAAACTGCCCTGCACTTTTAACTAGTCAAAAAAATGTATCCATCTTGTTGCTGCACCAAGAGGGATTTTTTTTTCCATTTGGGATTTGAGGAGTCCTTGAAGAAATCCCTAAGGAGAGTATTTTTCTCTGCTGATATACTTGTATTTATGTCTATTTGCCCTGCACTTTTTCTTTACATGAAACTGCATTAAAAATAGCAGTAAGGGAACAATAACTTTCCAGGAATAATCTATGCATGCATGAAATTTACTGATTAAATTATGGTCTGCATTAAATAATAAGGCACAACAACAGAACATTTTAGACATTGTATTAAGGCAATACATTAAGCGAGGACCCCTTAAAGAGTTATTCTTCCATTAACTAATACAAAGGAGAGGTGAAACGCGTTGTTAAGGAGGAGGATTATCCACCATTGAAAGCAGTTTTGCACCTTGCACTGAGACTCTTTTCAGGGATTTTCCGGACATTGCTGTTTTTACTGTAAGATTTTATTATGTTTTATACTATGTGAATACATTTTGGTACTTATATTCCTGCCTCCTCTTCCCCCTATGCTCTACTATCTTGAGCTATCAAGAACAGAGGATATTCTTTTCATCCACTGTGGGTCTCCACAAGCCTTATTCCTGAGTACTGCTCAGGCAAATGTGTGCACTTCATATATATTTATTGGAGTGCAAATTGTCATAATATATTACACTATATATTTTTTTCCCTTTATATAATACTTATATTCCTGCCCCCTCTTCCTCCTATGCTCTACTATCTGGAGCTATCAATAACAGAGGATATTCTTTTCACTCATTGTGGGTGTTATGCAAAAACTTACGATTCAGATGAGGAGCCCAGGTGCAGGGATGGACAGACTTGCTTATAAGTAGTACACGCCAGTAATGATCTGAAAATGGAACAGACCCCCTGGATGTAGCTACAAGCACGAATGAACTGTGTACCGGAATCAGGATACAGATGGTACCGCAGGAGCTGAGGAACACTGGTGCAGGACTCAGGATGCTAGGAATGTAGTAGATGTAACAGCAACCTGAATGACACTTTGTGCAGGACTCAGAACACCGATGGTAATGCAGCAGGGAACACAGTTAAAAATACAGAGCCGAGGTCAGGGAGCCAGAGGTACACAATCCAATATACAGAGCCGAGGTCAGGGAACCAGAGGTACACAATCCAAAATAAAGAGCTGAGGTCAGGGAGCCAGAAATACACAATCCAAAAATACAGAGCCGAGGTCAGGGAGCCAGAAATACACAATCCAAAATACAGAGCCAAGGTCAGGGAACCAGAGGTACACAATCCAAAATAAAGAGCCGAGGTCAGGGAGCCAGAAATACACAATCCAAAATACAGAGCCAAGGTCAGGGAGCCAGAAATACACAATCCAAAATACAGAGTCAAGGTCAGGGAGCCAGAAATACACAATCCAAAATACAGAGCCAAGGTCAGGGAGCCAGAAATACACAATCCAAAAATACAGAGCCAAGGTCAGGGAGCCAGAAATCAAAAATAGGGAACAGAACACAGAGTAGTGGACAAGCCAACGGGAAGCACAGGATAACTGAGTGATGAGAGAAAGGAAGAGGAGGGTTTATATAGGCTGGGTATATAGGCTAATTGCTCCAGTAATTGATTCACAGCTACATGGCCGTTGTCGTGGAAACGTGGCTGAAGAAACCTGTGTGCAGTGCGCACGCGCGAGCATAGCCAACGGACGCATAGTCTGGGGGATTGTCTCTACGTGATGACAGGGGGACTCGGCTGCATGGGCAAAGTGCGATGCTGGGGGTGCATGCGCAGAGACACCCGCTGGGAGCAGGGTAGCACAGGTGGTCTCCAGGAGGTACGGGCATAACAGGACTCCCCACCAAAGCGCGACCTCAGGAGGTGCAAAGGCTTGGGCTTGTGCCGGTGATAATCGTGAAAGATGCGGACACAAGCCGGGGCATGAACCATAGCTGCGGGCTCCCAGGAACGTTCATCAGGGCTATAACCCTTCCAATGGATGAAGTACTCCAGCCGACCCCGATGCCAATGTGAATCTAGGACCTTCTGAACAATTTATTCAGGTTCACCATCAATCAGGACCGGAGCAGGAGGTGAAGAAGTACGACCAGGGAATGGATTAACAACCCATGGCTTCAGCAGGGACACATGGAAGACAGGGTGTAGGCGACAGGAAGCCGGGGATGTTGCAACCACACGGTGACAGGATTCAACACCTCGAGTATCCGATAGGGTCCTATATATCTCGGACCTAATTTCTTTGAAGGACAGGGTAATTTGAGATTGGTGGTAGAGAACCAAACCTTATACCCAAGCTGGTATAAAGGGGGTTGTTGAGCGATGACGATCAGCATACCTTCTTGCTGAAACTTGGGCCGTGAGGAGAGTTCGTCGAAGAGATCTAAATTGTTGCGCCAAAAGGATTAGACGATTAGTTATGCCTGGAACCATGGTATCTGGTGGAAGTCCAGGTAGGGAGATCGGATGGAATCCATGATTAGCAAAAAACGGTGACATCTTGATGGAACTCTGCTTCTGGTTATTGTATGTGAATTCGGTAGTGGGGAGTAATTGTAACCAATCATCCTGTAGATGAGTAGTGTAACACCACAGATATTGCTCGAGTATCTGATTTGTTTTGACGTGAAGATTGGAACAGAAAGCCTTCCAAAAATTAGATGTAAATTGTACACCTCTGTCGCTGGTAATGGAATGAGGTAAGCCATGAAGTCGGAATATCGCAGTCAAAAATAGTGTAGCTGTGGTAGCAGCCGAGGGTATCCATATGGAAGGTACAAAATGGTCCATCTTGGTGAATCTGTCTATTACCACCATGATGGTATCGTGATTGTCCGAAGGTAGTAGATCCACAATAAAATCAATGGCAATGTCTGCCCATGGGCCCGAAGGTATGGGTAAAGGTCGAAGTAGCCCTGCGGGTTTGATGCGTGGTGTCTTTGTCCTGGCACATACCGTACAAGAACGAACAAAGTTGGCTACATCTTTGGTTAAGGTTGGCCACCAGAAACGACGTTGGATCAGGTCAGTTGTCTTTTTCAATCCCCCATGGCCAAAAAGTAGAGAATCGTTGACAGACAAGCGGGCTAGAATAGGAACAAAAATGTTACTCTTATGATAAAAAAAGTCCATTGGATCGAGTCAAAAGAGACGACAAAAAAGGACGCTGTATTCTTGAAGAGTGTCTGCGGATTTGGGTTACTAGATCAGATTTTGTGGCTAAAAAATGTCTGGGGCTGAGAATGGCATCTGGGACCCTCCTCCCTAGTCTTGTTCTGTTCTCCAGATGCGAGAGAGCATCAGCCTTGTGATTTTTGGTACCAGGGGGTAGGTTATGTGGAAGTTAAATCTGGTAAAAAAAAAATGTGCCCACCTAGCTTGACGAGGACGAAGACGTTTAGCCATTCGTAGATATTCTAAATTGAGATGAGCAGTGAAGATGGTGATTGGATGCTCTGTGGCCTCCAAAAGATGACGCCATTCTTCGAGAGACAATTTGATAGCTAACAATTCTCTATCTCCGACATCGTAATTACATTCTGGTGGACTGAGTTTACGTGAAAAGTATGCAACAGGATGTAGGTACTCTCTTTTACCTGATCGTTGAGATAAAACTGCTCCTACAGCAACCTTGGAAGCATCAACTTCTAAAAAGTACGGTTTGGCCGATGTTGGTTGAATGAGTATGGGTGCTGTGGTAAACCTTTCTTTTAAGGTATTGAAAGCCTCTTGTGCCTCTGGTGTCCAGTGGAAGCGGGTACCTTGTCTTGTGAGTTGAGTGATGGGAGCGATGACCTGTGAGAATCCTCAGATGAATTTTCTATAAAAATTGGCCAAGCCGATAAATCATTGGATGGCTTTCTTGTCCTGAGGTAGAGGACATTCCAGAGCAGCATTGACCTTTTCGTGGTTCATTTGACTAGGAGAAAGAACAAATCCAAAAAACTCCATGGTGGAAACTTCAAAGCGACATTTGTCCAGTTTAGCATATAAACGAAACAAGCGTAATCTCTCCAACATCTTTTTCACATGTTCACGATGTTCTGAGAGGTTAGAGAAAAAAATACAAATATCGTCGAGGTAGATTACCAGGAAGGTATCCAGGTATTCTTTAAAAACATCATTAATAAAATGTTGAAACGTCGCAGGGGCATTACAGAGTCCGAAAGGCATGACCATATATATATTCATAGTGTCCACATCTGCTTCTGAAAGCCGTCTTCAATTCATCACCACTCTTAATGCGAACTAAATTATGTACGGAGGCAGTCTTGACACGATCCATAAGTTCAGGAATCAATGGGAATGGGTAGCGATTCTTAATAGTAATGTTATTTCGTTCACGGTAATCTCTCCAGCCGGAGAGATAGACGGGCGGATAAATCCTTTCTTTAGATTGTCTTTGATATATTCCTTTAGGTGCAATGATTCAGGTTCTGATAAAGGATAAATCCGGCCGATAGGAATCGTGGCTCCTGGAAAGAAATCTATGGGGCAATCATATGGCCGGTTAGGGGGTAATTGTTCCGCCTTTTGTTTGTCAAATACATCACGAAAGTCTATGTATTGAGGAGGAACGAGAGTTTGACCTGTAACTTGTAAATTGTCTTGACAAAAAAGAATTGGTTCAGTGGGATGGAGACAGTCAATGTCCCTGTAGCCCAGTCTATGGTAGGATTGTGAGTCCGTAGCCACGGTAGTCCTAAAATCACTGGGAACAATGGAGAAGGAACAACATCAAAAACAAGTCTTTCCATATGAGTGGAACCTAGGAGTATCGATACAGGAAAGGTTTCTTCTGTGACTGGTCCAGATCTGAGAGGGGAGCCATCAATGACTTGGGTGTGTGTAGGTGTGGATTTCGGATGTACTGGAAGGCATAACTGGTCAACCATGGTTTGGTCGATGAAGCAACTGCTGGCTCCATAATCCACAATAGCAGAGAGGGTTATGAAAATAGAGAAAAATAGAGAAACGGAGAGGTGAGAGGAGCCAATGACAGGTGCAGAACTTAAGCAAACTCTGGATTCTTGTGCCTTACCTCGAGGTTTGCAAGGTCGACGTGGGCAGTCACGTAATAGATGACCGGGCTGACCACAATATAAGCAGAGATTGCTGTCACGTCTATAAATCCTTTCAGTTTCAGACAGAGGTCCCCGAGCCACTCCTAGCTGCATGGGTTCTTCGGTATTTAGAGGTGTAGAGTTTCCCTCGGAATATCCAAATATACGTCTTGGTGGTGGATTTGAGACTCCTGCTCATTCTAATCTCCTCTCTCTGAGTCTCCTATCAATCTGTGTGACCAACAGTATCAGGGCTTCTAATGTAGAAAGAATACCCACTCGAGCAGGTTCATCCTTCAGTTGATCAGACAAACCTAACCGGAATTGGTCTAAGAGAGCTGGCTCGTTCCACGTACTTTTAATAGCCAAGCCTCAGTAACGTAATCTTCAACAGGTATTTTAGCTTGTTTTAAGACTCGAAGGGAAGTTTGAGTGGATGAGACACGGAGAGGATCATCGTACAGATTACCCATAGCTTGGAGGAATGTAGGCCAGGAGGTAAGCAAGGGACTGTCGATGCGTAGTAAGTGATGGGACCATAATTGGGGTTCCCCAGAGAGCAGTGAGTTCGTGGTTTGAATCTTGATGTAATCTGTGATATATGGGTTGTAAAGATAAGAGAACTTGGCAAGATGTAATAAAAGTCCGATATTGAGCACGGTTACCATAGTAACGTTCAGGTAGTGGCACCCAGGGTTCAGGTGCTGTAGCCAGTGCTTCGGCTTGAAAAACTGGAGGTTGAGGAATTGGTGGAGGTGCAGGAGCAGTGAGCATTTGCATGTCATGCATCTGGTGTTGTGAGACTGTTCAGCTTGTAGGTCTTGCATAGAGCAAGAAAAGGCAGCGATCTGATCTGTAAGGGCCATGACTGCTTCAGCCATCCCTGCGGGTTCCATGTGAGGCTCAGTTATTCTGTTATGTAAAAACTTACGATTCAGATGAGGAGCCCAGATGCAGGGATGGACAGACTTGCTTAAAAGTAGTACACGCCAGTAATGATCTGAAAATGGAACAGACCTCGAGGATGTAGCTACAATCATGAATGAACTGTGTACCGGAATCAGGATACAGATGGTACCGCAGGAGCTGAGGAACACTGGATACCAGGAATGTAGTAGATGTAAAAGCAACCTGAATGACACTTTGTGCAGGACTCAGAACACCGATGGTAATGCAGCAGGGAACACAGTTCAACATACAGAGCCGAGGTCAGGGAGCCAGAGGTACACAATCCAAAATACAGAGCTGAGGTCAGGGAACCAGAGGTACACAATCCAAAATACAGAGCCATGGTCAGGGAGCCAGAAATACACAATCCAAAATACAGAGCCAAAGTCAGGGAGCCAGAAATCAAAAATAGGGAACAGAACACAGAGTAGTGGACAAGCCAACGGGAAGCACAGGATAACTGAGTGATGAGAGAAAGGAAGAGGAGGGTTAATATAGGATGGGTTAATTGCTCCAGTAATTGATTCACAGGTGCGTGGCCATTGTCGTGGAAACGCGGCTGAAGAAACAGTGTGCCGTGCACACGCTCGCGCGTAGTGCAAGCCGACGGACGCACATTCTTGAGGATCGTCTCTGCGTGATGACAGGGGGACTCAGCTACATGGGCAAACTGCGATGCTGGGGGTGCATGCGTGGAAACCCCCGCTGGGAGCAGGGTAGCGCGGGCGGTCTCCTGGAGGTACGGGCATAACAGTGGGTCTCCACAAGCCTTATTCATGAGCAGAGTACTGCTCAGGCAAATGTGAGTGTGCACTTCATATATATTTATTGGTGTGCAAATTGGCATAATATATTACACTTTATATTTTTTTCATATATTTTTTACCTTTATATAATACTTCTGAGAGACATCTCCCCTACTATCGTGATTGTGCAAAGTGTTTGATTTAGCGCACTTAATCACTTTATTTTGATGTATTCTTCCATTAAGTACTGTTTGGGAAAACAAATCAAAACAATATTTTAAAACTGTGCAAGAAAAATGGGTGGATTTTACTTAAAACTGAGTAGCATTTGATGACTGTGGGTGTGGCTATCAAGTGATATATATTTTGCATCTTATTTCACCCTTAATAGAGCAGGTCGTAAAATATTGACTTGAGGCAGTGGCGGCTCTAGACTTTGTGAGGCCTTAGGCGAAAGTCGAACATGAGGCCCTCACGGACACACATTATTAAATAAAATATATGCAAGTGATAATAAAAATGAACTGTAGAAATAGCATATTTCAAGATCAGACTCAAATCCCAGCTTCTAGAAATGAACAGCTCCTAGAATTTTATTTGTCTCATAATTATTCTACAAACATCTATAAACATTTGGTATAGATAAAATTGTGTGCAGCTGACTAACTCACATTGTTATTGCTGTGTCCTAAATGTGAACACTAACACATATCACACAGTCATTCATAGACACACTCAGTGTGCACACACTGACTCACAGACACACTCAGTCAGCACACAATCACACTCAGCCAGCACACACTCACTCACAGACACACTCAGAAAGCACACAATCACACACTAAGAGAAACACTCAGCCAGAAGGAAAGGTGCTCAATGTTGAAAGTGGTCTCACAGACCACGTTGTGCTAGAAGATTGGCACTTTGTTCTTCCTCACAGCACCGGATGCACTGTGATTTAGCCATTCAAAATGCCAGAATTTTGCCACTCAATATGCCAGGATTTAGCCATTTAATACGCCAGGATTTACCCCCTCAATATGCCAGGATTTAGTCCCTCAATATGCCAGGATTTAGCCCCTCAATATGCCAGGATTAAGCCATTCAATATGCCAGGATTTTGCCCCTCAATATGCCAGGATTGTGCCACTCAATATGCCAGGATTTTGCCCCTCAATATGCCAGGATTTTTCCACTCTATGCCAGGATTGTGCCCCACAATTTGCCAGGATTTTGCCACTCTATGCCAGGATCTTGCCCCTCAATTTGCCAGGATTTTGCCACTCTATGCCAGGATTTTGCCCCTCAATATGCAAGAATTTTGCCCCTCAATATGCAAGGATTTTGCCCCTCAATATGCAAGAATTTTGCCACTCTGTGCCAGGATTTTGCCCCTCATTATGCCATAATTTTGCCCCTCATTATGCCACAATTTTGCCCCTCATTATGCCACAATTTTGCCCCTCAATATGCCAGGATTTTGCAACTGTATGCCAGGATATTGCCCCTCATAATGCCACTATTTTGCCCCTCACAATGCCAGGATTTAGCCTCTCACTATGCCAGGATTTTGCCACTGTATGCCAGGATATTGCCCCTCATAATGTCACTATTTTGCCCCTCACAATGCCAGGATTTAGCTTCTCACTATGCCAGGATTTTGCCACTCTGTGCCAGGATTTTGCCCCTCATTATGCCAGAATTTTGCCCCTCACAATGCCAGAATTTTGCCTCTCAATATGCCAGGATTTTGCCTCTCAATATGCCAGGATTTTGCCACTGTATGCCAGGATTTTGCCCCTCATCTCATTATGCCAGGATTTTGCCCCACACTGTGCCAAGTCTTTGCTCGCTTGTACCACCCTCCTCCCCCCTTCCCTAGTACTTACCTCCATGCTGCTCTCCGTTGTTTCCTCCGTGCATCTTCCCTCCTGCACGGAGGAAGGAAGTTCCGGTCGCGTTTTTTTTTTTTTTTAAACTTTATTGAAGCTGCCCGGGTTCAATAAAGTTTAAAAAAAAAAAAAACGCGACCGGAACTTCCTTCCTCCGTGCAGGAGGGAAGATGCACGGAGGAAACGTCCCAGGTTAGTGTAACAGGGAGCTTAACGGCAGTGTTAAGCTCCCTGATACATCAAAGGTAATAAGGTGAGTTAGGCAGCCGCGAGGCCCCCGTGAGTGCGAGGCCTTAGGCGGCTGCCTAACTCGCCTAATTAGAGAGCCGCCTCTGACTTGAGGCCAATGTTAAGTCTGGGGAGGCAGTAGCATGGCCGATATTTGTATATAAAGGAAAGGTTGCTCCCCTGGTATCTTATCTCAGCCCACTATCTCCAAGCCTTAGTGGTCCCACTTAGATCTCTGTTTTGTTGACCCTGGTATCTCCTGAGTTCACTCAGGGTGTACACTGTTTGTGTGGAGATATCTCTGAGAGGGAGATATAAGGACGAGGTGGGGGTCCAGATTTTTTTTTTAAGGGGCCCCGAAATTTCTGATGGCGGCCCTGGCCTTGGGGCATGGATAAAATAGGCAGAAAAGGGAGCACTGGTAGGTCTTCTATATATATATATATATATATATATATATATATATATATATATATATATATATATTTAAAATCATTTGACATGAGACTGATGTAAAGTTTGCATTCACATGACAGATTAATGTGCTGTATTTATGTATTTTTTTTATCAAGAAATACTGGAACTTGATTGTCAGAATTGTATATTATTTTCTATAAAATATCCTTGACCTCCAAGGCATGCTGCAAATAAACCACAAAGCATAACATCTGTACTCGGAAACCACAACAAATTAGTTAGATTGTCTATGAAGAACTTCTTATATTAATTTGTTTTAAAAAGTCTATTTCCTAAGTTGTTTTGTTAGCATTCAAAAGGCATTTGGAAACAAACATGATATTCAAGTTATAATAAGATCTGAGTTGATTGCATTACTCATTATTTTTTTTCCAGGATAATCAGCCATGTTTCCCATAAAGTAAACTGATATCCCATCTTATAATGATATGTGCCAGATGCACAAAAAAAATATTATTGGAACTGATACTACCATCCTTTAGAAATAAACATATTGTTTTAGCAACATAAAAATGTTTTTTAATTTAATTTCTGTGCATGGCAAGTTTGTAAATTCACTTGCATTATGACCTTTAATGAAAGTCAATATTCGTACCAGATAACTGTTATTTCCATCCTATTTCCTCTTCTATTCATCCCAACTATTAAGTTGCTGTGCTGTAATGAAAAAAAAAAAATATATATATATATATAAAAAGAGTCGGACAGACTTTTGGCAGCTATGCTGTTGGCGAACTAGCTGGAAAAAGTATTGTTAGTTTATGGAACACACCCAATTTGGACATTGTAAAAGAATTGCTGGATGTTCTTGTCAGGTAAATTACTCAGAAATATGAATTCTTCTCTAATCCATTTGCCTTCTTAGGGCAATATGAGTAAAATAACAAGGCTTTAAAAATTATACAATCACCAGGGCTAACAATTTATGATGTGATTAAGACAAATGAATTGTTCTATATGTGTGAAAGCACTTCTTTCTTCTAAAGAGGTGTGTTCTGTTGACATCAGAACTACAATGGCTAAAACTGGGAAGTCTTGAGGATGAGACCATGGTAAAAGTTAATCTAAGGACCTTTTAGAAAGTCTGTTTAGCCAACAGCCCAAATAAATTATTATTATTATTATAATGTATTTTTCCGAATTCATTTTGCAATGGTGAATTAAAACCTTAAGGGAAATGAAACAGGTGAAGATAGAAGGTGTAAAAGGATGCGTAGAGGACGTAGATTACTGGGGTTAATTTGGGATGACTTTTAAAGGTAGGAAAATTAATAGGGAATGAGAGAGAGTTAGAGTTCTGTGAAAATAAGCTCCATGTGTTTGGTGCCGCATAGGAAAGTAGCAATAGACCACTAGTAAGTAGCAAACTGGCATCCGTGGTTAAAATAGTAACTCTGAGGTGTTTTTATTATCCTCTCTGAAAGACATTTCCCATTCCCTCACCATTTTAAAAATATTGATACTCTTGATTAGGGCAAGAGTTCATGGAACTCATAGTTAGAACAAAGAGGGTTCAGCTTTAGCAGGTGGGGGATTCATAATTTATATACAGTTGGATCGTGTTTAATTCCAAGCAAACTGGATGAACAGAAAGATTGATACTTTTAGAAAGAGATTCATCAAAACTATCACTATAGAGTACATGTCTTACATTTCTGACATGTAGCAAAAAGCACAGGTATTACTAGAGACAGTATGTTAAATAGGTAAAACAGTTATGTAGAATGTTTAACAGGATGAACAGAATTGGGTGAGGTTTTTATGTAATGCTTGTAATGCTTCCCATGTCTATGGAAAATCCTGTCACAGAATATAACCTGAGACCAAGCTAAGCTAAATCTAAACTTTAGCATAGGTCATCTTGCTTATGGCATAGCTCCTGTTAGCTCACAGATGGAGAAATTGTTATTGATTAAAATAATAAATGCTGTCCTAGAATCAATTTCTTTATTCTGTGAAATCATCAAAGCCAAAAGTGTAAATTAGTCATATGTTCAAACTATGTACAAATTCTACATTAACTGTTAGTTCAATGATAACCTTATGAGGTACCTATATTGATTGACAGAAGCTTGGAAATAACTGCCGGTGAAAAAATATGTCACAGAAAGAATGATTGCTTTCATGCATATATTCAATTTTAAATATTTGAATAAGTACTTGAAGATAATGCCCTTTCTTCAAATGATAGGGTTACACATAGTAATGTCAACACGCACTGGAAGACTTAGCTACAATTTACACATTCAAACTTTCTTTTTAGATCTCACAGACATAGTTTAGTAGAAGGTATTTTGGATAGTTTGGACAAACATATAGATCTTTTTCTTAGAGAACATGGAATATGAAGATTAAAGAATGATCATTATAGATCATTATATCTGTCCCCATTCCAGAAATCCAGGTATGCAGTCTGTTGAGAATATATTTCCACTATTAATGCTAGATATTTGATAGTATGCTCTTTTAGATTATTTTCTTGCCTGTATGTTGCTTCCATTTTATTTTTCATTTTCAATATGATTGAAGTCTCCCTGTGGAGTTTTTGTTCATTAAATAATTGTTTTACTAAGCTCCACACTGAAAATCCTGCTTGTCTTCTTGAGAATCCCTAACAAGATATGTCACTTAATGTATATATCCAATGAAAGACTATGGATCTGTTTACTCTGCATTCAACATCCCAGGAAAGATTTATATATATGCAAAACATTGCTTTCTACCAGGATGCAATTTCACACAGAGCAAATGTAGTTGACACTGAATTAAAAAAAATGATTTTCTTGAGCTAAGTATTTGTTGATTTATGTCAGTATGAATACATTTATGTAAATACTTATGTAGCACTAGCATGATATGGGGAATGTTACATTACAAATAATACAAATCAACATTGGTCTCCAATTTAAGATTTTCTCCCATATATTGATGCAATGAACTAATGCAGAGAAGGCTGACCTTTGACACAGTGGCTATGACAGAATAGATTTCCCATGTTGCAAAGTCTGTTAATTTCTGGATGAGCTTCATGGGAAATGAAGTCAGCAACAACTGCATTACCACCTGTTAGCCATCCATGAAATAATATGTGGAAATTTGTCTCTGCATTCACAAACCATGTTTCATAATAACCGTCAATCAAAACAGATATTTTTCAAATTGATTTAATATGTAAGAATTATGTTAATTACTATTTTAGATAAAGGATGTCAGTATTATAGAAATCACCATTAGATGGACTTCAGATATAGTTCGGGCAGAAATTCTTTAGGGACCTTCCTGTATGCAAATCAGTGAAGCTGACGATACGTCTTAATTATATCTTAATAGTTTGCCTAACTTTTTCCCTAGGACAGAGATTAAATTCTCATCGTTTTCAACAATTTAGATTACAAGCAAACACCAAGATTGTCAATAATGGGGTTAAACATGAAGATATCTTCAAACGCTATTTTTTTTTTTTTAAATGGGTACGATGTGTTTGTAGTAACTTTCCAACCTCTGAGTGTAGAAAATCTTTACCATTGTCTATATATATATATATGTATATATTAATCAATATATACTTTTATGACATTGCATTCTAAATACATAGACGTTAATATGTGCCCACTTTGCAACTATAACAACTTCCACTCTGCTTGGTAGGCATTCCACAAGATTTTGGATTGTTTCTTTGGGAATCTTTGCCTATTTATCCAGTAGAGTATTTGTGAGGTCAGACAATGATATTGGACAAGAAGGCCTGGTTCTCAGTTTCCAGTCCAGTTTTTCCCAAAGGAAACAATGGTTGTGGTCAGGTATCTGTGTGGGTGAATCAAGTTCTTCCACACCAAACTCATCCAACCATGTCTTTATGGACCTTGTTTTGAGTACTGGGGCTCAGTCATGCTGGAATAGAAAAAAAACCTTCCCCAAACTGTTCCCACAAAATTGGAACCATAGCATTGTTCAAAATTTCTTGGTATGGTGAAGCATTAAGATTTCCCTTCACTGGCGATATGGGTTCTAGTCTAAACCATGAAAAAACAGCCTCATACCATTTGCCCTCTCCACTAAACTTTACAGTTAGCACAATGCAGTCAGGCAGGTGGTGTTCTCCTAACAACCGCCAAACCCATTCGCCTATCAGACTGCCACGATGTGTCACTCCACAGGACACGTTTCCACTGCTCCAGAGTCAAGTAGTGGCATGTTTTACACAACTGCACAAACCTGCTCGGCCATGGAAACCCATTACATGATGCTCCTGCTGCACAGTTATTTTGCTGATTTTAATTTCAGAGGAAGTTTGGAACTCTTCAGCTTCTGTGACTTTCTGTGTTCTTCCACCTTGTTGATGCTGTTTCTAAACGTTTCCACTTTCCAATAATACCACTTACAGTTGACCGTGGAATCTAGCAGGTGTGAGGTGTGACAAAGTGACTTATTGCAAAGATGGCATCCTAGCATGCTTGAATTCACTGAGCTTTTCAGAACAACTCATTCTTTTACAAATGTTTGTCAATGTGGACTGCGTGGCTGGGTGCTTTATTTTATACATCTGTGGCAATGGGTCTGATTGAAACACCTGAATTCAATACTTTTGTCCCAATGCTTTTGTCTATATAGTATATATATATATATATATATATATATATATATATATATATATATATAATATATATTAGATATAAATACACTATCTTATATATATGATCATCTATGTTCTTAAGTTTCAATCTTTCTGCCTGCCAGGTCACAGCATGATTAAAAAGCTCATTCTACTTCTATTGGGTTGTAGTTAAGATCAATATTTTTGTGCTGGCATAAGAGAGCATGGGAGGGCTATCAAAGGCCCAATAAGCTGGGGTTTGCACCACTTTTCACTTCTATCCAATTGTTTTGTTTGCCTATCAATCGCTGTACTTTATCTGTCAGTATATCTATTTTGCTTTCCTATTTTGCCCCTCCCCGGTAAGTGAGTGCATTCAAAATCCTATCATCTAACTTAGTCCCCCTCTATACATTATAATTAGCGCTACGTAAATTGTTTGTATTTTGCATGTCTCTTTGGAGCTGCTTGACATACTATGATGCATCTGCCCTCTATTGTCTACAAGTGGTGCTTTTAGTGTACTTTTCTACTTTTATGTTCTAACTAGGGCCTGTGGAGGGGAAAGTTAGAGGTATGAGTAAATGATATGAATGAAAACCAGATTTTAATGGAAAATGCCTTACCAAAGAGACAAGTCTAAAACATTGTGTGGTTTGTTGTTGTTCTAATAGATAGTTTTCTAGAACCACACACCTTGTGCTAAACATCTTCTTTGTACTGTTGCAGTATGTTTTGCTACTTGCAAGTGCAGTTGCGTATGACTATAAGTACCTAGTAGAGAAGGGTAGAAGCTAAACATGTCCTGTATAAAGAAAGAGCCACTCTCGTACAATATCCTGTATACAAAAAATCCTGTATTCAAAATTTTTTGAAGGTGGACAATAAATTGTCTGCTCACAACATGCAACCAGGATAACTGCAGTAACATTTGTGATGGAGGTGGCAATTTTATTAAGGAAAACGTAATTTTTGAATGCTTTAGTTTTAATTTTTATTTAATATTATATACTCCTTGACTGGTTTAAATGACCCTTTGATCCTAACTATGAATAGTGTTATTGTTATTTGTAAGCTACAGAGTAGGCAATCGACAACTACATTTATTTAACTGTACAATATTATCATATAGCAACTTGCAATTCTCAACAGCAATGAAGTAATAATTGCATTCGAGACTTCTTGTAAGATTTACACCTACAGTATTTGGGGCCTGGGACATATAGACAGATGAGCTGTACTGCGGAACTTGCAGCTGGATCCCCAATGTCACACGAGGCCATTTTACTAAAACACGATGAACATCTGTTCATGGAACACAGACGTTCATCGTGTTTTAGTAAAATGGCCTCATCAGACATTGGTGATCCCGCTGCAAGTTCCGCAGCACAGCTCATTGCTGGGGTCGCAATGAGCTGTTAAATTCTGGACGCTGTATGCCGTCCTCCTACAGTGGAGACCCTGTTGCAAGTCACAGCGTGGGGTCCTCAGTACAGCTCATCGCAGGGAGCTGTGATTAGCTGTTACACACTGCATGTTCTTTGCTGTCCTACAAGCTTTTGGGCACTGAAAATTAAAATGGCATAGAACGTCCTACATGAGGGATGGGGTTAACATATGACATATTTTTTTGCTGTTGATACATTAGAATCCTGTCACTAAAACAGTCTTGGGTTCTTTATGACATCATACTTACCAATTTAAACCTTTTATTCAGGATAAAGATACCAAGAAATATTGAGGGCAAAAGCTATTTTGCGCCTTATTATTTAGATAATAAATAAATAGATGATAAATATAAATTGCATGTATTTTTGTGTTTTAATTGTCTTTTTAATAAATCCATCTTGAATGCTTTGATCACTGTGGAAGTGGAAAGATGTTGTTTTTTCTTCTTTACTAATGTTTTGCCAAAAATTCAACTTTATGCATGTGGAATATATCTGGTTTGGTAAAGTCTAGCCAATGGACAGATTGATAAAAGACCCAACTATGAAGGGTCTATGTCTCCTTAAAGAGCGGTGGCAATTTTAATTTTGCTTGTTTTCTTTGATATGTATTATATCCAGAATGACTTTTGGAACTTGGAATGCTTCCTGAGAACCAAATTAGATTCCAAGAACTTTTGTTGCCTTTTCAAAACTGAAATGAGTTTTTGAATACACTTCTTGGAAAGTACATACAATTCTAATAGATGTCACTGAATTTCCAGACTTGATATTATATTTAAAAGATGGCCGTACAAAATAAATAGCACACTTTAGAATTCAGTTCTTTCTTTTATTACTCTGGCTCGGGAAAAAGAAAGCAGGGCAATGAGCAGAGTTCATATTTGCTATAGTTTTTATGACATTGCCTTTATTGTAAAGGGAAACAACAAATAAAATAAGAATCTTCCAGAAGTATGTTGTGTGGTTATGCAAATCATTATTTCAAAATTGCACACGAAATTGAAATGTGTAATTTTTTAGATTTCAATAAAGCTTTTAACATAACATCATATATTGAAATATGTCATATAATCTGTAAACTGACAAGCCGAAAAAAAATACCTCCAGTTGCTACTTTTCATAAGATTTAATATTTCATATTATTTGTCATACAATATTTTCTGAGTTTCTGTTCCCCCACATATTTAGGCCAGCAATTCATTGAAAATTAGTGTAAATACCACCTGCAAAAATTGAATTTGTTAAAGTTTTAACTCTCTCTAGCCAGTTGTTTAGTCTTCTGTTCTAATTCCACTCATTATGTAATAACTCTCAAAACGTTTTACATGGTAAGTGATGGTGTTCTCTGGCAGATAAGAGTTTAAAAGAATGATTAACTTAGTAATGTGGCACTATGCTATAATAAACTGATTTTTACAACCTTTTTAACAAGATTAAAGTTTGGTATTTTGTAATTTGTAACCTGCTCACATTATTGATTGTTTTTTTTTTTTTCTTTGCAAACCAAAAAAGTCTTTCAAAGCTAAATTATTTCTTTCAAAAGAGTGCAAGGCAAACCGCTATGTATTCCACCTACGTTGGTATTTAAAATTGGATTCCTTTTTTTTTTCTTTTTTAAGTAGCAAACATGTTTCATACATTAGGTTAGTTAAACTCTTCCAAGAATGTTTTCATTAATTCAGAAGAGTGATGTTGTTACAGCAGTAAGTCATGTATGGGGGGGAAACAGCTTGAAATGTTGTCATCAATAAATGATCCAGAGAAACTGTGAGGTGATGCCAGATGCTACACACTAGGCCCAACTGCCAAATATGGTAGTACTAAGCTCAGAGGCTTAAAAACAATGTTTAATTTATGGCTCTGATCCAGATATGTCTCAATAGGGTATTCATTTTACACATTTCATTTGCAATTCTTCTTAAACATATGTGGCCAATATATACATTAGTAAGTGAAAAATACAGCCGAAGAATGAACAGCAAGCGAATATATGCTTTTATTCTCACAGAAAAATAGTCATTTCAAATACATAAATTTCCTGTGGATGGAATAGTGAAGTAACTCTGTTTTTTACATCTAGACGTACACTTATGATTTTGCCAGTAAGGTTCCTGTAAAGATGTAAAGATTGTAAAGGCCAAGTTTTCAAGCTTCCGGTACCACATTTTAATGAGCGATATTTTCCAGACAAATGAACTCTTTGTTTTTTCCACATAACATCTGTGGATTTATTAAATGGAAACCTGACATGTTTTTTTGGTTGTCCAAAAAAACTGGGATAAATATTGGAGTCTTAACCAAAACACATTTTGGTAATGAGAGATTTGTTTATAGAATTGATGTCTATGATATCTACATTGCAAGAGTCTTAATAGAAAATGATTTAACAAAAAATAGCACTATAAAAGAGATATATTGGGGTCTATTAACTAAAATGTTAACTGTTGTGAATTGACAATTGAGTTCAAAAATAGGCAAGTTGGAGAACCTTTCTAACTTTCTAATTTGTCAGTTCACCACAATTCACATTTTAGAGAATATGCCCCAGTGTGTCACAGGCTTGTTTACTTTATATTTTAACTCCAACATTCATAATTTCTGAAAAATCCCTTTTTATTAACACTTTTCAGTCATAATAGATTACTATCTAGCGGTTTACAGCTAGAATGACTAATATAGTTAACAGAGAACAAGAACTGATAAACATTGGCCAATCACATCAGGCAGATGGCCCCGAAAGAGGCCTAGTCTAAACAGAAAATAATAGAAACTGAGACAACCGTATAATTAGAGAGGTAGAAAGAGTTCACATATGTAAACATTGTGCTTGCTGGCTTAAAACAGCACTCGGTTGCTTCCACATAGGAAAATAAAATTTGGTTTCCTAAGAGAATTTCATAGAAAGTTTATTTTTTAAAAGATAAATGGTTGTAGAAGAGAATAGATGCAAGAAAAGTTAATGATGAAGTGCCAAACAGTTTGAGAATTGTAGAACCAGTGAGAGTTTTCTATTTAAACCTTTTCTTAATTTCACAGGTGTCATCAACAGAAGTGTCATCACATTATTGTATATTTCATGTGTCCAGAAACGGTTACAGTTACAAAATCCAGTGATACAGAATTGTTCTCATATCATGTTCCTATAATTCAATAAGTAAACCTTTGTAAAGAAGTATACTAGTATAAGTATATTATCAAATAAAACAGAACCATAAGCAAATACAACAGTAAAGCAAAAAAATAAACTAAGAAGCAAAATTAAAGTCTGCCTTCACATCCAATCTGTCATGGACAATCATGCTTTTTGGGATTCATTAATTATAGGAGAAGGACAAATTGAGACTGTAATGTGGAAAAAAAATATTAAAAGTTGCCATCATTTTTTTAATGAATTACCGGTGTTATAATAAATGTATGGTGCATACTAGATACAATTGAATCGTCTGTCAAATAATGTTCTGAACAACAAAATTGCCCTTGGGTAGCCATCTCGGGAATTTCATGGTAGTTTTTTCCAAATGTGTGCTTCTTCATATTCTCCATAGCTTGCTTTTTATTCTATCTCCCAGTCATGCTGTTGAAGATGCCTCCAGTAAAGAATACTCCTATTAGAGATTCTTTCCAGCAATAAGCATGTCAAATAAGGCTTAAATAACAATGGCTCTTGTTAGCCATTCATTCTATTGGCACAACACAGGTATGTCTGGCTATCTGTTACCCCTCTGTCATTCAAAGATACTACCATGAGTGACTGGGAAAAACCTGGAGATGTCTAGGGTAAATCAAAATCTTTCTGAACCTGAGGCCAGTGATGGAACAGAACAAAACAAACACTATAATTTGTTAACATAATGTAGAACAAAATATAATCCCTTCCCTGACTACTTACACTGGTTGAAGTCTAGTACACAGAAACAGTTGTTTTAAAAAATCCAGTGATTGCTGGTGCAAGTGTAAAATAAAATTAAGGTTTTTGAATTAGTAAGTAAGTGAATTATTTTGATATTTTTATAAAGCTCTAGCCAACTGGAAAATTCCTAGTGTTTGCATGTTTTGTTTGTCTAAATCCATGATAGTATCATGTAGTTCACAATAAAAGGTTGATTGTATCTAGCATTTCCAGGCACCAAGTTCATTGCTAGTGCCATCCTTTCTTATTTATGACACACTGAGCCTAAATAGAACAAGACATCATGAAAAATATCAGTTAATCAGAGCATCCTATTGCTTCACATAACAGGCAAAAAATGCTGACAAGGATTTAGTGAGGTATCCTGGGAGGCAATATCCTCTAACTCAGGCACTTTCAGCAGTTAATTCTTATCATGCAACAAAATTGTAAATATGTAAACTATGAAAATAGGTCCTCAGGAAAAAAATAATAGAGATTATTTACTAAGAAGAAATAAGAGTGAGTTCACAGTTAAGTTACAATGCATGGTGATAGATAAAATATTTTACAACTAAATACCAATATGGCTACAGGATAAAATAGTTTTTCATTTCTATTTCAGCATATCTTTCTTTTGGAGCCCATTTTTATTTGTAGTTGAAATAAAATAATTTTCACTTTACATTTGGTTCAGAGGGAAAACAAATCTGTGCAATTTGTATTTTTTAAGGTCTAGTATAGCATTTTAATTGAAAGCCACATAAATATTAATAACTATTGCCCAGCATGAAAATAGATGTCATATATTAGTTGATGCTGTCCACTTCAAAAGTAAATACTTCCACCTACTACTAAATATTATTTCCTGTCTGACACCATATAATCTTTAAGGAAATAGATTTCAGCTGACAAAAGAAAGATTTTGTACATAATTGAATATCATTAAAAAAAAACTGTGATTCTTTATTTTTTCTTACATTTTTCAAAACAAGTAAGTTTCAGATGTGGTACATATTTAAACCATAAATGTGCATACATGTGGGGGGAGGTATGTATAAAATCTCCCTCACTGCATAGTGTTTGTTTAGGGCAAACACTTTTCAGTGTTGCAATGTGGAAGCAACTTAGGCGTTGTGGAATAGTGCTTGGTGAATTCTATTAAAGAGCATGTCATTGGGTTCCAGGTAATTGTGAGGATGTCCATGGAGGTGACTGAGAGAAGGCCAGATTGAGCTATACCAAACATGTCTATCCTGGAAAAGCTTAGGTGAGGATGTTGAAGTCTCCATATGTCTAGTAGGCCATGAGTCATAATGAAATCCAATAAGTATTTATCAGAAGGGCGAGTTTTAGTTTGTGTGGATGAGGATGTCCCGTCCAGGCACCACCTACTAAACGTTTGCCACTCCCAGAACCTAGCAGGGTAATAAGCCGCCTTTTTTATTAATTCGGGACTCCTACAGAGTAAGTGCATAATTTAAGCTTAGGCAGGTCATGTGTTAGGCAGGTTAAGACCCCGATACACGTACCTTTCAAATCACACAGGTTTCAGATCTTAGTCAACATATATACAATAAATTACAATCAGTGAGCATATTAATGGTTACTCTGAGAGTACAAACAGCCCAGTAGTGTTGGGATTTTTGAGGGTATGTTAATCCACATGTCAAGTCCTAACGATAGGGGTTCTCAGATCGGTTTCAAGAGCGTGTCTCCTACGGTTATTACCCCTTCAATAATTGGATATCTTTCTGGATGTGAGTATGAGTAAAGATATTATTAATTGATGGACCTTGAGGCAGATATTTATAAGTGCACCTCGGCATGTAAAAGTGATGACAATATGGTACCCCCCTGCCCGAGTATTTCTACCCAGCATACATTTGCCAGTGTATTGGTCAAGTGAGCTATTAACCTGTGGGTTGCAATATTTGGATGGCTAAGACCTATAGCCCTCTTGAAAAAAGGATTACCTGACTATAACAGAAGTAATGCTAACAAGAACACAAATAACATAAATTTTAACAGACATAATGGTGCACTTATCGGTTCTTCAGAGTTATGTTCTGACCAGCTCTCATAGGTGTGATGGCGTCCTGAAAATTCAAAATTGCTGAAATAAAGGGGGGTTGCCTTTCTTTGGATCAACAGCAGTAAAGAAGCACTAGGAAAAAGGCTGAACTTGATGAATGCAAGTCTTGTTTCAACCTAAACTACTGTGAAACATATGGCTTTTTTTGGTGCCATAGTTATCCTTATAAATCAGAATTTGAAATTATTTTTTTTTTCAAAAGTGGACCATGCAGCTTATTTACATTTGTGCCAGAATCATCATGTATCTCTAAGGGGTTATCAATCTCAATTATAAAAGTCATGTTTACTGTAGGATTGTAGTGCAGGGATCTGTCTGAGGATGCCAGGGAAATCCTGCTATCCTCTGGTAAGTCCCAAATGCCACCAGCATGCTGGGAATGGGCACTAAGGGAAAGGTAACATTCCTTCATCTTAGGAGTAGGGGATGTGGGAGAATTCAGGGTAACTCCAAAGGGGCACACAAAGAAGTAATTAGTACATCATGTAAAGTCTCTGCGCATGGAGGATTCCGCGACATGTATTTCTAGCTAGTCAACATAACTGACGAGGAGTGTGACTAAAGTCACAGAAAATGATAAACACTCTTTATAAAATAACAAACAGTCAAAAATGATAGTTAAGTAGTAACTGTTTTACAAAAGCATTTCAGCATTCATTTATTTTTTTATTCACAATTTATTGATTTTTCAGGTGACGATACATGTTATACAACAAGTGAAGGAGAGTATTTCACATGGGATGTTCTCACCATCAAAAATGTATTAAATATCATGAAGAAGTGTGGAAGAAGAGTAGTTTGGAAGGTTTTATAGAGCTTTAGAGTTTTTAAATGTACGTTTTTAAATTGACTCAGTTCCTCGATTGATATTTTGGAGATTAGTTTTTTGAAGGTGAGAGTATTGTAGGAAAGAGCCTAGGTTTGGTTTTGGGGTGACAGTGTTAGTGAGTCTGTCTTATAGTTTATTGTAGCAATTGGCAAAAGTCTAGAAAATTTGTGCAGTCTTTTAAATTCGGGTACCCAAGTTGATGCAAGCTTGGGAAATAAATTAAAAAGAAGAGGACCAAGGACAGACCCGTGAGGTACTCCACTTAATACTTTGGTTCAGTTTGAGAATTTTCTAACACTTTGCATTCAATCCAAATACATACATTTGCTCCAAAGCCTGTTTCATATGCTTTTATATCCCTAAAATATCACCAAAAAGGAGAGGGCAGGCTCATGGTCTAGGAAGGAAGACATGTTTCACCATGATTCATGTGGAAAGGTCTGGTGTAATGTTGCACCCAGGTGTAAGACTATTCTTTGGTGGCTGTTAAGGCTTCAGGGCACCCCTTTAGCCAGATACCCAACTGATGTCATCTTCAGGATATTGATTTATATTTTATTATTGTGAAAAATTAAAGAAGTGTTGTTTTAGTTTGCATTTTGAAACTTTGAATGGTTGGAGCTTGGTAAATTCTGTGTGGGAGGTTGTTCAAGAGATGAAGGGTTAGATGGAATGTGAGTCATAATACAGTTTACCACATTAAAAACAATTATGTTTACTATTATATATTCAACTGTACAAGGGTTATCAAACAACGCCTACGTGTATTGCTTTCATGAGGCATAAATGTACAACTCTCCATAATATAGAGAAAGCTCCTAACAGCTGGTAATATCTATCAGTATAGATACTGAAAATAGGCAGACAGATATAGAAATGGTTTAATTTTCCCATAACATTAGCTGGATGGTAATACACCTGAATTAAATGAAAATATACATATTCTGTGTACTAATACTTAAATGTAGATAAATATTATGAAAACAACTGGTCCATACTTACTGTTACTCTTACTGTTTGCTCCAAATACCAAGCACTTACCTTTATAAATTTGGCATAAGAAATACAACATGGAGTCTGTTGTGTCCCATCCTCCTTCCACCATGGAGAAATGGATATAAGTAATATAGGGAAACATTTGGAAAAAAAATAAGCCCTAAATGTATTGCTTGTGGTCAGTAAGTGATACTCAAATATCCTGGGTCACCAGATAATGTAATCATAACAAAACATAACATATAAAGCTCAAAGGGAAAAAAAAATTCCACGGGATGTCCCCTTTAAAAGCAGAAGGCAAAAAAGACTGAATTTTCTCTTAATCGTTTCCTTTTAGCGACAGAGCTGCTTCTGTATGTAAAGTAACAAAAGTTCGTGGTGATTGCAACACTTATGGAAAAGCAAAGATATGCTTAAATTCACTAGTATTTTGACCTGTAGTTATAGATTCCTGTCACATACCATGTGCTTATAGACTAATTTGTATTTGTAAAGCTATATATTCGTTATCGCACCATTCTTGATTGTGGTGTGTAATAAAAACTCCTGTGCATTTTCACATTGGTTTGTGAGACAAACTAAAAATAAACAAACCACAGCAATGCTGCAATTTTTTTTCTTTTTTAGAACCAATTGAATAGCAATCTACAGTGTTTGGTTTTACTCCAGATGGCTTTGAGCTGTTTGCAATGGAAAGATCTTTGTCATGCACTGCTTTGTTACACAGATTGCTACTGATTTTATCACCTCTCTTCTATCTTATGCTATAATTACCATCTAGTCTCATGTAAACTGTCACCTCCAATACTGATTATCATTTTTGATTTACACATCACAAATGTATTCACTCGTGATATAGGAAGTACAGCAAGCTTCCCCATATTGACCACAAGACTGAAAACAGAGAAATACTTCTGATGCAAGAATTTCCATCTTGGGGTATTTTTATTTTGAGAATGATCCAGCCCTGCAAGGAAACCTGCAAAACGTAAAAAAAAAATAATTAATCTATATTGTTCTTAAAATATATGTGAATGTGAAGAAATACTAAGCATGCACCCTATCACATCTCCCAGGTACCCCCTTGCTCCCAGTGAATACCAGGTGTGCTCCCAATGTGTGTGATGTCACCAAGCTCCGCCACCCATTCAACACAACCAATAACAGATTTTGACTGACAAAAGCCAGCCAGCTCCTCTGTTTCTACCTGTGCTGTATTGTATTCAATACTATCCACTGAATGCTAACCAAAATGTAAAGGGGACATAGAAAATCTCTCTCTCTCTCTTTCTTTTAAATCTATTCCCCATAATATACAGCACACACTGAACTGCCTATCGCTCAGTGTGCCGGTTGCCTTGGAGATTCTTGTGATTGCGCATCTCAAACCAGGAGAGAAAGGGAAGAGTGGGGGAGTTGGGAGAACTTACACGCCAGAGAGATGGTTGATGGATAAATCATCAACTGCGCTTGCGCAAGGCCAGAGAGGCCACACCCTTGCAGTACCAAGAAAGAACACCTGGTGCTGCACTAACAAAGGTAAGTATAATTGCGTTTAAAGAAAACTAACAGTCTAGTCTACCCTCTGGTGCCCACAAGTTGCACCAAAGTTAAAAGGGTGACAAGACTGTCTCTTTATGCCATTTTTTTACTGACCTGCCGATAAAATAAAGGCTCGGTGGCAACCCTACTTGCATTTAAGTACTGTGCTATTTTACCGTGGGATAGAGAAACACCCACGTATTTTATTTGCTCTGTTTGGAATTTTTGTATTATTCACTGTATTTACTATGTTGTTTTTCATTTAGCCCGAAGTCCATTAGTCTACCTTTAAATAAATGTCTGCATTTTTTTTACGTGATGGATCTTCACATTTCCAGAGGCTGCACAATCCCTGTACAACATGGAACTGTAAATGAATACTTGTTTCCATACTAAGAAATGTCATAAAATCATCAAGATATAAACACGCTGCTGAGAGAACTCAGTAAACTGCAGAGCTTGTTCAATTCCTGGTATCGTCAACTTAGCCCTTCATCCTTCCGAGGTAGATAAATTAGGACCATCGATTGGGTAATAATAACATCTATTATTTCAGCTGTCAATTCAGTTAATTCCAAGAGAGTTCGCTAAAAAGCCCTTTGAGTCCCACTGGGAGAAAGCACTATATAAATACTAGTTGTTAATATTATTATAAACAAACATTAAGGAACAAGCTTTTCAGATTCATTCACTCAAATTTCTACTTTTGTTCTCAGGGTACAATCCAGTAAAGTATCAATCATTACAATTCAATGAATAAACTGTACTGACATGCATTAAAAATGTGCTCTGACTGAACAAACTTTAAGCCTTAAGGCTGCTTTATAGGGTTGTAATTCATTTTGCTCCCAAACCATTAAGTTACACAGATGAGTGGTTAGTACTAATGGGAAAATACCACACAGCAGTTTCTTTGCTTAATAATCCTTTTTGTCAAAAAGGCAGAGGGGGAAAAAAAATCACATATTAGCTGTTACAGTCCATTTTACTCATCAATTTCAGAGTGTAACATGAATTGAGGCAATTTATATACAAGAAGAACGATCTCACTGGGACAACTGAACATACATGAAATACAATTATTAGGTTTTAACAAAGTGTATCAAATATTGTCTGTCTATATAGGTTTTTTTAGTATCCTTAGTAGACTGTAAAATCTTGAATTGGGCTAACATTTTCAATTTATTCAATAGGCATTATGGAGAGACGGGAACGATGTTGGTATGATTTTTTTTTTATAAACATTAACTGTAATGTATTGATATTTTTGAAAATAAGGGTGGTATAAGGGAGTAAAGGGAACGCACTATAAGAACCAATGCCTAGAGCCCATAAAGGCCTTAAAGGGGCAGTTCCACCTAGCTTATTTTATGTATGTTGTACATGTGTTTAATATTTGTAAAATGCACTTAATTTTACTTTCAAACAATTTACAGTTCCATAACTCCCAACTTTTCCCCCTGGCGAATCAGGATGCTGGGACCAGAGCTTGGGAAGTTGAGTGTCAGAGATACCGCGCATGCTGGCAAAGTGGGCGGTATGAAGTTTGTTTGTTGTTTTAAATTAAAAATAATTCATATATGGCTTCTAAATTTAGTGACATCCAAAAAGGTAGGCCTGGAGAGAGGGGTAAGACTGTTGCTATAGCAATATCAATAACACTTTATTTACAGTTATTAGATGATAGAAAGCCCTGAGGAAAACAATTATAAGACAGATCTATTTATTTTTCTTTACTTGGTGGAGGTGGAGTCTGGGGAGGAGTGGGGTCAACTCTTTGTTGAGGTTTCATGGGAGTTTGGGAGAATAAGTCTACAGGATTGGAGCAGCAGCGAGGTCAAAATCTGTCTGGCACATCAGATGTCTTTTAAGTCCCATGTTCAGGTTTTTCAGCAGATTGTGCAGTGATAGTAGACAGTGGTGGAGCTGCTGGATTATGTTGCCATCTTCTCCAGCATTTGATTTACTTCTAGATTTTGGAATACTGTTTGGATGATTTGTCATCAGTGGGAAGCTCAAATAAGAGGTTGAGATCATTTAAGTGAATTAGAACATATAAAGGCAAATATTAATATAAACTGAGCAAATCATCATGAACTTCCTCCAATTTCAATAAATTGCATAAAATATCGTAAGGCTTGAAAGATGGTTTAATAAAACCTAAATATTTTTAAATTCGAAGCAAAGTAATTTAACTAAACAACTGACAATTAAGCATCAAAACAAGATGATATTACAAGTTCACAGTGAGTTCTTAAAATATTTTGAATAATACAAAGGAAGCATTGTAAGTGAAAGGATAATAACATCATAGTGCAATATTGTCTATAAAAAATTGGTAAATGTGAGAACTCACAAAGAAATTTTAAAAATCATTTTTCCAAACAAGCTAAGTGGCTGCATTTTGGTCCTCTAACCCATGGGTCCCCAACCCCGGGGCCGCGGACCAGCACCAGTTTGCGGCCTCTGTTCAGCCAAGCCGTGTGCTGTTAGGGAATCATTCTGCACTCCCCTCCAGCCAGTTACTTTATGAATCATGGCTGAGCACAAGCACCTCCCCTCAGCTCAGCCCAGCCACTTACCGTACACCCAGGTTACTGCAACCTGAGGACCCTCCTACCCTGGTGTCTGCCGCAGGCTGTGTGGAGGGGGCAGGGTATGAATGACATCATATTCCTGCTCCCTGTGTACCACAGAGCATGGCTGGTGCCCTGTGATGAGGCTGGGCTGCAAGACAGAACTCCACAGAGCCGGACAGCATGCACCCCAGGGACCTGTATATACAAAAGTATGTAATTGTGGCTTGTATGTATGTATGTCTCTGTGTGCCTGTATGTATGTCTCTGCATGCAAGTTCCCAAAGTGTACAATAATAGGATGGGAGTTAATAGAGCTCATGATTCAGAGCTGTAGATGTAACCTTGTTTGGAAATGGATATCACTGAAAAGTGGAAATGGAACAAAAAACAGCATTACATTTGAAGAGAAATAGATTATCCCTTACTTTTACCAAGTGTTATATTATAACACTCTTCATGTTCAACATTCTCATTCAATTTTACAAGTTCTGCAACTACTTTGAAAGATTTGAGGCATATCTGGGGAATGTAAGATGTAGATGAGGAAATATCAGGGATAGCAGTTGGTATAGTTCAACGTATATGATAAAGTACAGTGATTAGTTATCCTTTTAAATATATCAACTTGTGCATGAATATTTATTATTTTATTGTATAATTTGTTTGCTTATATACACTGACTCACATGAATTTCATTCTAAAATTGAAACATAGAATGTGTGAGCAGATAAGAACCATTTGGCCCATCTAGTCTGCCCAATTTTCTAAATACTTTTATTAATCCCTGAACTTATCTTATATGTAAGATAACCTTATGCCTATCCCATGCCTGGTCAAGCTCCTTCACTGTATTAACTTCACTTCAGCTGGAAGGCTATTCCGTGTACCCACTACACTGTCAGTAAAGCAGTACTTCCTGATATTACTTTTAAACCATTGCTCCTTTGTTTTAAGGCTATGTCCTCTTCTTCTTTTAAATATACTCTCCTCCTCCATATTATTCCCATTAATGTATGTAAATGTTTGTATCATATTCCACTGTCTTGTCTTTCTTCCAAGCTATACAATTAAACTAAAATGAACCGGTTACCCAAAGTAATAGCATGTCATTCTGGACACAGCATGCCTTTCAGGAATCCAAGAGTTAGCAATCATTTCCAATGTTTATGAATATTGCTTTAATAGTTTCAAGTGTACTCACACATGTGACTGGTACTTTACAAGGATTAAACAATGACATTAAAACATATAGAGATTTCCCAACTGTCAAAGTGGTCTTTTACTTATGGGCACATGTCTACTGTGTTTTTTATTTGTCTCCAATAGGAGAAACCTGCATTCATTGTCTTTGTCAATGAACAATGTGAAAAAAATGGGTAATGGTGGGGGAAGAATGAAGAACAGTTAATGCTATTGGCTGAACTGGAAATTCCACGTCAGTCAAAGTCCAAATCAGTGGAATATGACAAAGCCAAAGATAACAACATATATGGGAGGTATGTGGTTACAGAGAGAGACACACGACTGTTAACTCCCAAGCTGCCAAGTTATGTCAGAACTATGTGTTTAACCCTGAAGTTGCTGTTGAACCAAGACCTGTATATTAAATAGTGCTTGTCCCTTAAATTGAAAAATAATGTTGTTTATTAATTCTTTATTGTTTTCATGGTTTTACAATATATTTTTGTAATAACACACATAGCTATGTATCTTGAGCGGCCAATATTTATATGGAAATAGGCACAGTTACCTATTTTGCCACCATGCTTCAGCGTTTTAGACTGTTGTTTGAGTCTCAACATTAAATATGAGTTACATTACCTTTTATAGAAAATCTGTTGACTCTTTAAGGCAGGGGCACAGAACATTTCGCTTTTGAGCTGTTGATCACTCACTAGCCCACGATCCACAGTCAGACTTTGGGTGGTGAAAAAAAAACTGGTAGAGCAGTATTGTGTATAATTGCTTTTTGCAAAAAAAAAAAGTTTCCCTAGTTTTAAAATACATGCTACTAAATAAATAATCAAGTCAAAGTCTGGCAAGTTTAAATGCAGATGAGGTGCAGCTAGTAGTCGATCTAAACAGCCAGCACAGGCAACATGCCTTAGGAAGGGAAGGGAGCAAAGGTTTGTTTGCAGTCAATCATGGGTATTCAAAATGCCTTTAACAACATTTAATTTTAACGGCGCTGTGCTCGACCCGCTGGTATTTTTTTCACTTCGTATTAGATTTTTTATTGTTCACTAAACTATTTTGTGAGTAAAATTTCCCAAATGTGTTAACGTTGAGTTGTGAATTTAATAGAAGCAATATTTTATTTTCTACTTTCACTCTATAAAAGTATACTTGGAACATTTGGCTGCTATGAAGTATTACTGCTGCTAGCAAATGTACCTTTATTTCACTGATAGTTCTCACAACAATAAAATGGTTTGTAAATCCTATTAACATATTCCCTCCTCCTTTCCTATGGTTGGCCAATCAGCAACTCTCTGGCTGTTGTTTATTTACATTGTTCATGATTCTCGGACAGTGTTTGGCTAATCAGTGCTCGACCGAAGGTCTAAGAAGTGGTGTTGTCATCTGGCTGGTATTTTACCAGAAGATAATTCCCTCATCTATTCCCTGCAGTTCCTTCTTTAAGGATTAAAGTCCACAGTGCTTGATACACAATTTAAATGTGAATTAGAGCCTTAATTTGATGTATTGAACCAGGGCAACACATAAGGTAGGGAGAGTCCTGCTTAAAGCTTATCGTATTTGATCAAATATAAGGCAAAGTTTTTTGAAAATGCGCAAATACATTCCCACTAGACTACCAGGGATATGATAAGTTATAGACAAGGAAGGTGGTACAGTGTCTTGAGGTGTAATATAGTAATATGTGTGCAATGGCAAGACTTGGAGTGCAATATGTGTACAACGGCAAGTCCTGGGTGCAATATGGGTGCAAGGTCAAGTCTTTTGGGTGCAATATAGGTGCAATGGCAAGTCATATGGGTGTAAAATCGGTGCAATATCATGTGTGTGCAATATGGTGCAGTAGCAAGTCCTGGCATGCAATATGAGTGCAATGCCAAGTGTGTGCAATATGGGTGCAGTGGCAAGTGCTTATGAGAAAGAAGTGAATTGTGCTACCACTCAAAGTGACAGCACTACTGCTCATGCACAATATATATTCTGATGTGTCCTGCAGTTGGCGGATCTCCAGTATCTCAAAAACCACTGCACTGTTTTGGAAATTAAACCATAAATAAAGGTAGCTTGTGTAAGTACATTTTTTTTTAACATTCTTTATTTGAAGAAACCATTTATACATAAGTCCAAGATTTCAATAGTATACAATATACAAATGATACCATTACATGACAATACAAGAACACATACAGAAAATATTAAAAGGACAGTACATAAGTTCAAGACAACAATAGTACACCATCAACAAATGGTAACATAAATACAAAAACACGCATAAAAAACATTAATAGGACAGTAGAAATAGTTCTTCAATCAATATTTTTATAATTAATTAAGAAAAAATAAAAATAACATAAGCTCGTTGTCTGCTACTCATCAATTTGTTAAATCAACCAGGACAGACAAGGTTTTGGGAAATATGAGTGTGTAAGTAAATTTAATGGCACCAAATTCTCAAAGTTAACAAGTCATCCTTAAGGTTGTTTATTATACACAAATGTCAAGAAAACTTTATAATGCCATAAAGATGTACATCTAAATAAAATACGCATTTCAAACAGTCACTTGAATATAAAATGCAGAATAGACCTTAGAGATAATTTATACAATCAAGTGTAACTGCACGCATTACTGGCATACAGATAAACCACACGAGTGCAGGAGAAACTGATGCCATATAAATCAATATATTCTAATTATGAATAAGGCATTAATCATCCGATGCTGATGTGCAATACATTTTAAATAAAGATCCCAAGACATGGATACAAAACTGGAATTAACTGTGGTGTGTACTCCATTCATCATCCCAGTTAATATACCCCACTGTGTTTAGGTTTGTATAATACACACTGTGGTCTGCTTGCATGCCTAATTCACTGTGCGGCCGACTATTTGCTCTAAGATTGGTCACAGTGTGACTATAAATAACTTTTAATGTTGGAGCGAAATGTTAATGCAAAGGTCCGTGCTGAACTATTTGGGGAGTAGCCCTGGCGTTGGTGAAGTACAGATTCCTGAACAGTATGGTACCCTTTTTAGGAGGATGATCCGGAGCCAAGAAGCTAAAACCATTCAGTTATTTAATGCTTCAGACATCTGCAACACATTGCAACGTTCTAAAATCATCTGAGAAGAACAACAAATGTTTATAAAACTTCCAACCAAGATGGGTCTTCAACACATCACTATTCTGGAAGGACGACATGAGAAAACCAAATGTTTACAAGATTCCTAGCCAGGTAAACTCGATATATAAATAGAGTGACCCAATGTGTTGTGTGTGGTTTTTTTCTCTCCGTTTCCGTACAGCTCACACAGATGCCTGGCTAATAAATTTAGATTTGGCTTGAGTCGTATGTTGATTATTATTCATAAACACATTTTGAATAGTAGGAATGATCTGCTGCTAAAGTAACTAGTATCGTTTTAGGCAGGACCGTCTCAACTCAATTATTGTTATTTTCTTTATGCAGCAATGAATAATGATAGACCACTTTGCTAGATGGGTTGTGGATAATAAAAGGATTTGTAGAGGACACACTGGGAGCAATGCATGCATTGTTCTATGCTAAGAATGCCTGCCCCTAATTACCATTTGTGTAATTGGAAAATATTTCTGTTAAAGCAATTCATAGGGAAATAACCTGAGCATAGTAACAATGGAAAATGCTTTTGTACGGATTACTTATATCGTGGTGACATCACAGAGCTAGCAAGGGTCCGCCAGACCACAGGGAACCACTTTAAACATCAAGTCAAATCTCTAGTAAACATGAAGAATCATGAATATTTGGGTCTTTTTGCACATTTACCATGCAAATACTACAGGGAATTAGTATGTGAAATGTTACTGTGACTGTCTATTTCAAAGCAATGTTGCAAGGGAGCTAGGCAAAGGAACTGTGCCCAAAGAAGGCCCACATCAACAATCCATCATGTTGTACTGGAATGTGGCACCAACCTCGATACAGAGCCAATGGAAATGTAGACCATCATGGACTGGCTCATAAGGAAAACTATGTTACATATCAACTCCATGGCCTTATTTGTTCCCCGGATCCCTTCCTCTCCACTCTTCTTCTCTCTCTATTCCTTCTTTTTCTTAATTGAGCCTTATTTCTATTACTACACCTACCCCTCCAAACACTGATTTCTCCATCTCATGCATGTCAGAGGCAATACCATAAAAAGCTAGAACCACCACTGCTCCCAGTAGCATGATTATATATTTCATTCTGTCTCAGTTTGTCTACTTATATCTGCTACCCCTCCTTTAAGCTTTGTACCAAGCACTATGTAAATAAATGTTAATGTAAATGTATTCTCATTGTGGGCAAATTTGGATATTAATAAAGATAACATTTACAATGTTGTATATAGCTCAAGATACGTCTCTTATAATTATTTGTTGATCTGCTACTTAGCATGCGACATAACTTTTGTTATTGAAAATCTCACTTAGTCATATTATAAAAAAAAATTCATAATTCAGTCTGCTCTGAACATTTACTCATACATGTCTAAACTGACAGTTCTACAGCCTGACTGGTCCACTTTTTTTTGTTCTGTAACAAGTGAAAAAATTAACTTAATTGAACTTATTTTTTTGGGGGGGGGACACATGACTTACTTTATACTTTATTTAATCCATAGCTTACCCAGCCCCTCCTACTTTTAATCCTGACCTCGTGGCTCAGTTTAGAAGATGATGGTGAACTGTGCGCGTGCTTCTGCGATCAGGAGTATGCACATGCACAATTAAGGCTTTTTAACTGCAGCATAAACATAGAAAGTGTCGGAGGATAAGAACCCTTTAGCCCATCTAGTCTGCCCACTTATCAATGGGAACTGTGTTTTCCATGATTCTGCAGTGGAGGAAGCCTTTGCCGACTTTCTTGCCGACACACCCAATCACGCACACGCAGTTCACCACAGTCATCTTCTGAAATTAATTGCCAACACAATTGTCAGCAATGCAATTCAGATGTAATATTCATAGAGTCCCTAGGAGGGGATGTGGACTCTATGTATTAAATAAAGTAAGTCCCCTGTCCCCTCGCCCCCCCAAAAAATAAGATCAATTAAGTTAAATATTGACTCAGTGTTGTAAAACAGTCAGTATTAGAAAATAGCTTAAAGCATTATATATTTATTCAATACTGCCTATATATATACATAGTGATCTCTGCCAGTACGGTAGTATTAAGTAAAGAGTAATCATTTCTTATCACTCCATGTCTATTGAATATATTTACCACTAAATAGCAGAATTGCCACATAATATTAATGGCGTGGACTCTTGTGGTCTAACCATACATTTAAGAATGTGGAATTCCTAAAAATAGCTTCTTAATTTAATTGAAATATTTTTCATAAAGGGGATACAAAAAAAGGGGTAAATGATTATTCTTTAATACATAGTAGAAAATATTGAACAACAAAATATGTAATCTAGTGACATTAAAAGTATTGGAAAAACAAAGAAAGAAAAGGGAAAGATAAGAGAAGATATACATTATTAAAATGCTTGTATAAAAGCTACACAAATGTTTTTGAATGGCCCCAAATTTTATTAGGAATGGTTTTGGTCAAACTATAGTGCATACCTTCTAATACTTTCTTTTTTATAGTTGGCATTCAATCTTTAAAAGTAGGTCATGTAGGTGATTTCCTATTTTTTGCTATAGTATTTTTACTACTATGAAAATTTGCCCAATTAACTTCAGTTTACAATTATGTATGTTCGTCAGTAAACATATAAAAAGATTGTGTGCACAGAATAGGACAGGACTACCACCGATGGCCATGCTTCCATTAGCTGAACAGTTGGCTCAACAAGAAGTTTAAGCCAATGGGAATTTTTTTCAGTATGCAGCTAGAAACCAAATACAACCTATATATGTAGTTCTATGTGGTTAGTGCAACATGAGAATCCCTTTAGTCTAGATAGTCATATTCAATTGAGCTGTTTCATAGGTGACCATAGGCTTTTGCTCCCATTGCAGCACAAAGGGCAGCTTGTCCGTTTAGTGAGGTCTATGTTAAAAAGGCTTGATTTAGTTAATAAAATCCTAATTTGTAAATATTTGTAGAATCCAGTTTTATTGAACTGGTGAGAGCCTGCCAGTTCACCAAAGGGTTTCATGTGGTTCTGTTCATGTAAGTCATCTAAGTTATATGTTCCGCCATCAATCTAGCTAGAAAGATTTAAGTTAGAAATAGATAGTTCCAGTGTAAGGTTGGGACTATTTTTTTTATACTATTGAGCAATCCTGCTTATTTTATCTGTGATCTAACATTTGTTGTCCTCATTGCGGTCACTTCAATATTTTTTGTATTCACTCGCCCTCTTACGTGGCTACGGGAACATGCATTGAAGTGCATAGCAGCTAGTTTTATCTGTATTGACTCACAATACAGTCTATAAGTCAGAATTCTGATCATAGACTTGCATTGAATGGAAGGGTAATGTAACTATTAAATCACAAGGGAGCAGAGTTATGATCATATTTGATCAGTTCAATCTCTTCTGTTTGTGTTTGAAGGCAGGTAAAAAAAAAGAAAAAAGGTTGTACACAGCCACCTAGTGCTCCCCACTATGATACAAAGGAGCCAGTAAGAGAGCATGGGTGTATCTTATTACATCATCATGCAGGCTTTGGCCACAGTTGTAAAATGAGACTGGCTGGAAGATTTTGGAGACTGTTGCATCATGGGTAAAATACTCAAAATGGATGCTGGAGACAGACAACTCATTTTATTTTTACTTTTATATGCAATTTATGCAAACATATAGAAAAAAGTATGTATTATATATGTGTGTGTTTTAAATGCACAGGTAATATATTTACATCTTATGTAAGTGGTAGTGTACCTTTAACAAACAATGCACATGTGTAGTAAATGCTCATAAACTAACCTACATAGTACATCAAACATACATACAACGTTTAACAATATACTCCCTTACAACGTATTTCTCAGTTATTCAGGGTTACAAATATTTACAAATATTTGCATATTAACCACATTTTACAAACAGAAATAAATAATACATTTACAAACAACACAAACACACACCTTAAAAGCAGCATATTAATTAAGGTTGCCCAAGCAGTTAAATTACATTTTTCACGCAACAGCTAATTTTAAAACTATAATAATGAAAATAGGTCATGCAAACAAATATTTCTGTTACAATGATTTTCATGGGCAACAGAGGCATTATCAAGCACAGTAGTTGGTAATTGTTAGCAAAATCCCACGTACAGTATCTTAAGGGCATTACAAAAGTTTAATGTTTTAAGAGCTATGATTATTATTATGATTAATAAAGCACCAACATGTTTTGCATTGCTTTGCAACAGGAAGACTGTACATACAAATTAAAAAGACTTTAATGTGAAGAGCCAAATGTACATTTTAATCTTGCATTATATTTAAAAGGAGCTACGGATTTATCACAAGAGGAGGTCTGTAGCTAAGCACCAGTGACCATGAAACACTTAAGTTCCTGGTGTGTATATCTTCATGGACACCAGACATGCATTTATCATCAGATGTACCAGTAAGTGCTGCCAGTTCACTAGCAAAATTGAATATGTCTGCATATTCTGATTGGAACCATTGAGCGCATCTAGTCTGCCCAATTTTCTAAGCACTTTCCTTAGTTCTTTGCCTTATCTTATATCTAGGATAACCTTACACCTATCCCATGCATGTGTAGACTATTTAATTCTATTAACCTATACCACACTTGCTGGAAGGCTATTCCATGCATCCACTACTCTCTCAGCAATGTAATGCTTCCTGATATTACTTTTAAACATGTGTCCCTCTAATTTAAGACTAAGACCAGTTGTGGTAGTTTTTTTTCTTTTACAAATACGCTCCTCCTTTACCGTGTTTATTCCATTTGTGTATTTAAATGTTTTAAACATATCCTCTCTGTCTCATCTTTCTTCCAAGCAATACATGTTAAGATCCTTTAGCCATTCCTGAAAAGTTTTATCCTGCAAACCATTAACCAATTTATTAGCTTGTCTCTGAACACTCGCCAAAGTATCAATATCCTTCAGAAGATACGGTCTCCAGTATTGCACACTCACCAGTGCTCTGTACAATGGCATGACATGGTAGCTTCTATCATTGGGGATATGTATTTGCCTAGAAATAACTGAAACTTAAAACCAGACTGTGGGGTAAAACAACGGCCACAGCACTTTATTTAAATAGTCATTGCATTACATTATATATATATATTCCACACATATATATCCGTATGATACAATGACTAAACATAAACATTCCATATACAAAAAAAACAAACCAAGCTTGCACGAGTAACCAGGTGGCTGCCGAATAAGTCCATGTTCTGGGCATATACCAATGCCCCAATACCTGAGGTTCGAGGTACCACTTTCTCCTCGAACCTCCCACCAGAGTCCCGATTGACTCTCCCAATCCATTCTTTCATTAACTCTCCTGGATACCCTGCAAGCTTCCGCCAACGCTGTGACATGTAAATAAATAAAGGCTCATTGACCATAAAAAATTAGGGAGGGCGGGTGGGACAACAGGTAGGGGGAAAACCTTTTCCTAAAATGGCCCCCAAACTTCCTGTTCCTAGCTTTTATAAACTCCCAACTCCTCCCACTAATTCCCACTATAGGCTGAACATATCCCCTCAGCACCCTGTCATGATTGCCCCTCCCCGACCTTGTCTGGGGGCTACATGAGCACTTCCCTCTTTCTATTGCTAATACCACTTCCTATACAGCCAAACATTCTGTTAGCATGTCCTGCTGCTCTATTACATTGTCTACCTAAATTTAATATAATTACCCTTAAATCCCTTTCCTCAGATGTTGAGAACTGTATCAAATATTCTATACTCTGCCCTTGGGTTTTTATGCCCAGGGTGCATTATCTTGCAATAGTTGCCAAAGCGCTGACCATTTTTCTATTTTACCCCAATCATTTGCCATTTGGCTTATCCCTCCAAGAACATCAAATCTGTCATCAGTTAAATACATACCTTACCATGAAGATATACCTTCTATAATGTCACTAATTAAACAAATAAAGAGAATGGGTAGATCAGTACAGATCCCAGCAGTACCACACTTGTAATAAGTCCTTGCTCTGAATAAACTCTATTGACTACAAATGGCTGTTGTCCATCAGTCAGCCACTGCTTAATCCATTCAACAATATTGGAATCCAAACTCAAAGACTGCACTTTTTTTGATTCCTTCTGTGTGGGACATTGTCAAAAGCCTTACTGAAATCTAGGTAAGCAATGTCTCCTGCATGGACGTATCATGCCCCTGAGTGACAAGAGTGCTGCCAGTCCGGAGCACGCCTGTCACTCGGAGGCACTGTGTATCTCGTGTATTTCCGGGGGTTTGTGTGCTGCGAATTCATATACTTTTAGTTCTTGTCGAATTGCCAGCAGAGTGAGTGACTCTGTTGCAGAATTCCCAGCTGACGTCTGTCTCCCGGATATATTTCCGGGGTTTGTGTGCTCCCAGAAATACACAGTGCCAGGGCCAGACTGGGAATGAAAACCAGCCCTGGAAATAATTTCATACCAGCCCCATATCACTGGGTCATTATACCAGCCCCATAGCATTGGGTCATTATACCAACCCCATAGCATTGCATCATTATTCCCGCCCCATAGCATTTCTTCATTAAACCAGCCCTAACAGCATAACATCATTATTTTGTTGTTCATTAAAAGGAAAACCATGCGTTTTAAAGCACATTTGAAGAATATATTGTTTATAAATAAGACTGATAGATACAGTCAGTCCGTCACACACACACAGACATACAGTCACACACATACACACAGTCACACACATACACACAGTCACACACATACAGCCAGTCATTCACACACATACAGTCAGTCTCACACACATACAATCAGTATGTAACATCCCAGCAGTGAGGGCACCATACGGGGCTAAAAATACCCAGACGCCAGGTCTAATTTCCTGGTCGCCATGGCGATCTGGGATTTGTCAAGCCCTGGCCTGCCCCGGTAATTATAATATTACAGTAAATTGTGCCCTCATTCCAATCCCCTTCCCTCCACCGTTCCAAATAAATCTATTACAAAATATGATTCCCTCACCACTGCAGCCCCCTCTTTTTACAGTTCCTCCCCACACATAAATCTTAATATTAAAACATATAATTTACTCAGCCCAAGTCCTCTCAGCTCCACTTTCAACCCCCACATAAATATAATATTAAATAATATCATTGCATCTGTCCCCCCACCTGAGGTACAATGATATATTTTAATATGGGCCACATGCATATAAATGTCACATAAATATAATCATTGCCTCATCCCAAGCCCTCATGACCCTCAGCCAGCGATAGGATCAGCATCAGAGTTGTTAGTCACAAAATCAATAATTTTTTACATTGCAGTATTAGGGATTATCGTTTTTGGGACCATTTTTTTGGGCAGAAATCATTTAACAACATTTGTCTTAATTTTATTTTTTTAAATAAAATAGCAAATTAAATCAAATCCCATGATCATATCTCAAATAAAATACTAATAATATTTATTGCACTCCATTTTGCACCAATTATGCAAATTGCCCCCCCCCCCTTCCCCACTCCTCCTGAATAACATAAGTGTTTTAAAGATGGTCCATATTACAGTTACCTTTTGTTTATAGAAAATGTAGATGAGCTCTTTTGTACGAGCTCAGCACTGTCCATGTGATGATCTGCATCTCATCACACAGCCCTGCGTGCAGAGGGAAGTGGCTGATCTGCGCGCACTGTAGCGCTGGGGCTGATCCAGAGTCTGATCTGGGGGGGGCACATTAGGTCTGTTTTTTCCTCTCCCCGTGTCCTTCTGTCGCTCTCCTCTTGCTTCCCATGTCTGCCTGTCGCTCTCCTCTCCCTTCCCATGTCTGCCTGTCGCTCTCACTTCCCATGTTCGCCTGTCTCTCTCGTCCTCCTTCCCTTGTCTGTCTTTGTATCATCTTTTTTCCCATGTCTGTCTCTCCTATGCCTTCCCATGTCACTCTCTAATCTCTTCCCATGTATGACTCTCCTCTTCCCCATAGCTGTCTCTTTTCCTCCTCTCCCCCATCTGTATTCTCTTCTCTCCCTTCGGTGTTCTCGCCTCTCTGCCCCCCTTCTCTCCTCTCTCCCCCCTGTTCTCTTCTCTGTCCCCCCGTGTTCTCTCCCCTGTCCCCCATTGTCTCCCCATGTTATCCCCCCAGTGTTCTTTCCTTCCCTCCGCCCCAGTGTTCTCTCTATCCAACCCTCCCCTCCCCAGTTTTCTCTCAATCCCCCCTCCCCTCCCCAGTGTTCTCTCAATCCCCCCACCCCTCCCCAGTGTTCTCTCAATCTCCCCTCCCCAGTGTTCTCTCTATCCCCCTACCCTCGCGTGTGTTCCCTCTACCCCCCTCTCCCCAGTTTTCTCTCTATTCCCCTCCCCTTCCCTCCCCAGTGTTCTCTCCTCCGCACTCCCGTGTTCTCTCCTACCTGAGTGGAGTGCAGGGTGGCTCACTCAGCGGGGAGCGCGAGCAGCATGGCTTGAGCGCTCAGTGTGTTTAACACACACTGAGCCCATGCTACCTGCGTCTCCCCGCTGAGTGAGCCGGGGAGAGAACACGGCACTGCTCAGAGGGGCGCAATTGCCCCCCCCCCCTGGATCCACCACTGATCGGCCGAGGAAGGGCATAAAGAGTCTTGTCTTGTCCTTTGGCTGATCGCGGTGTGCAGGACCACGGGAGGGGGGGAAATCTTTGATCCCTTGTGGCCAATCGCGGGAGGCCGCGGCAGGGCACACAGGGATAAAAAAAATTGCTGTCACAGCTCAAAGCAGCCCCAAAGGCAGGCGGCCTACCGGGAAATTTCCCGGTATCCCAGTAGGTCAATCCAGCCCTGCACAGCGCGGCTGCTCTGTGTTAGGTGTGCGTCACATACCTAGCACATATGGAGCATCCGCCACTGGTCTACCATGATCTATTATTTTAGTCACCCAATAAGATAAGTTTGAATGATCTCCCAAAAGTAAACCCATGTTGTTTCTGCACATCTGTTGCAACTACAAGACCCACAATTTCCAGCTATTGTACTCCGACTGTTCTGAGCCACTCCAAGAGGAACTTCAAACACACAAGCTACTACCAGACCCACCCTTCCCAGCTATTGGACTCCAACTGTTCTAAACCACATCTGGACTTCACACACACAAGCAACTACCAGACCCACCCTTTCCAACTATTGTACCTGATTGTTCTGAGCCATTCCTGGAACTTCACACACACAAGCAACAACCAGCCCCACCCTTCTCAACTGTTGGATTCCGACTGTTCTGAACAACTACAGGGATACTTCACACACACATGCAACTACCAGACCTACCCTTCCCAATTTTTGGACTCTGGGGCATCTGATTTATACAGCCAGAAACCTCTACTTTGGACATTATAATCATCTCTCTTTCTCTCTCTGTATTTAAAATATTGTGGATCTTCTTCCCTCTGTTTTATGCCATTTTGAAGTGTACCACATTCAAAGATATAGATTTTAATCTGTCCCTGTTTTTCTATCTTTAGGTCCTTTCATTTGCCTCAAATCTCCTCCCACATTCTTTCTGATTTTAACATCCATGCTCTCCCCCCCACAGTCACTCCAGGAACTTCACATACACAAGCAACTATCAGGCCCAACAATCCCAGCTAAGCTATTGGACTGTTCAAAGCCCTCCATCCCCCCCTCCTCCGCATCTCACCCAACCCCAGGGTAAATTATCATTATAGATTTGGTTCACCACATGATGTGACTTGACCTCACAATCAAACCACTGCACCCCATACACAATTATTAGCAGTATTATATTACCATCTCACTATACTCACCTACAGTCTACAATTACTTTCATTTGATGTGGCTGGAGTCTGCAAAATTACAATTTATCTACCTAAGTCACCCATTTAGTAACTTCTGGTGTAACTCACACAGCTGGCACAGTCCCCAATGCCTCCATTACCACAGTCATAAAATGGAAGGATATTATGTTTTGTTTTGTTAAAAGTTGCTGGATTTTTGTGTGTGTGTTTTTTCCCTCCCACACCTTTCCTCCTGCTTCTTCATTCACCTTATGTTTCCTAGGTTCCCCATTCCATCTAAATTGTAAACTTGTGATAAGGGCCCTCTACCTCATGTTTTAGTCTCAATCTTTTTGTCTAATTTTGCTGCATCTCCCTTTTATACTCTGTACCAAAGCTCTGCGCAAATTGTAATATATATGGTAGTTTCACCAAGGCTTCAATTATCAAACAATGTCCAAATGACATGGGAGAGTGTGATTCAGCCTTTCACTGTAGAACATTCAGCAGCACCTACTTCTAAACAGTTATTTAGCTTCTTATACCGCTTGTATTTGTCTCTTGCAATTTTAATGGAGCAGTGTAGTGCATAGAATGCTAGGCAATGTTGGAGATAGCAAATAACAATAGCTAGTATTGAACATGCACGATATCTTGCCTCAATAACACTCTGTCGAGCTGCTGGTTCAAAATCAGTAGGAAAATGCCACAAAATATTGTAGGCCCTCAATGGGCCGATAAAGTGTAAAGTTGTTTTTTGTTTTTTTTTACAAAACTCCCATTAAGAAGTTAATCACTATGCCAAATTTAAAAGCCAACATATAAGTAGATGTAAGAGATATTATAGAAAATGTTACATGATATCAGTAAGGACACAGTCTGAATCTATGGGAAACATGCCCTTCATTGTTTTAAATCCTGGCTTCTAGATTGGAATGCATTAGGAATGCGGTAAGGATGCAATTTGAACATCCTATTCTGCTTGATGTATACTTCCACAGTCTTTTTCTAGTGAATGTGAACCCAATACTGAGAGAAAACTCCAGCTTATCCTCAATAGTAATTTGTCACTAGCTAAAGTTGAAAAGAGTGATATATAAGTGTACTCCCACTACTCTGCAGTTTGCTTGGCATAATTATCACAGGATTTCCTTCATTAATTCCTTCTATGAGATCATTTTGTAGCCTCCTGATTTGCTACCCTCTAAAAATAGGCTGACCAGATATCTCTTATAACTCTTGAATAGAGTATATTACCAATGAAAAGGGGATTTTTTTTATTTCTTGTCTCAAAATATTCTATTATATTACAGGTTCATAATGAACTGAAAATATATATGTTTTTCAATGTAAAGGTGGCCATCTTGGTATTACATCACAACTTGTACTACCCAAGTTTCTCATCACTGACAGTTTCTCATTAAAAAAAAAAGTGGTATTGCATGAGTTAAAGCTGAATCCTGCTTCAGAAACTGGCACCACCTGAGTTGTATTTATTAGCTCTCAGCATTCCATTGACCTACTTCCCGACTTCTGCCCCCAGCGAATCAGCATACATGGGGGGGGGGGTTGCTTGAAAGGTCACCTTCTAATATATTGTTTTTTATATAAGGCAAGGTTCTAGTACTCGTCTACAAATTATAATTAAAGGTAAACAGAAAATAAACGATTGAAAACTAAAATACCAAAAAAACTACAAAGAAATATATATTAAAATAATCTGTTGAAAGTTAAAAATGGTAGTATTAGTTTAGAATAAAATCTTAGAACTCTATTGTAGCACCACTTGCCAAAAGAATAAAAAAAAAGAGTGAGTATCAAGTTCTCCGAAGTGGGGAGCACTAAGCAACCAACAGAACCACAAACATACTGCACAGGTGAGATGGACTAACAAGTAAAAAGGTTTACTTTTTGAGGAATATGAAAACTAAGAAAAAAAAATATTTAGTAGATTTGTGTATTTTTAAAATCTCAACATACAAGGGTCTACTCAATATAGACTGATCTGGCCTGAAATGCAGCCATATTCGGTTCAGGGGAAATGGCCAAGGGAATCCTATGCATTCCCCTTACTTAATAAGGGCCAAAATGGCAACAGAATTCAGCTGTAAGAGCTGCTGGTATTTCAATTTACCAGTTAAGAACTGGAGAATTGAATTTAAAAGAAATAATAATAATTTGGCCCCACTGGCCGCCAACAAAAATATTTGGCCCCACATAAATAAATTTGAGCTACCTGAGTAGACCCTACAATGATGTAACACATGAATAAGAAATCAAAATGTTCAAGAGATTCATGTAAGCTGACAGAGTTTAGGTTGAAAGAGAGATGTACTTTTATTTTCGCCACTGAAATATTAATTAATTGCCTAAATTCCAGGATGACCTAAGTAGTAATTCTGCATCCTGTCACCTTCCACTGCGTCGCTCAGGCACAAGGTGCGTCCACACTTACTCACTAATCAGGGAGAAGAGGAAGACCTTACTTTTGATATCTGAGTCAGAGCACAGGTGAGTCCTTTACCTGATGACAAGCAGCCCTTGGGCTCTCTCTGCCGTATCTGACAAAAGGAACTTGCAAGATCAGCATAAGACTGGTAGCCAATATATATAGCATTTTAAGGCAGTGTGTCAATTCTCTTCAAATCTGGTGCAATATATAAGATGCTGTAACTGAAAAGGACAATGGAGATATTTTCATCATCCATAGGGTGCCATTAACCTTCATAAGGTATACCCTGCCACCTACTTCGAAGCCTCAGATAATAAATTCTTTCCACATTCTACTATGCATACCAAACAAACACAGAGCTACTATACAAAGACACAGTGTACATACTGTATACATTACATGTGCTTTGGAATTTGCAGCCTGATCATATTTATATACAAGATTTTCATTATTGCTTGAGTTCCAGTCACTCTCACTAAAAACAGTATGTTTCCATGAAAATATGTAACATGCGCTTCTGTTTATGCTGGTGCTTACGTTGTTGTAATAGTGATGGTGAAGACAGAAAACCGTAAAGATAAGTGAAAACAAAGAAAGGATGTAATATATTTAATAGTTCCATAGTTCAGATGTGAATTGACTAATTTGGGTGTGTGGAATATAATAAAAAAAATTAAATCAATGAGCCGGAGTTTGGGTCAAAAATCGTCAGTTCGGGATGTTCGGAAATCAAAGCATTGAAGGCCTTTGGATAGGGACAAGTTGTTCCCCTAGAGAATCATAAGTTTTCAGCTACCCAATATGCAGGCATCACCCCTTTCTGAGCAGCCACTGACTCTTGTGGGTGGTATGCTGCCCCCACAAATTAATAACAAATAGCCCCAGCCCCCCAAAAATGTGCCTTAGTAATAAATGGGCCTCGGAACTGACAAAACGGTGTGCCCCAAATAATTTTGAACTTCGGCGGCATCAATTCTACTATACTGAGTAGAACTTTTAGTGATCTCAGATCTTTTAGTGCAGCTTTTTGTGTACAGAAGAATATCCACCATATTAAAGGTGGATAACAATTGTGCCAAGGCAATAATGAGAGGCATAATAAACTGCATTGTAACAAAATCCTAAATTAATTAATTCATAGCAAAGATTTTTTTGTTGTTGAAAAAAAGTTGGCATAACATCTGGGCCAACAATGTGATTTAGGGGGGAAAAGTTAATTAACTCATGTTTCTGTTGAGGGAGCATTGTACGAAGGATAGGTTCCATTTGTATTGTTTTGTTTTCAGTTAGTAGTATCATTAGTGCTTTGATAAGCGAGTGTTTTTATAAAAGAGTGTTTGTAACAGAAATACAATTTCTGTTACAAACACTTACCTAAACTATTGCACTTCAGTTTTTTTTTCAAACTATCACTTCAGGATATAGATTTTTAACCTTGTGTTGTTCTGTTGTAATCTTGCTTCTGACTCTCACAAGATGGACGCCAAAACAAATGCAAGCATGGCTTGCCCATCCCAAATGGTGACAACCCAAGCTAAACATGCTAAGCATTGTGGGATGCTATTCTCTCTCCCTCTCTCTCACTGTGAGTGTAACTTGCTTCCTCTGGATCTATAACCCTACATAAGAACCTGTTATCTTACCTGCCTGACACACTGCCCAATACAATGTCCACCAATGCCTTCTTTCCTGCCTTTTCTAACATCTGACGCTTCTTCTCTTAAACACTTTTCCTCTTGTGGATTATAAATTTGCACGCAAGGCTCCACCAACAACCTAGCAATTGGTCTATTTCTAATATGTGAGTTTTGTGAACCCTTTACCTCTGTACCAAGCACTGCATAAATTGTTGTTAAATATATGGAAAATAGCTTTTAATGTAATCTAATATTAAAGCAAGATATTTTAACAAAACATTTTCTACACAATTGTAAACAATTTGGATAGCAGAGTGTATAGATAACACTTTTTCATCTATTATCTAAACAGTAATTGTGTGCCATATCATTTTTTAAAGGGCATTTTTTAAATTAGGAGAAAAATGTATTTTAAATATGTTTGTGGAGTCTTCTGTTTATAAAGACACCTGTGGCTTGATATGCAAATAAACTGTTTGCCAATGGGAAATATGTATTTTACATATCAAGCCACAGGTGATGTCATAAACAGGAGACTCAACAGACACATTTAAAACATATTTTTCAACGGTAATGTGTGAGTCAGTTGCATTCAAATTGTAAGATTTTTAACATGCCATATTGTGTGCTACTTGTTAATGTATTCCTATATTTGCAGAATACCTTTCCTTCCAAGGTTAATAAAAAGATGTATATTAAAAAATTAAAAAATAAATCTCCGAATTTAGGCATTTGCATGCAATTTTGCTAAAACAATGTATAGATCGTTTTCATTTTTTATTCTCTGCATTCTCAGTAAAAACAATGTTTAGGAGATACAGTCCCTTTAAGAAAATAAACTGTGGCAAAGAAATAACATGAACTGATCACTAGTGATACACAGCAGCCAGTAAGAGATCAGGGGTGTATCTTATGAGATCATCATGCAGGCTCTAGCCACAGTTGTAAAGTGAGACTTGCTGGAAGATCATGGTTACAATTCTCAAAATAGATGCTGGAGACAGAAACCTAATTTTATTTTTACTTTTATCTGCAATTAATTAAAACATGGAGAAAAAACAAACAGTGGCATTTGTCTTAAATATGTATTTTATGCACAGGAAATCTAGCTACACCTTATCTATTCCCTGGGCCCATAGACTATAGTGTGGGGGCATTTTCATAGCAGGGCCACTGGCACTTGGCCAGTCCCTGGATCTGTGCATTATTAGGCAAGCAAGGGGAAATTGTCCAGCCTGTGGCGCCATGTATTTAAATGGGTGGTGGGGGAGCAAGTGTAACCATTTATTATTTCTTTTCAGGGGTCCAGGAGTCTCATTTATTTTTTCTAGGTGGTCAGGGACACACAGGCAGCCTCTGGCCTTGCGTATTATTTTGGGTAGCCCGTGGCCCCATGTATTATTTTAGGGGACAGGAGCATTCGGCAGCCCCTGACCCCATTTTTTTTTTATTTTAGGGAGCATGATGCACTTAGTCAGACCCTGTCACCATTTTTTATTTATTTTAGTGAGATAGGGGCATTGGGGTAATCCCTAGCCCTGTGTGTTAAATAGCCCTTGTCCCTATTTATTCATAGTTGTTTTACTGGTATTTGAGGTAGCCCCTGCCCAATGTATTATCTACTTTTAGGGTGAAGGGGATGCTAGTGGACATTGGATGAATATTATAACATTGGCACACAAGCATTAAATTAAAGTGTTTGGGGGAAAACAGCATTTTATTTTAAATAACATTTCATCAGACTCATGCTTTAACGCATTTTAGTTCTGTGTGCACTTTATTCCTAAAGGAACTTACACTTTTGCCAAACTTAATGGGCACCATTGAATATAACCCACATCTCCTAAAACTACTATGTGTAGTGTAAAAGAGTTACAACATCTTGTGTTACATCACAGCACACAACGAGTTCAACAGAGAGAATACATTATTGACTAAAATTACTCCCTGTCACTAATGTCCCTGAATTTAGAGGCCTCAAAGAAGTTAAATTAAATGCAAAACTACACAAAATAAATAGCTAATTTCACATATATTAACAACATGTTCACCATATGTAAAATAAGCTCAAAGGAACTGGCCCTATGGCAACATTTATATGTATATATTTATTTATGATAAAGAAAAAGTCCCATTCATACATTTAAATAAATTTGCAAAATACAGTTTCTTCTTAATACCCAGTGTCTGCTGTATGCCTGCACTGTCTCTCCAAAATGTTATGTACTCAGCTTGTTTTCTTCTGAAACAAGCTATTCATGTTTATTTCTGATGTTTTTACCTGTCAGCTGGTTAAATAAACGTTGTGCCTTTCAGGGACAGATGTCAAGTCTTTTCCTCTGTTTACCCCACACTGAAACATAAATTTTGTGCACATTTAGCTCCAAAATAGACATTTTTATTGCTTGCTCATTTTAATAGATGTCAACCAAAGGGAAAGCCTTCATATTATTTAAATTAACATCAAATAAATACAGCATGGTTCGTTATTTACCATGCTATGTCACAGGGTAGAGAGAAGGTTAGTTTGGATATGTTGTGTGTTTATTTCTACCGTATGTTATCATTTGCTAAAAAACTTACCCAATGGGAAAAAGATGTATCAGATAAGAGCAATAACTATTCTTGGTGTCACTATGCAGTACACCCCCCCCCCCCCCCCCCCTCCCCATACCATATATTTTCACAGGGAATAAACTATTTATAAAGTGCACACCACTATGATAATGCATTTTTGGTGCTAAAAAACATATTCATTTTAAACTAATAGTATTCAGCTATTTTTAGAGATACAATGGTATTGTGACAATATAAACTGATATGAATCAAAATACTTGTTTTAATCACGCAATCTGTCAAAAAAAACTAGGCTTGCCTGTTTTTTTTAATCTAAATTTAATGTATTTGATAGTTCATAGTCACCAGGTTGTTAATTATTATTTATCTTGTTATAGATTAGTGCCTTGATGGCTCCTATGGATCTGCCTTCCATTATTGTTTTAATGCAAACATTTTGCAAGATCTTGTGAATTACATCGCAATCTGGCTTGTATAGTGATATAATTCCATGGATCTCGAGCCCCGTGTTATATAGCGAATCTTAGGTGTACCATATAGAACCATCATAACAAATCAGCATACCTCTAATAAACCTGGCAGTGCTACTGTGCACAGTGCTGCATATGCACTCTATGCATTCTCCAGTGTTTCAATCACAAAAAATGGGACACAGGGAGACCGCAGCAGGACAGTGGGATAGAGCCTCAAAAGTGGGACCATTGGTAGGCATGAATTAGAAATACTTCAATGAAAGACATATGGGTCTATTCACTAAAATTCAACTTTGGAGGTCAACTTTTAATGCAATTCGGCACCAGATTTTGATTTAGAAAAAAAAAAAAAACTGGTTTGAATCTTCCCCATTGAAAGTACTGGGAGGCAAAATGATTAAACATATTTTTGAGACTAAGTGAAACTCAAGTGCAGTCTCAAAATGAAAGTCGACCTCCAAAGTCGAATTTTAGTGAACAGACCCAATAGACTTACAGTCAAAGGCAGTTTATTTTAAGACTAGGAAATGACAACTGAAGGCCTATGTAGACACATAAAGCAAATGTTGGTTGGGAGCAGCTTCTAGAGGTAAGAAAAACACAAAAGTATTTGTTTCGAAACCAGATCTGGTGCAGGAAAAAAATATCTAAACACATATAGGCCAGGATATATTTCATCGATATGTTTGATATGACCAACTGAACCATAAAAGTTAATTTACAAAAGTAGCGATACTATCTGCTTATTTCCTCTTGTGACTGTTTATACAACTTACAAAATTAACACAACATATCCAATTAACCTCTGTTTAACTGGTTGAATAAACTAACATATGGTATTGCTTAAAGATGATTTTCTTTTTAGTATCTTCTTGCTTGGATAATCTGGCACCTAATGAGGTTCATAGTTACTCATCTTGAACTGCTCTTAATAAATTTATGGTATTAGGCCTTAATTGTCAATGGTGGCAGGTACATGACCCAGGATACGTTATCTCTTCTCTTATTTAAGTCTGTAAAATTACCATAGAAACATCAACTGCCAATAGGGAAGAACATATTGCCAGGACATAAGGATGACTGAATTTACAACGGCTTATAGTGACATATTACTTAGAATTACTGATGAGCTTGATATTAGCTATGTCTTCAATGCCCCTGCAAAAACCGGCCTTGCTAATAGAAAGATACAGTTCGACATGTTAGGAAGCATGTAATCAATTGTGTAGTGTAGCCATTTACTTTATTCAATCTGTAGCTTCACTTCATTAAAAAGCAATAGAATACCAGTTTTTCCTTGGCTGGAAATAATCAGTTGTCATAAGATGTGCTTCAGTGGAATCATTGCAGAGAATTATCTAAAGGGAATAAAATTACAATGGGATTTAGGGGCAAAAAAGCAGGCTAGGCAAGTAAATGGCAGATGTCAGTGCACAAGAAAATGTTAATCTGTGGGAGGGAAAACTGAACACTAAATACACTCTTACTGACTAAATCCTCCATCTAGAAACACTTGTTAACAATGGCCTTTGAAATTTGCACAAACTCAGGCATTAGCTTCAAAGGTCAGCAAGTTGTTATTTTGTGTAAAAAGAGGAAGACATAAACATCATGCATTAGAAATTACATTGGAAATTTTAGTTATGGTTACATAATTTCCAAGTTACGTTTGTTTACTTGGCAGTGGGCTATAATTACCATTTTCAAGTATACTCATGGTCAGTCTCTTTATATATTAGACTATGCTTTTAAAAAATACAGGATTTCATTATCCATTTGTGACAACATTGTAAAGCATGCCAGTGTTTTTTTATGGTTAGTTGGAAAGGTCAAAGTTGATCGATGTGTGGCTTTATCCAATCAAATCAATTATTTGACTTTATGCAAAGTAAAGAAATAAAGATGCTCGTTTTGGAATTACTCAATGTGGACAAATGAACTGTATCAATAAATTCCCCTCTATATAAGTGAGCTCTTGGGAGTCAAGTCATTTTGCTTTCACAAGTGTACCAATCCTATTAAACTCACAGGTGGACGAACATTATTTGAATGACAACAGGCTCTTCCTTTCAAGCATCATATAATTCGGTTCTCACGTATTAGTTAAACAAGAAATGGAAACTCAATTAACCATCTAACAAAATGGCTGTGTTACTACTTTCTTCTGTAGTTCTTTTTCTTAGAGAGGAACAGCAAAAGCTGTGATACGTTTCACTGATAGTTTTTCTCTGTTGTACTTTCTACAAGAACCAGATAGATCAAACCCATCAACTCTGTATAATCTAGCAAAATATATCAGAAAATGGAAATATGAAATCTGTGGAAGTACAGAGGTAAAGTATACAAAATGATAATAAAGTCCTGTGGATTGTGATTTAATGACGCATATCTGAAGAACATCATCTGTTAGAGCCATTGTGGGTTACATATAAACATTCCCGCAAACAAAACTATCAGGAAGTTCAAATCAAATGATATCTTGAGTTTGTATTACACATTGGCACACATGCTGAGACTCTATCTTTGGGTGCACCTCCTTTATTCATCACCCCCACTATATACATAAAAATAATGCATCAATTTGTTTTGTTCTTTCCAACATTTTTTTTTATCCAAATAGGTAAGAAAAAATAAAAGGACCTGTTCACGTAATGCCTTATTACCGCCAAAGCATTCCACTGAAGTTTGGCGGAATCTCCAACTGAATTTAGGGGGTGAGCAATTTGCGAATATTTCAAACATTTTGCTATCCCCCCCCCCCCCCCTGGATTTGCGCTTCTTTGATTTATTTTTTATGTAGTGCGCATTTCTCTCGTTTGCGCTAATATATTTCAATTAAATTTACACATGCTAAAGACTTTTGTGAATATTTTGTGAAAAATAATTCTTATTTTGCATGTGAAATTTACATAAGCTTTTAGCAAGTGCTAAAAAAAATGTAGGAAAAATATTTCGCAAACTTGCCAGTTTTCAGTCGCAATTTGCTCATATTTACTGCATGTGTTAAATGTTTAGAACATTGCAAAAAGAGCAAAGTACAAAAATAGTTTTGTACATAAAATATATTTGCGGTTTTTTTGTAGGGTGCCCTAGCAGCATAGAGCCAGTAGAGTTTTTGAAGGGTTGAATAAGTTAATAAAACTGTGGATGAACATGTAACTTCTTGTTATTTCCAATGTATGTATTTTTTACAAATATTCCTCTCTCAGAAGCAGTTTATGTAACATGGAAATTTGGTTTCTTTGTTTTGTTTTTATTTCGGTTTACAAATGCTAAGACTTGTGACGCTGTCTCTTTCATTTCTGGATTAGATACTATTTCCAGGTCTTGTCCATTCATAACTTCCAGGATGACGACACTTAGTAGCGGAAAGTAGAGTGTTTTTATTTCTATGTTGGTTACTGCAGCTCAGTGATTCCGAGTTCATTATGTACAAGCTAAATATGTCTTAAAAAGGAGAAGTGCAAAATTGCTATTATAGCATAGTACAAATATTTTTAGAATTGCTTTTCTTGCTGATTTATGATGATAATTATCAGTCTACATATACATATTTGAGTTTCTATTGTGTTATATAAAATTACAATTCTGAAAAGCAAATCCCAGAGCTAAATGTAAAGGGGAAGCAATTTAAAAAAATGGTCAAAACCTATATGTATTAAGGACACATACTAATAACAACCTTTAGGGTGAGATATTACAATAACATGTAAACAGTGGCGGACTAGCCAGGGTGCCAGCTTGCCCGATGGCACGTGGGAACCATCGGCCTGTGATGAAGTGAGCCCGGCCCTTTAAAAACAATTGGAAAAAAAAAGCCTGGGCAAACGGGGTAGCTGCCTAGAGCCCATTCATTCCAGGGTCCAAAGCAGCTGCCCAGTGGGCCCCCAGAGCCCGCATGACTGTCTCACACTGAGATAGTACCGTTAGATGCGGACCCGGCTTTCTATCACAGCCGCCAGAAATTACTGCAACTCATTTATGGCAGCTGTATTTCCTAAAGAAAGGTTGCGGGAAAGACAGCCGGGGACTAGCAGCATCCATGTAAGTTCTGGGGAAGGGGGGAGGAGGGTTTTTTTTTTATGGACAAATTATCAGTGGCATATTAATAATCAAATTATCAGTGGTATATTAATGAGCAAATTATCAGAGGCTATTAATGAGCAGGTTATCAGTGGTATATCAATGGACAAATTATCAGTGACATATTAAAGAACAAATTATCAGTGGCTATTAATGATCACATTATCAGTGTCTATTAATGGCCAAATTATTAGTAGCTATTAATGATCAAATTATCAGTGGCTATTGATGAGCAAGTTATCAGTGGCATATTAATGGACAAATTATCAGTGACATATTAATGAGCAAATTATTAGTGGCTACTAATGAGCAAATTATCAGCAGCATATTAATTAGCAAATTATCAGTGGCATATTAATGGCCAAATTATCAGTGGCATATTAATGGTCAAATTATCAGTGGCATATTAATGGACAAATAATCAACGGCAGATTAAAAGCAAATTATCAACAGAATATTAGTGAGCAAATTATCAGTGGCTATTAATGAGCAAATTATCAGTGGCATATTAATGAGCAAATTATCAGTGGCTATAAATGAGAAAATTGTAAGTGGCTATTAATGAAAAAATTATCAGTGGCTATTAATGAGCAAATTATCAGAGGCATATTAATGGCCAAATTATCAGTGGCTTATTAATAAACAAATTATCAGTGGCTGTTAATGGTGAAATTATCAGTGGCTATTAATGGTCAAATTATCAGTTGCTATTAATGGTCAAATTCTCAGTGGCATATTAATGGACAAATTATCAGCAGCAGATTAAAGAGCAAATTATCAGCAGCATATTACTGAGCAACTTATCAGTGGCTATTAATGAGCAAATTATCAGTGGCATATTAATGAGCAAATTATCAGTGGCTATTAATGAGAAAATTATCAGTGGCTATTAATGAGCAAATTATCAGTTGTTATTAATTGACAAATTATCAGTGCCATATTAATGGACAAATTATAAGTGACATATTAATGAGACAGTCTCTTGTGTACCTTCTTGTCACTCCGCTCCTGCAATACTATGCTACTGATGTAACCCTCTCCCCCAGGCCACTCCGACGCCCAACTTGGACATGGCCGTCCTTTTTTTAGGCTTCGCTGCCAGGTGGTGCCTTTCTTTTACTTACTCTTTCTCTTACTTAGTCCCTCTTACATCTATTGATTTATTCTCTATCAGTATATATTCGTGCCTTAATCCTCTCTTCCATACTCTTCCATTTGAACAGTTCACTTTAAGTATAGAACTCTGCACAATTTGTTTGTGCTGTATTGCTTTCCGTCATGATAAGTGTCAAGACAGCGAACATTATTAGGTCGACCGAATAACGGAGATTCTAATCCAAGAAGATGCGTTTACAAAAGGTTAACTGCATACATTTTCTAAGTGGCAAACCCATATTTGTGATATATTTGTAGATTTTTTCTTTTTCTTTAGTGGATTTGATATACACAACCCCAGGTCTGTTCGGCGATGTAGAGCAGTGGAAAACTAGAAATAGTCCATTCTTACTCACCCTACAGAAAGTTTATGTTTAACCAATAATAGACACTGCAACCGTTCCTTAACTATGTTTTTCTATATTTGAGTTTTGGGGTTTGGACCACATTTAGTCCAATACAGACCTGATATATGTTATCATAGAGGTAAAGATACAGTTCATCATTTGGTATGTGCAATATACCATTTATTTGCCTATTTTTATATAGCAAGTTCCAGTTTATTAAAATTGCAATATTTTTGTTAAAGTAACCGAAGGATTTGACCATATGTTATGTAAAAATTTGAAATATCATTTGTGAACGCTTCGTGATTTATGTTTCAAAAAATTTGAAATGGCAATTGTACTTTTATATTTTTGTGTATGGCTGTGAAGATGCCAAATAAATTTTAATTTAAAAAAAGAAAAATAATTTCAAAATTAAATTATAACAATATGTATTTACATTTAGTATCTACTGTATACTGCTAGTAATATGTACACTGTAAATACTAAAAAATATATTTTTAAAAAATCACAAAAAATTTTATGGTACATTTTTTCCACTTGTGTATTTTTTGAAAATTGTATTTATTTATTATAAAAATTAAATGATAGCCTTATAGTTGTTGGTGGGACCCTTCTGTCTCCTGGCAACCAATATTTTTTAGACCCAGTCCGCCACTGCATGTAAACCAATAACTAGCCTTTTCACACACAATCAGAATACCTTAATTTGTGACTTTCTAAAAAAAGCTGGCACTCTAGTTATCTTCCTTCATGCATCAGTCACTCACAGCTTCTATAAAACACTACCCAATGTTATTTCCTACATGACTCTCTCTATCACTTCGACATCTTAGTTTGAAAAAAACACTATTCTGTGGAACTGATTTATGACCACTGACAGACAGACCTGAATGTCCTTAAATTCTTTCTTAAACAACTGTAATTCTGCTTTCCCTTCCTTTTACACATTGAGATCAGAAGAAATCAGACAGCTAAAACTACTCTAGCTGGCATAAAAAAGAAACTGTAAATTAGAATCTAAAGATTCCTGTTAATATATGGTAACTTTTTATACATTTGCTTATTATTGTTAAATACAGCAACTTATTGAACAGCAGCAATGTTACATTAAAATAATGTAACATTTTAGCACATTTGTGGCTGTGAGCCACCGTATAAGTCCAATGTATATAGTTGGCCATACCATGATTCCCCCCCCACACACACACACACACAGAGTTGCCCCAGCACAGATAGGCGACTGTTTTAGCACACCCATTGCCGTCTTGAACATTGCTTTCAGCTCAATCCCCAATTGGTATTCTCACATTCAGCTTCATTAGCATACCAAGGAATTACATCATCATTGTTGCCTGCTTATATATATTCTTATATATATTAGATGTTATGTTGGTTTACTTTATTTTTATTTTTTTTCTCATGTTGTGAATGTCGACATCGACAGACACAAAAATATCCCGGAAATGACTAATTACTATGTTATTTGTATGTGGAATATGCAATACATTATCATTTTGGTGTTTGTAACTTTCTGAACCCTTAATTAAAACATAAATAAATAAAAATGAAATTAAAAAATTATAATTAATATAGGATTAAATATATAAAATACAATTACAATACAAAAAAAGTTTTCCCCATTATTTTCCCAATAATAATCTACACAACTAGTACAACACTCGCCCACTTATCCCAACTAATTAACTAACTAATAAAAAAATAAAAATATAGGTTCACAATCCCCTCCCAACAAAAAACCCAGAAAAAAACTCTGACCAGTATGATGCCAGAGCCATAAGAATCACACAGCAGGCATGCAGGGGTTAACTATAATTAAATTAATATATTACAATAAAAAAAACTTTAAAATTGCAAAAATAAAAAAGTTTGTAAAAACAAAACAAAATGAGGACCATAAAGTAGGAAGGACTCTGATCACAGTAACAAACAGTGTAATTAATTCAAGTAATGTTGTTTTATATTTTAAGGAGATAATGATAATGAGACGTAACAAAAATTCTTCTATTCTACATGGCCACTGTTATGAATCTGAGAATGCTATTGATGGAATTACACAGAATAATCTGAATTGTTTCTCTAATTGTATTAGAACTAAGGGAATCCCCTGAAATTCCCTGGTAAAAATGATCCTAATAGATACTGGCTTTACATTAGAAGGCTAGATAACCTCATGTACTGCAGGTGTTGTTGCCTATATGTCCCAGCATGTTCAACTTGGCAAGCTGCTGTGCTATAGTTTACCTATTTTTGTTGGACCATAGTATGTTGCAGGCTCACTTGGTCTACTCTATAACAATAATTTATTTGTTTATATAAAACTTTTCTCTCGTAGGCAATTTAAAGCACTTTAATGGTCACTCTCTCAATAGGTAATCTAAATAAAAATTACTACCCATCTCAGAGGAATTAATTTTTATCAACCTCTGAAGGATTAAACTTGACCCTTCCAGAAATTAAAATTGCAACCCTGACGATCGAACCAGGTTTACAGTACCACAACAGCATATTAGCACCTAATGGGCTTGTTTTTAAAGTTCATTTACAAAGACAATTCAGACAGTCATATACAGTCCATCAAGAATGGGGGCAAACATATGACTGAGAATTTCATGGTTAATCCAGACATTCTATTCTGTCATTTGACTATAGGCCTTAAATATTATACATCAATATGACATGCTTTGATTGTTTAGGGCTCCATAAAGTTTATGATGGTAGTTAACCTGCTCACCTAAGGATTATAGGACTATGGATGTGGTGGATGCAGGAGATTTCACTGTTATTAAGGATTTTAGCTATAGAGTGTTTATTTTCACAGTGCTCAATTCTACCATTTAGATTACACTATATGGTTTTTTTTTGTTTTTTTTTAAACTTCTACTTATATAATAGAAGCATAAATTTAATAAGCCCTAAACCCCTTTTCCAGGATAAATCTGGGTTTCATTCAGCTATGAGTCTCAGCTAAGGCAGACGGATAATTCCTATCAACTCTACCTTAGCTGAGAGGCATAGCTCGTATATACTGGTAATGTTCAGCCAATCAGAGCAGGCGCTCAATGCTTACTTCTGACTGTGCAGTCTTCTTGAGTGGAGACTGTGCAGACCTGTCCCCTTATGTATCACAAAATGGTGTACTAAAATCTACCTATATGTCCAACAATGACTATGGCTGTACCCAGGAATGATTATATGCAGACATGTTTTAAGCATCAGCAGCCTTTGTGAGCTGCATTTTTACGGCATTCGGTTAAAAGGCACATTTATGGTATTACATTAATGTGAAAAACATCAAATTGCTACAATGAAATTTGAAGCTATATAGTTCATTAAACATTTATTAAAACACAATATTCTTTGATGCTGAAATCAGCTCTGCTGTCTCCTGTAAACTGTATGTAGGTGGAAAGATTCATAAACCTTTGTTCATGAAAGTTTTCTTTTCCCATGCCTTTCATTCATACATACTATGCATGTTCCCCTCTTCCATCCCCCTAACATACCAACATTCTCAGACAAGCAGTTGTACATCAGACATTCCCATCTCACACAGCAACTTTGTCAGGCACTGTAGATCCAAGACGAGTGAAGTCTCCCTTACAGAATGCAACAAGTATTAGCAAGTATTCCAGAATGAATAATTTAAAGTGTAACAAATTAAAGCCATAACATGAGGAAGTGTATGTGTAGAAATGTGTAGCCAGTTTAATTGTTTTGTTTATTTTGTACTTTTAAAGAGCATTTGCATTTAGAGCACACCTTTATGAAAAATAGCAATATGTGGCCAATATTAAGTATACGAAGGCAATAGCATAGCCAGTATTTGTTGTCTTATTTTTAAGAAAAGGTGACAACACCATGTGTGTCTAAGGCTTGTTAAAGAAACAATAATGCTTCAAATTAACAAAAACAATATGAACTTTTTTTTATTTTTGCTGTTATTGCTCAAAAAGGGATTGCTAAAAGTTGTCACTAAAAACATGACTAGGACTCCCAAATAGTCTGCCCAATTTTCAATACTTTTATTATTAGCAATCCCTGGCCTTATCTTAAATCTAGGATAGCCTTATGTCTATTCCACGCATGCTTAAACTCCATCACAGTGTTAACGTATTCCACTTCCGCTTAAGGCTACTCCATGCATCCACTACCCTCTCAGTAATGTATTATTTCCTGATATTACTTTTAAATCATTGCCTGTCTAATTTAAGACTATGTCCTCTAGTTGGGGTAGTTTTTCTTCTCCTTTATGTATTTAAATTTTTCTATCATATCCCACGTCTTGTTTTTCCTCCAAGCAGGGCCGGTGCAAGGATTTTTGCCGCCCTAGGCAAAATAAAATTTGCCGCCCCCCCATTATCATATTATTTTCCCATATCATGACATCACATGTTCCACCCCTTTCTCAGCATTTACATTAAAAGAGAGTTAACAGAGTTACATGTTGCAATAAAGCCCCCTATTAAGAATGGTGGAGAATAAGTACCATAATTTAAGCCTCAATATGCCAGGATTATTCACCTCAATACCCCAGGATTATGCCCCGCAATATGCCAGGATTTAGCCACCCAATATCCCAGGAATATGCCCCACAATATCCCAGGATTATGCCCCTCAATATGCCAGGATTATTCCCCTCAATGTCCCAGGATTATGCCCCTCAATATGCCAGGATTATGCCCCTCAATATCCCAGGATTATGCCCCTCAATATCCCAGGACTTTGCCCCCACCATATGCCAGGACTTTGCCCCCACCATATGCCAGGACTTTGCCCCCACCATATGCCAGGACTTTGCCCCCACAATATGCCAGGACTTTGCCCCCACCATATGCCAGGACTTTGCCCCCACGATATGCCAGGACTTTGCCCCCCAATATGCCAGGACTTTGCCCCCCAATATGCCAGGACTTTGCCCCCACCATATGCCAGGACTTTGCCCCCACGATATGCCAGGACTTTGCCCCCCAATATGCCTGGACTTTGCCCCCCAATATGCCTGGACTTTGCCCCCCAATATGCCTGGACTTTGCCCCCACGATATGCCAGGACTTTGCCCCCACGATATGCCAGGACTTTGCCCTCACGATATGCCAGGACTTTGCCCCCACAATATGCCAGGACTTTGCCCCCCAATATGCCTGGACTTTGCCCCCCAATATGCCTGGACTTTGCCCCCCAATATGCCAGGACTTTGCCCCCACGATATGCCAGGACTTTGCCCCCACGATATGCCTGGACTTTCCCCCTTCCTTCCCTTACTTACCTCGTCGCTGCTACTGCTCTGTCTCCGGTGCTGGGGCCCCTGTGGCTGAGAGGGAAGCGTTGTGCGCTCCCCTCCAGCCAATGCGCTTTCAATAAAGTTTATTTAAAAAAAAAAAAACTTTACTAAAAGCGCATTGGCTGGAGGGGAGCGCACAACGCTTCCCTCTCAGCCACAGGCGGCCCAGCACCGGAGACGCAGCAACGCCGACGAGGTAAGTAAGGAGGAGGATTTTTTTTTTTTTTTTGACATAGGGTTCCTTCACATGTTAAGATGCTTTAACTTTTCCTGGTAAGTTTTATCCTTCAATCCATGAACCAGTTTAGTATCCCTTCTTTGAACTCTCTCTAAACTATCAATATCCTTCTGAAGATACGGTCTCCAGTACTGCGTACAATTTGCAGAATGACTATGTGTCAAGTAGTTAACTAAGTCATGGTGATACCTTTACCTTTCCCAGATGCTACACTTCAATCAGCAATGCCAGGTCACAGAGCAGCAGCTGCATGGCATGGCAGCCTCAAAGTCTTTGTTTGACTTTCAAATAAAATGGGCGTTGCTTCTGAATAGTGCTGCCTGGGTGCATTACTCAAAAGCCTTTTGAAAATGACAGTACTCTTTTTTTAACATTTGCTGCCTTAGAACTTTTGGCGATACACATGGGGTTTACTTAGCTGAGGCAGAGCTGATCTAGAAACTTTTCAGGGGAGCATGACAGCTGTGGTCTGAGGATAAACTGGCATGTACCATTAAAAGTACATGACAATTTCTCCTCGCACTGTGGCCACTAAACATTTGACTTGTGCTTCTAGAGTAGAAGCCCAAGTGGAAAAAAAAGTTTAAAGTCCCATTAATCACACAGAAATAGTTTCCTGTCTGATTAAAAGTTGACATGGATGGTTCAGTTATTATTTAAGTCAGCTGAAGAAGAAACATAAGTTACCTTTGAATTCTCCTCATTCAGCCAATAAAGTTATCATCTTAGCATTACTTGTTTCCTGTTTTTCCACAACTAACAAGAATCAACCCCTCACCACAATGTTTCTGGAGTTGTTTTTTCAGTGGCAAAAGCCCCTAATAGTAAATATATTTATATATTTATATGTAGATTGGTATGTTTTGCATGTGCATGGACACAAATACTGTCTTTTTATGACTAACATCTTGTTATTTTACATTAAAAGCGATGTAATGGAATAAGATACACAGATAATATCTTAAGGGCACAATTTACATTTTACAGAGTGATAATGTGAGCAATTATTTAATATTTGACATGGAATTTACTTAATTTCCACAGCAAACAGGTTATCTGACTCTTTACTTTGATTTAATGTTCTGTGAACAATAGCTGAAAAAACATTATGCTCTCTTATGACCCAGCTTTTTATGCACTGCTTTAAAAGCACATAGAGCAGACCTAGTGTTTTGGATGCTTCATGGATAGGCAATATTCGGTTATGTTAGGAGTCCATATGCTATTACATTTATCCAGCTACATGTTTATATTTAAGAAACATATTGCAGTTTAGAACATTTGAGTCGTTAGCAGTAAATAAAAATCATATTTATACACTTGGTACTGCTGCTTTTTGGTTTTTAAAGCATTATTGAGCAATATATATATACAAAAGGCAATATATATATATATATTTAAAAGAAAGTGGTAGTATTATCATTCATTTCTGTCAATCAAATAGCCTCCAGGGCTTTTTCTTTTACCCCTGACCCCCAATGCAATCATTTCCTGTTGCTATAGCTCTAGTCTGGCAACCACATCCTGTCTTCTCACCAACAGGTTTAAATAAATCTCATTCACACATTTAAGCACTATTTGCATTAGTCATTACAAAATATATTCTGATTGTATTAATTTATTAACCTATTAGTTTGTTTATTCTTTGTTTGCCCAGGGAAACAGAATCTGTGGTTTGTATATATCTTTAACCCAAGTCCACACATCACATCCTTCAATGTGGTTGGCTGAAATTTAAGTCATATATCATCTAATTATTGAAAGATTTTCCAGGTCAGCTTGACTCAAAGGTGCATATTAAGAAATAACATTGTGTGTCAGTGTAGAGAAGTCCAGCAAACCGGTTATGTTAGACAAATAAACTCCTGCATTGTGTGGGTTATCCAAATAATGACAGATGTTAAACAAGGACTGTTGTGCATTGTAAGATTAAGTTAAATATTCCATTATGGGCCGCAGGTATACAGAAGGAGGTTTTATATACAACCCTGATTACGGATCAAAAGCAACAGGGTCTATATATCAATCTTCAAAATTGCTTTGGATATACTCAAGAGTATTCTAAATATGAAAAACTTGCAAATCAAATAGGATCAAATTGTGTCTCAGGTTTCACTGCCAGAAGGAAAATGGGCAGACTAGGTGGGCCAAGTGATCTTTATCTGTCAACAATTTCTAGGATTCGGAGTATCAAAAGCAGGCATTTTGTCTTTTAAACAGCTTTTAATATGCATTTCATTTGTAAAGACATTTGAAAGACCACCATTATTTTAACCAGTAAATATCTCTGAGAAGGATAAATTTAGGAAACTTTTTTTTAACACATGTCCGGTCACATACCATAAAGGTATAATGTCAAGGGGATTGCTTAAGTAGATATTGCAGGAAAAAGGGATTGATATTAAACCTTACTTTAATAAAAATGTCTTCAATACTTACCTGTCTATGACGGATTGTTGGGGGTCACCAGCACAGCAGGTTCTTCCTTCTCAAATCTTTGATGTTTATATATCAAGGAATACATACAACATGTTGCTTTCACATAAAAGTCAGTCAAGTTTTTTCCTAATTTTTTTCTCTTTCCTTACTTTCTATGCTCCATTTTATCCCATTATCAAACAAAAATACATTTACAGATCTATTTATAAACAAACACAACATACAAATTACATTTAACACATCCATTCATACTGATGGCTCCGCATTGGTGACCCTAGGTGGGAGGGCTACGAGGGGGAAAGCAGAATGGGGGGCTATTTTCACATTTTTACTTTCAGAGACTATTCTGAGCCAATCAAATGCCTCTTGTAGAAATGAATATATCTATTCATTGATGTCATCAAATCATTCTCTAGTCTCACAGATTCTCAAAAATGTACCTGTTATTAACTTACAAACTCCTTTTTTCTCGGGAGCAGTATGATACATCAATTACATTTGTGTCTATGATAAGAGGTCACCAGGTGTCACATCGGTTGTTTGTCTTTCCTTGATGTGTAATGTCTAATTTATTCTTATTCTAACTGTAATGAGTATATGATACAGCTGATTTTAATGCTACAAATGTATGTTTTGTGTATTTTCCTGATAACTGTTTGCATTTTAAATTATAAATGAAAAGAATAAAAAAGAAAAAGAAAAACTTACAAACTCCTATATATACCACGCATGTTTGTTTTCTCTTTTTGGTTTATGTATCAATACTGATGTGCCCTGTATGTTCTCTCCCCAACCTTACTGTATAAATATATGTATGTATTTTTCTACCATGCTGGTAAATGTGAAGCATTGTGTAATACCATTCTGGACTTTGTCCCCAGGACATACTTGAAAATGAGATCTCAATGTATTCTTCCTGGTAAAACATTTTCTAAATAAAATAAATAAAATATTCATCTCAAAGGATCGTTCCTTATTTGCGCAGGGCCAGCAAAGGTGCCATCTGTATTTATATATTTATATGATTAAGCACCATATGAAGGCACAAAATATTTATGTATAATGTTTTTCCAAAAGTCTATTTCTCAGAACCAGAATCTGGGTGGAGAAGGACTCTAAGTCACTGAATTTTCTCTGTATTCTGCAGTATTGTCCCAGTGGAATATTGTCTAACCACAGGTGGAGGTGGCAGCTATGGCAGTCTGTATAGTTATTACTGACCAGTGCCTTGAAAGAAAAGTCATAGTTTTTACTTGAGCATTTTCCACATAGAATGTTACATCTAAATAATTGATTCTCTAATCATGGACCTCAAAAGGTAAAATAATGTTCTTGTCATTGGCATTAGGATAAGATTTAAAATCTCCCAATTCAGTCTCTGATCCTCTTCAAATGAAGATAATATCATCTATGTAATGACACCAGAGGACCTGTCTGAAGTATATGTGATGTTGGAGGTTAACATCACCATGAAAGTCTGTAAAAGCATATCTAAGGAGATCCGTTGGAGGTAAGGACCCTGTGTTAGCAATAATAGGGGGTTTGTGAAGATCCTTATGAATCTTCAGCAGAAAATAAAAATAAGGTAGGTTTTGCTGTTGGATGTGTAGAAATTCAAATTCCAAATCATCCAAAATTCCCTCATCTCTACCTTTTTCCGAAAGATTGGAAAAATCAACACTTGCAGGATGGGGTCATATGATAGAGAGTGATAGGTGCAGTTACTAGGTAATAATCTCTGCGTATAATCACAATTCTACTGCCCTTATCGGCAGGTTTGATCACCAGACTAGTGTCTTTGGATAATCGTTGCAGAGCCCTCTCTTTTCTACAATTCTGAAAATCCATTTGGGTTTATTTGAATTAGAACCAAGAGCCTCCAAGTTGAGTGTGGATAAAACAGTCAGTCGCTTGAGAAGAAAAAGGAATAGGTCTTTAAGTGGTGTCATTGAACCTTTTCTTCAGAAATTCTTTTTAATATGTTTTAATAATTTTCTTTATTTCTTTATTCAAAACCCCCTTTTTTAAGTGGTCTGGTTCTCTATTGCTTAAACTAAGGATGTACTCTTGAAGAATTCCCTTCTTTTGGCCTCTGCTCCCTCTTTTGCGTGTGAAAGTTTTTTCTCTTCCCTTTTTGTATACATAAACTGCAAACCCTCTCACAGTATCACTGAGCACATCCTACTCAGCTCACCTATTCACCCTGCCACGGAGCATTTCACGGAACCTGGACTCTCGCTACTAAGCCCTAAGTATTGTCATCTGTCTTTTATCATTTTTTTTTTAATTCTTCTGCATTACAGCATCTGTCATTTCCAACTCCTGCCTGGTTTCTATACCTCTGGATCTCTTTGGAGCTTATCTTGTGAGTTCGCATTAACCTCTATTCTCATTTAACGATACATACAACACTAAAAGTTTCCTTATTTTTTACAGATTTTCTTGGATTCATTCTTTTTTATTTGGTAATATATATATATATATATATATATATATCTTTATTTATTCTTTTATTCACAGTAAATGCACATTTTTTATTTAGCACATTGGGTGCTCAATGGTTCTGTCGGTTATTCTTGCACTGGGTTCATCCTTGCTATTCTGTTTTCACAGGAATTTGTGTGTTACTATTGTTATTTGTTAACCCTTGCTGCATCTGTGTTCCACCTCCTAATGGCTCCCCTTACCTTTCCTCTTTGACCTTTTGAGAGACTGTCCCTGTGCATGCTTTTCATCTACTTGGAATTACCTTGAGCTGTGTACTTTTTAGCCACCCACTCATGTCCTGATTTTGATCAGATGCTGGATTATTTCTACTGTTATTAAAACATCATTTGGTACCTACATGTAGTTTGTGTAGCTTTCCTAAAGTTTGTGTTGCTCCATGCGCACTAATAGAGCCCACTTTTGAGACTGTTTTTTTTTTTTTTTACATACTACACTATACATGTATTCATTTATTGCAGATTCTATATTCTGCCCATTAAGTTTTAGTAAGTATTATTATTATTATTTATTCAGTACAAATCGGTGCTTTATTGGTGTTACTTTTCATCTTATCGCAGGGTTTAAATAGTTACCATAACATGGTGTAATTTGGTAAGAGCCAAAAAACTGATTGGTACCTACTCCACCAAAAAGCTTTATTTTAGAATGACCAACTTTAACAAGCTAAGGGAATCCATTGAACATGTAGACTGGGATGGACTAGTTTCTGGAAAAAACAATGAAGGCAAGTGGAATACCTTAAAACACAAGTTGCAAAGACATATCAACTTCTACCTTTGGAAGACACATATAAAATAAGCAATTTAAAACCAATGTGGCTTACCAGTAATGTAAAACATTAAATGGTATTCTAACATTATAACAGCGCGGTATCGGCAGCATCATTTATACAAAGATGCCAGCTAATCCTGCAAAAAGGCGATCAAATCTGCTAATTTGGAAAAGGAGAAACTGTTTGTTTGAAGCTTGCTAAATTAGACTCTCGGGAATTGGGCCCTGAGGCTAATGGCCTTCTTTTTGGTGACAAATTTATCAGAGACCTTAACAAACATGTTTCTATCTTCAACTTCCTCACTAAGGCCCAGACATCACTCCGCAGAGCAGGGGCGTTGCTAGGTTCCTATATGATCTGGGGCTAGAGCACAATGGAAAAAAATTTGCCTGGCTGGGATTCATGGAAAAATAACTGGTATTGCATGTCATTTCATCTCCATTTAAGCACACTTAGCATGATGCTCAGTAAGAAAATATGCTAAAAGGCTTACTATGGATCATGGGAAATGTAGTGCTCAGCAGCAGGTGTTTAAAAAAAAAATCTTATGCCGCAGCATTAGATTCCCCCAAGTGGAATTAAATTTGTGTTTGCAAATGTAAATTGCTAACTCTCCTCAACATTTTGGGTTTGTACAACTGCACTAGTCTCAAACTTGCAAATAGTTCAAGAACAATACATACATATAAATATAGGTGCAGAAGTATGCTTGAAATTACCCACCCTATAGGTATGGTGGAGGAGCAATTACAGGAAATAAAAGCATTGGGATCTATAAAATAAAAACAAAAGGTACAATCGATATATACACAAGATCTCAGCTATCGCTCCTTGTTTTCACTCTCCTGACACTTGTTGCAACATCAGTACAAGACCAACCATTAAGCATAAAGTATTGAAAGGGCAGCACGCAAAAGTCCCAAATATACCTAATTCTCACTCCATGCAAATTCCTCCTATTAAAGATGCATACACACACACACACACACTGATACACAGGAAGTTCCCTATACAGTGCACTAACAAGAAAGCTGCGTAAACAAGTCAAATGTGCCTATCATTTGAGTGATCACCGCGATCGCGTCCAAGAGCTTTGCCTCGGGTGCGAGACAGAGTCCCGGATCCGTATTAGACTGGCTGACGGTGTGCTCTGCGACTAGATTACGTGACGAGTAAACTAGTCATAAGGTTGCGAAGGGTGAGGGGGTCTCTGACTGCCCTGCCTCCCCCAGGCAGTCTCTGTATAGGGTCTGAGGAGTGTAAGATCACAGGCCTCATTCCTTCATTTGTTGTCAGCACTGCATAACATTTTTTGTTATGGTATATTATTCTTTATCATAACAAGACTGTTTGACAGTAGTGACAACAAATTGTATTTATCCCATTCAGTTGATGTTTTTTGAGTAAAGGGGTCTCTTTTTATCTGGTGATTGTACACAGGTACTCTGCAGCATTCTAGAATGTGCTAAGAAGAGGTTCTTGGTTATGCACAGCAACTAATGTTATTGTTTATTAAAATGAAGGAGATTACTTATACCCTTAAGCCCTGTTTTAAATATTATTTTATCCAATATTGATTAGAAACAAATGGGCATTCCCAGATTAGCATATGTTACTAACAGAGGCGTAACTAGAAACCACCGGGCCTTGGTGCAAAAATTTCCCCGGGGCCCCCCGACCCCACCATGCAACTCCACCCCAGAAAGGCCACTTACATGCCTCCCAACTGTTCTGCTTTGTGCCTGGCCTTGTCTTGTATCTAGGATAGCCTTATACCTATCCCATGCATGCTTAAACTCCTTCACTGTATTAAACTCTACCACTTCTGCTGGCAAACTATTCCATGTATCCACTACCCCCTCAGTAATGTAATACTTTTTATTAGTCCCTGACCTTATCTTATATGTAGAATAGCCTTATACCTATCCCATGCATGCTTAAACTCCTTCACTATATTAACCTTTACCACTTCTACTGGAAGACTATTCCATGCATCCACTACCTTCTCAGTAAAGTAATACAAAGTTTCTGACCTTCACTGTATTAACCTCTACCATTTCTGCTGGAAGGCTATTCCATGCATCCACTACCCTCTCAGAAAGTAATACTTCCATTAATCCCTGGCCTCATCTTATATCTAGAATAGCCTTATGCTTACACTCCTTCACTGTATTAACCTATACCACTTCTGCTGAAAGGCTATCCCATGCATCCACTACCCTCTCAGTAAAGTCATATTTTCATTAGCCCCTGGCCTTATCTTATATCAAGGATAGTCTTATACTTAGTCCATGCATGCTTAAACTCCTTAATATATTAACCTCTCATCCACCACCCTCTCAGTAAAGTAATATTACTTTTCTGGACACACAAAAAACGTTAAAATATTTCCAGCCTTTTCAAAAGCTTGAGGTGGACCCCAAATATATGTATATAACTAGCTTCATGTATACTTATATAAACTTTTTAATATTCTATTCAACTATTTTCATATGTAATGAAAATGTTATTGAAAATATTGTTAATATCTTATTTTTATTACGTTTCCCTGCACCCACATTGCACCTAAAGGTCTTAACACAGCACTATACAGTACCCACAGCACTTGGCTTGGACTCATATTGTACCCACACGATTTGGCATGCCGCAGTATAAATTTGCCCGCCAGAACATGCCACAGTGTCACTTTCCCCCATAGTACATGTTATTTTGCCCCACAGAACATGCCACAGTGTCACTATCCCCCATAGTACATGTTATTTTGCCCCACAGAACATGCCACAGTATCACTTTGGCCACAGCCAATTTGCCCATTATGACACGATTAGCCTGCCCATTAATATGCCACAGCCAGACATTCAGATTGCCAATTAATCTGCCACAGCCTTTTCCCCATTAATATGCCACTATTAGCCTGCCCATTAATATGCCACAGCCAGATTGTCAATATGCCACAGCAAGATTGCCAATTTTCCCATTAACCTGCTGGTTATTTTGCCCATTTGCCAGTCATATTTTGCCCATTTGCCAGTTATTTTGCCCATTTGCCAGTGTTATTTTGCCAATAATTTGCCAGTCGTATTTTGCCCATTTGCCAGTGTTATTTTGCCCATAATTTGCCAGTTAATTTGCTCATTTGCCAGTGTTATTTTGCCCATTTGCCAGTCATATTTTGCCCATTTGCCAGTTATTTTGCCCATTTGCGTCATATTTTGCCCATTTGCCAGTGTTATTTTGCCCATATTTTGCCAGTTATTTTGCCCATTTGCCAGTGTTATTTTGCCAATTTGCCAGTGTTCTTCTGCCCATTTGCCAGTTATTTGTCCATGTTATTTGCCCATTTGCCAGCGTTTTTTGCCCATTTGCCAGTGTTATGTGCCCATTTGCCAGTGTTCTGTGCCCATTTGCCAGCGTTACTTGCCCATTTGCCAGTGTTATGTGCCCATTTGCCATTGTTATGTGCCCAGTTGCCCCTTATGTGCCCCTTTGACCCTAATGTGACCAATCCCCCCCCCCCCGTACTTACCTGGATGCTGCTCGGCGTCTCCGCAGAAAAGATTCCTGCACGCACACTGCATGCAGGAAGTACAGCCACCGGAAGTGATGGTTCCGTTGGCTGAGACGAAATGCCGGGTCCGCATCCATCACACCGCTCCTGCCCGATAGTGACTGTCTCCACGTGAGACAGTCACATGCGCAGCGGGGGCCCACGGGGCAGCTGCTTTGGGCCCCAAGAATGATTGGGCCCTGAGCAGCTGCCCCATTTGCCCACACTTTTTTTTCACCAGAAGGTGTCAGACCCTAAAAGACTTTGCTCTGTTCTTTGTAAAACACATTGAGACATTTGCCAATCCACTTCAAACCACTGAATCAAATTATATCTGAACCTTTTTTCCTTGCAGATAATCCTGGATTAGAAGCTCATTCCAACAGTTCCAGTAGTCAGAGATGGGCATTGAAGGAAGAAAGCAATGTGTACTGGATCCTTGCTGTGCTCTTCAGCAGGGAATCTGTGCCATCTGCAGTCAGCACAGACTCCTCCCTCCTCCTCCTGCACACATGCCAATGAGCCTCGGGAGGTCATGTGACCGCTCTCTGACAGAGAGAGCCGCCTTGGCAGAGTGAAGCAGCAGGAGGAGGAGAGGGGAATCTGTGCAGATTGCATGGACCCTTCTTCACTTCATTGATGGCACTTTGGTAGGGTAAGGAAGCACTCCCCCTAACCTCCTCCCTTTACCTTCGGGGCTTTCACAGTGAGACTCAGGGCTTGAGCCCCCTTAGCCCCCCCTAGCGATGCCTCTGTTCATCTTCCATCATTGTTATGAGAGAGCCGGTTGCTTGAATTGTCAAACCGAAGCCTTTTTCAGCTGGCTCCTGGATCCAGCCTGTCAAGTCGATGCCTTCCTGCAACGGTGGTAAGGAACCTATGCCTTCCCTCCGTTTTTACTGATTTCTCGAACTCTTCAAAATATCAAAAGTTTGAGCCACAATCCTTCTGATTACGCCTTTATGGAGGTCATAACCGTGGTATCCCAGTCTGTTGGAACTGTCTGTAGACTTCCCTCTTCTCCTTCCTCGGTCTTACAATCTTCTAAGAGGCCCCTCAGGAGAATTTCACCCTCTCCTCCTTCAAGATCACCTTCAGCTCGTGGCCTGGACTATTTCAGATGATCCTGGAATGTCACTGAACTTTTGAGCACTGCTAGAGGACTACTGTGGGATTCCTGGGCTCCCAGAACTTGGCGCTCCTACCTCTCCACTTGGCACATATGGACTAGCTGGTGTGTGGAAAGGGATATTGATCCCTTTTCATCATCTATTTTTGACATCATGAATTTCTTATCCTTACTCTTTGACCAAGGCAAATCCTACCGTACCAACCTCTTTCGCTCAGCTATCTCCGTGGCGCATCCTCCTGTCATCCTCATAGGCAGACACCCCTCTGTCTGTCAACTTCTACATGGTATTAGATTGGCCAGGCCTCTTGCGCCTCGATCCTCCCAATTATGGGATATATCTCAGGTTTTCTCTTTTTTGGAAGCTTGGCCCTCCAACTCTCCTCTAAACTAGCCCTACTGCTTTTGTTTGAGTCTCTGATGTCAAGAGTTTTGACTTCCATGCTCTGGTTTTCAAACCCAAGGTTGTTCACTTTTCCATTTCCTTTTGGACTAAGATATTCTCATCATCCATTTTTACCCATATTTTCCAGACAGACCATAGGCCTCCTCTGCCTTCCTATCAGGGGGCTACCTTTTGGATATTTTGTCCTCTGCTAATTGGTCTAGAGAATCTACCTTCCGTACCTTTTATTTTCGTCTGGCTTCTCATGCTCTTTTTCCTCTTATCTATAGGCAATAAAACAGAAAATATGAAGCCTCCTGTCTGCCATAAAATTAGGGTTTATTCTAATGTTTATGACCGAATAATCTAGATTTTATTAAAGACAGGAGGCGAATATTTTCTCACCCCCTTTTTACCCCCCTTCTCTAGGGTGTTATTTAGATCACCATATTTATTTCAGTTTACTGTGCTTATCTCGTATATTGTTCCGAACTCTGCTGATGTGTGTTTGTTGATCTTGATAAAAGATGGTCTTAGATACCATACTTTCACAAACTTTTTCTCCGTCCTTCTAGTGTGAAAAGTCTACTTCTGGACGTCGTTTGACCTATTCCTGTTTCTACTCTACTTCATTGAACTTGTTTGTTACGACTGCATCATAAGAAAGAGGATGTGAGAGGAGCTTCATGATGCATTACTTACCTTACATACCTTCTTTTGGAATTGGTTGAATTTTTATATCATACTATTAACCATTTCTTTGCTGCTGGGAGGTTTGAGTAAAGAAAGTAAAGCAAATATTTGCCTCCTGTCTTTAATAAAATTTACATTTTTCAGTCATTAACACTAGAATAATCCCTAACGATTACAAATAACTTGGACTTTGTCAATGTATTATGCTCTCAATAGTACATATTTAAAAACACGTTTTATATAGTTATATATATATATATATATAAACAAATCCAAAAGCAATGCACTCACCTAAACTAGCATATATTATAAGGGGTGCTGCTGAGACCAAATATTTACAAAATCCAAAGATCACCTCAGAGAAGGTAGGAGAAAAACTGTTAAAGCTATAGGTTTCATTAAAGCTACTTAAAAACACCTGTCTTACTAAGATAACAAAATTGCAAAATTGGAGATTTAGTCACATATATGGCCATATTTTGCTAAGCCCACCACTACGTCAAAGTACTCCAATGTTGGTGGGTCCTAACACTAAGTACTGTTGCTTATGGGGCTTAATCTCTTTATATGTATTACTTACCAGGGACCAAAAGGCCTTCCTATTGTATAATACATAGACACTCCTGCAATTTATAGGTCTGGACACCACTTAATGTAGCACCTGTGATGGGGAGGGGGCTAAACGCAAATACATCTAGGGTTGTTTTTAAACATTTCTAAAAATATGTTTCTTTTTCCCCCTTCATATTGAAAACAAATACATTCCACTACCTCCTATCTACAGTTCTGGCACTTGCACATTTTGTTTCCAAATGGTTTCTTTCCAAAGCCATTGCAAAGCAAACATCACTTAAAGGCTTCAAAAGATGTAAACAAATGAGTGGGTATACCCAGTGTGGTCATAAATCATGTTATTTTTATAATCTGCAAAGTAACCTGAAATTGTGAAGTATAATCTACAGGACACTTTTCATAGCATATTGAAGTTAGATGTGTATGTTATTTATTTCCCCCTTTAGATATATGAGGGATTGTTTATATCTACACCCCACTGCCCTTAGAAGAAAGTTTTTAGAAAATGTCATTAGATCAAATATGACTAAATTGATCACATGTGACCCTGTTTAATTTAGAAAATTAAAGAAAATTAACCTTTTAACAAGAGGTAGTTTGAAAATTGTTGAAAGAAAGTTATATTGGAGACACCATAGTTGAATCTTTTATTTTTTTTTCAATCCATCAAATGGGGTTGAAGTCAGCGGATCAGGAAGGGTTAATCCTAAATAGTCAAGAATAAGTGGCAGGTAGCCAACCCTCCAGCAAGTCTAGGATTCTGCACCCACTCTAACATTTGATTTCTTTAAATATATACAAAAACTACACACAATTTCTAAACACAAAATATATATACCGTATTTGCTCGATTATAAGACAAGGTTTTTTTCAGATTTTTTTTTCTGAAAAATCCCCCTCGTCTTATAATCGAGGTCTTCTTATAATCTGACCTCAAATTGAGGTCAGATTATAAAACATGGATCCAGGTCCCCAGCAGAGCTGCAGGGGACCTGGATCCCCCTCTCTAACAGCAGGGGAAGTCTGCGCGATGAGCACAGACTCCCCTGCTTCCGCCCGGCACGACCGCCGGGGCTTCTGTGAAGAAGCCGGGTACTTCCGCTTTCATCACAGAAGTCCCAGCTGTCCGTCATAATAGAGTGCCGTGTCGGGCAGCATGGAGGATGTCTGCACGTATCGTGCAGACATCGCCCGGCTGCCCCCACTAGACACCAGGGATCAACTTCCAGGTGAGGGGGAGGGAGGGGGAAGAGAGACAGGGGAGGGAGGGGGCAGAGACAGGGGGAGGGGAGGGAGGGGGCAGAGACAGGGGGAGGGGAGGGAGGGGGCAGAGACAGGGGGAGGGAGGGGGCAGAGAGGGAGGGGGGAGACAGAGCAACAAGGGAAGGGAGGGGGGAAGAGAGCTACAAGGGGGGAAGAGAGAAACAAGGGGGGGGGAGAGACAGAGGAGAGGGGGGAATCAAAGGGAGGGGGAAAGAGACAAAGCTGGGGGCAAGGGAAAAAGAGGCAGAATTGGCACATAAATGGAAATAAAAACAAATGCATTTTTTTGATATAATTTTTTTTATTAAAAAAGCAATTTACATGTGAATATATACAAGTTTAACTTTTTTCCTATAGGGTAGTCTTATATTCAGGCTTTTAGTTTTTTTCCTAAAGGAATATCCAAAGTTTGGGGGGTCGTCTTATAATCAGGGTCGTCTTATAATCGAGCAAATACGGTATATATATTTAAGGCAACATAACCTGTATCAGGTTTAAAGTGTCAGTTTCATGAATGAACACTGGAAAGCTTGCAGAATATCTCCAAAGATCTCCTATATGAAAACGGCAAGAGACACGTCAATGTGAGGTCCATATCAGTCCTGTGTGAAGACAATACTAGATGCCATTTACTCTTTAAGTTTGGCCAGGTATTCACGGTACATGGAGTATAAAACACCACAGGTCATGGCGCCCACCACAAATCCCTGAGCACCAACTCGCATGTGAATGAGGTGCACGGACATTTTCGTGTTCCCCCTGTGCTTCAGCTTGTGCAGCCCGAAACCACCAATTGCAAGACATCCAGCAATCCCCAGTGGTACGAATGAAGACTCTTTGGATTTTCTTATCAGCTTGGAGGTCTGGCTGTCTGCTAGCTCATATGTTGTCAGAACATCTCCTGAATTGGAAGCCATGGTGTCTGATGATGATGCTGTGAGTCCAAAGAATCCATAGTTGAATATTTACTTTTATGTAGCAGTTTAAAGTTCACCAATGATTAAAGGGACACTCCCACCAAAAAATGAAAAGGGTTTTTTTTTTTTTTGTATTGTTGATTTCAGATATGTCTTTTGTTTTTGTTATGTGACTGTGTTTAATAAAATATGTAACAAAACTATAGTGTTTTTGGATGCCACCCCCTAGTGACTTTACAGCAAACAATTCTCACTTTGGGACTGGGGACACAGAATGTAGTCTATGTGTCAGAATTCTGATCATAGACTTGCATTGAATTGAAGGGTAATGTAACGATTTCATCACAAGGGGTGGAGTTATGATCCTGTTTGATCAGGTTAATCTGCTCTCTTTGTGTTGGAAGGCAGGTAAAAAAAAATTGTACACTGCAACTTAGTCCTGCCCACTATTATACACAGGAGCCAGTAAGAGAGCAGGGAGAGAGTGTCTTATGACATCATCATGCAGGCTTCAGCCACAGGTGTAAAGTGAGACTAAATTCAAAAAAGTGGGGTAGGGGCACAGACAGCAGGGTATACCTCCTACAGCTGCTCCTTATCTGCTGGACCACAGCCTGACTGTTGACCGGTAATCAGGAAAAAAATTGTTGAAGCGAAAAGTCCAATATGTAGAAAATCATAAACAAGATGCCAGATCCTTAAAACTTAACTTTTAATAAGTATAGATGGTAAAACAGACTTGTCACATAGGAGCCCACACACAATGGAACCACCTCAGGTGAGACTGGCTAGAAGATTTTGGACGATGTTGCATTATGGGAAATATTCACAAAATGTAGCCAGCACTTCCTCCATCCCTCCATGTACAAGCACATGTCAATGCCACTGGATCCACTAGCTGTCACTGCCAATAGCGCAGACACCAGTATGGTGACATCATTGCAGTTGACCAATCATGGTACTGGAAAACACTTTAAAGAGAGTACCGATCATGGTACTGGAATACACTTTAAAGGGAGACGCATTTCAAACAGTGCTTAGAAGTTCTCCTCCTGTCTGACCAGTCCTAAGTAAACATAAGTAAACATTAATGCATGCAAATAATTCTAAATGGCTAATTTGTGAGAGTATTTTAATTCAATGCAATACAATGCTTGATAATTTAATTAATTCTTTCTCCAGTTACTAATTTAACATCTATTTTAGTTTCCCACTTGACCTAATTTTGTTTGTACTGCTAGTTTTAGCATAATGTGCTTTTCACAATTAGAGAACTACTAAAATCTAAAAATAACCCAGGCTTCATTTGTAAAAGTCAAAAGAATTTTAAGTGATCCTTGTAATTTTGTGAAAACACAGTGTTCTTTTTAAAATACACATGGTTTTTCTCCAGCAGCTAGCCCCATAATTGTAAAAGTGAAATCCAGCATAGGGTTTGAGAGATGCTTCTTTTTACTAACAGTTATGGAGATCCTAAAACAGCTTATGGAGCACACCATTTATGGTTCCAGATCTTCCAGCTGAGGAGGTGGTTGTATGGGCTTATGTAGTTGTCTATGAGCCAGCCAGGCAGACAAAAAGGAAATATAATGTAAACAGTGGATTATATTAACTAATTAGTGAAGATCTTATTAGAGCAACAATGGAGAGATCATTTATGCCTGGAGATCTTCCAGCCTAGGAGCTGTATGTGGTATGGCTTTATGTAGTCAATGGTCATCTATAAGCAAGACAGGGGGAGAATATACAGTAAAACATTAACAGTGGAATATATTTATTTATTTATTTTTTCATTTTATTTCAATTTATTAATTTAAAGACATAAAATATACAAAGATACACATATGAGATAAATGATTACATTAATGATAAGAATATTTTAATGTTATTATACATAGACAGTAAATACATGTATTCACGAAATAGTGAGTTATGGAGTTCTTAATACAGTTTGTGGGGAAGATCCTTTATGGTTCAAGATCTGATGAGGAGCTGTATGTAGAATGGCCTTATGTAGTCGTATGCACAAATGGTTTTATGTTGTCTTCTATGAGCCAGACAGGGGTGTAGATTGCAGTATAATGTAAACAGTGGAGTATACGTAGGGTAGGTATATCTCCATAACCATGAGTTAAAGGGAGATTTTTCCACAGTCGTTTAAAGAGGAATTTAAAAGACGTTACAGCTGGCAGAATAGTGCTCCACTGTGGTAGACATTTTCTGGAGCAGAATTGATGCAAAAGACTTGCAAGAGTTAAAGACTTGGATTACACCTACTGGTTTCTATGGAAACCTGTGTCATTGATAAACACTGAGTTCATTATTGTCCTAGTTGTGCCTTGATAAGTTTTTTGTAATTGTATCCTGTGTATTGTCTGCTTTTGTAATACATCAATAAGCAAATCAGCCCCAGACATGGAAATAGAATTAACAGTTTCATTATATTATTATACCGTTAACACCACAGTGGTGTTTAAACCCTCCTATGGCCTGTAATATCGATGTTACACATACTAGGGATTACAATATCCTATCTCTATATAGTAAAGCAGTTGTGCTGTGTGTTTTAAATTGTAATGCTTAATTTTCTTTAATTATTTAATCAATCACAACAAGCTAAGGACAAGAGTCTATTGAACCATTATCATTATCTATGATACAGCTGGTGTAAATGCTAAATGTCGAACTCCACTAATGTGAAGCTAGGAACCACAGGCGAGGAGATAATCATCAGTGAGCACAATATGATATGCTTACATATTAAGCAATAATAATAACATGAAACAATATTGTTTTTATTTTTTTAAAGGCTCTTTTTTTTTTTTTTACTCTGTTCACTTCTTGGTTATCAAAAACAGTTGGATAACCAGTAGGAATAAAATAGTGTATTCAGTATAATGCAACAGCTTTGAACTCATAAGAAGGGTAATGGTTACTTAAATGATCAATAATGTAATGGTTTCTTCACACACACTTAGAAAAAGGAATATATTGCAGACGAACATGGGAATATGCAGAGAATCTCACGGGGCTCACATAATGCTTCAAAAGGTCAAATATATTAGATTCACACTCTGCTCCACATAATTGTGTTTATATAACACCAGCCGTGTATGTAGTGCTTTACTAGAATACAGTAGACAGAAATATACTAAGTAAATAAAAGAAAACAGTAAAACATGAGGATGCAAGATGGGATTGATTCCTTATTTACCAAGGTTGCTCTGCTTTTAACAAGCTGTAGCTGTAGATCTTGAAGGCAATCTTTTATGACTTATATAGCTGCAATAAGGTGCTAGCACTACTATATAAGCTTTTAAACATTTTATTGGAGCCCCATCTGAAAATAAAGGTGGAAGACACAGATTTGTTTACTATTTTATACAAATATTTATTTTATCTAAAAAATAAAAATGATTACAAAATGTGTGTATATATATATGTACATACATAAATATTTTTTTAAAATAATTTTTATTTTTTAGTTTGTGTATAATTAAAGCCAGCCATGCAAAATCTTTTCACATTGGCCTCTAAAGTCATCACAAGAAAAGAACGACTATAAATAATTGCTCCTTGACTTTAAAAATGAAGCAGAGGTTTTCTGAAGCCTTTTGAATATATACAGTCCTTCTATATGTTAGCTGAGCAGTCATTTTTCCATCCAATAGCATTCTCTCAATATAACTTTTGTGAAAATGGCTAATAAAGTGATATATATACTGGCTTAACATACTATTTAAACAAAAGTGTAAAAAAAGTTAAAAAAAGATTGTTTTCACTTTTCTAGAATAAAAAAATGGTGTATTTACATATATGAGATGTATGCACACATGAAGTGGCAGGCCATTTTAAATTGGATTAATGAAACAAATAACTATTCATGACTTATGTCTAGTTTAATGTCCAATTAACCATACTGTATGCACTGTTATAGCATTTATACTCACCAGGTTTATTAACTTACTGGTTATTGTTAGCTTTTTCCTAATGATAGAATATTAGTGGTATTTTAGGGTATTCTTGTGAGTAATGTGCAAAAGAGCAATAAATAATGTACCAACATAGGATTTGATTGGAAATGCCCTGTTACTAAAATAAATAGTTCCTATAAAAAAAACGATTCACAGATCTTTATTATCTTTATTATTGTTCTAATTATAATCAGATGCAATATGCATAATAGGAGTACTTATTCACACCAATATTTGGTTTTGCAGCACTTAGCAGCAATGCTGAAAAAATACAAAAAATAACGTAATTTGTAAAAATTTGCTCAGAATATGAATTTAATAGCTGGTCATCCGTAAATTGTGAAGTAAACATACCAAACCAACACACAAGTGAAAACGTGCGCTGTGACCCAACACTTCAAAACACACAACTCAGGAAAAATAAATAATAAATTGTTACCCTTAAAGTAAATCAGCCTTAAAGTAAATCAGCTCAATATTCAATCCGAAGGGAAAAAAATAAAACAAAACAGAACAGAAATAATATAGTGTAGTATATCACATAAAAGTGCTGATAACAAATAATAAGTGAGAACACACTCACATCTTCCTGAGCAGAGATCTGCTCAGTCTATACAGCATCCAGGGAGCCCACCAAGGGGTTAAAGATCCAACAGGTTCACAGAGGAATCCTAGGCAGCTTATTCAGGGTAGCAGACCCAGAAGGTACTCCCAGCAGTAGTATAAGAGAGGGTAAGGAGGAGACTATTTAGCTTCAACGATTTTAATACCAATAAAAACATATAAAAAATCTTACATTCATACACTTGAAAAAGCCCTACTTTGGGGGTGAAACGCGTTGTGGACAAGAGGAGACTGCTACTGGGACTCTATATATGTACTGTTCAAGTGGATCTTTGAATGTAAGATTTTTTATCATCTGCTACCCTGAATAAGCTGCCTAGGATTCCTCTGTGAACCTGTTGGATCTTTAACCCCTTGGTGGGCTCCCTGGATGCTGTATAGACTGAGCAGATCTCTGCTCAGGAAGATGTGAGTGTGTTCTCACTTATTATTTGTTATCAGCACTTTTATGTGATATACTACACTATATTATTTCTGTTCTGTTTTGTTTTATTTTTTTCCCTTCGGATTGAATATTGAGCTGATTTACTTTAAGGCTGATTTACTTTAAGGGTAACAATTTATTATTTATTTTTCCTGAGTTGTGTGTTTTGAAGTGTTGGGTCACAGCGCACGTTTTCACTTGTGTGTTGTTTTGATTTGTTTATTGCCAGGAGTGAGACACTGGTAGAATTTGCTGCAGCTGTTTCCACCACAATTGGGCGCAGTGTGTTTCTCTCTTGTTTCTTGAAGTAAACATACAGTTTTGGTGTTATTCAAGCATATCAATTGTGAAACACTGACAATAGGTATGGTTATAAAATCAATACATATGTTTGTTGATTGGTTTATACATATGAATGTAAATGGAGGTATTTGCATGCAATAAACCACTTTTATGACAAATAATCTGGTAGATTTGGGTGGTTTGATTTTCATTTTGTTATAGATATATTTAAAAAATAAACATTCCAACAAAACTGTTGTGGTTTAAAAGCTTATGCATTCTGTAACTCTATTTTATGTGTAAATGATAACTTGTCACAAACAATCTGTTTTCGCAAGTGAAATCACTCTTATGCCTATTTACAAAAATATGACACGATATGTGGTCCATCCCAACAACATGATTGTGTTTAAAAATTTGAAAGGAAAAAAATCTTCAAACTCACTCTTTTCATTAAAATTCAGTTAACGGTTAACATGTGTCTACTGTACCTCTCTTTTAATCATCCACACGTATAAAACACATCCAGCTAACAATTATACTATTAGCCAATAAGGGCTACAAGGTTTGTAACAGCTTGTTCCCTTGTACAAAAAAAAAGAATCAAAAGGGAAGAACATAAGCATGTGTTATATAAAAAAAACTTGTAAAGTTCACAAACTTCAACATTATTAAAGAAAATTGGAAAGCGCATACTTAAAAAAAAAAAAGCCCAAACCAACCTCATTTTGGGCCCTTAGCACTTTATGGATGTAGGTCAGACTCACATAAACTGCCTACATGTGGTCAAACATGTGACCAATGATCCGAGGTCAATGGCAGGACTGCATCGGCAAACACTAATGAAACAATCCTTCTTAGTAGTGCTGTTGCATGTCCTTGCCTCTTCGACATATGTCAACGATGGATAATGCATCAGGAACTGCTATATACATTCTTCCATATATAGACATTGTCAGTGGACCAGGACACACAAGGCACTACAACCACACACTTTTTCTCCAATATATAGACAGTGATATGTTAAATAACAATATCACAGATACACCTGAAACTAATGTACCTAGGCAATTCTAAATGTGGTCAGAGTGATGGCCTTTTCGAAGTTACTGTAGCAGATTTCTTGTAATTCATCATTGTTATATGTTATGATGTATAAAAATGTCCCAGTGCCAAGTGATAAAATGTGAAAAATAGTCTTGTTGCTGGTTATGTTAATAAATGTTAGTCTATATCAAGTTATCTTTTTTTTTTTTATTGATATTTGTCTACTAAAAAAAATAGCTTAACATTTGTAGATGTGAAAAATCAGTGTGTTAATATCATTCCCCTTACATTCATTTAGGAATTCACTGAATTCACAAGTTGGACGTTTGTACATAGCTGTGTCCATTACACATAAATTTAACTTTGACTTGAGAGGTGTGTTTCCAGGAAGACTGGATAATTCAGCTGTTACTCATCTGCCATTTTTCACAATAAACACAGTCATTCTGGTTATTGCTTTCTGGATAGTGAACTATCCCAGACTTGTTTGTCCTTGTCTGTGTCAGCATTTAATTGACTTGCAACAAAAAGCACTGTAGAAAAACCTTAGAATCCTTCTAATATATAATTCAAAAGATTTATTTTGGAAGGAATTCATATGGGACCTGATTTAAATATTCATATAAAGCAGATTATTCCAATGAAACTAATAACTTCCAAGAAAGGACACTGTGTTACTTCAACTCAATGTTTAGAAGAATGCTTTTATTACAAGACGTTCTCAGAATTGCATGTAATACGCTATATTGCGTACACTATGTTATTTTTCAAAAATAAATACAATTGACAGAACTGTGGGGAAGACAAAATGAGCACAAAGAGTTTTTATTTTCCAATTGTAAATAGTAAAATGATGCCAGAATATGCATATTGACTTTTGATTTTTTTTTATACATTTGCAGACAATCCACTGATTGTAGAATGTAAATTCCCACATCACAGACAGAGATTTGCAGATAATGCCTAACACGTCTTGTATAAAAAAAAAAATTTTTACACTAAAAAAAATTTTAATTTTACAATTAAAAAAATGAATGCAAACACATTCCAGCAATTCTAATATGTATTTCCTATAAACATTTTTTTTACATCTTATAGTGGATACATTTAGTCATCTTGCTACTATATTTTTTTATTTGGTTTATTAGAGTAAGTAAAGTTTAGTGTTACAATAGTGTAAATTAACTACTATTTGGACTGCCCATCCAATTACTGTTCTCATAGATAACAAGAATTCTTTCAGCTGAGAGATTGTAAGACAGACATGCCCATTGAGCCTTTTTTTTTTTCTCCAGGTTCAAATTCCTAATTGAATAAATCTGCTTCCAGAAATGGGCAGGCTGACTCTTTTTCAGGATATCACTTGCTCCTCCCAAAACATCAAAGGTAGAAACCACAATAACTAATTTGTAGGACTTATCACCCTTTACAATTACCTGGGGTTAATACAAAAAGAGACATGCTGAAGGTCCAGGATCCATGATCAGAGGAGCTCCACTTAATGGTATATATAGAGTCTTTGTACTACGAAGAAAAATAGTAGAAAATGATATAAATACAATTCTAGTGAGGATTGCAATGTTTGTTAGCTGCCTCATGATTTTCACACTTATAGGAACTTATTCAAATATGTTTTTACAAGTATTGGAGGAGATGTGAAGGTCTCTGGTTGGTGAAGCCCCTATGAGTTTACAGGTTGCGTGCAACAACTAAATGGTGGCTGTGGTCCCATTATTTATATTTTTGGCAACATAAAACTATTACCCAGTGAGCCTGTTTTAGTCACTTCCTGTTTCTTATAATTTTTGGGTATCTATTATTGGACTTTAACCGCAAGCAGGGATCTGATCAGGGTCTCTACAGACCCTGACGGTACCTGCCAACATCCCACGATACTTTGTGGCGTCACTTTTGACATCACGGAGGCGTGCCCGAACACCAGGATACCAGAAATGTAGCGGAAGCTCGGTTTGAGCATTCACTACATTTCTTATGTCAGACTGAGGCCACTCAAAGTGGCCTCATCTGACAATGGGGATCCCGTTTTATATATGTGTTTGTTTTAAATGACTAGTTGTCTATTTACATCTTATGTAAGTGGTAGTGTCCCATTAATTTAGAACTTTTTGTCTCTAGATAATATACAAACCTGATTGTTGTTGTTTAATAAAACAATTTAAAATATTTAAAAAAATGTAACAGTTTATTTAAATGTTTTGGAAGAGTTTCTGTTCTATTCTTTTTAACATGCAAAATGATCCCTTAAAAAGTATCATTTGAACATTTGTATGTATCTTTAATTATACTATTTATGATCGTATATTAAATAAATTGTGTTTAAATATATGTTTGTTTAAAAATATTTTTTTCTGTTCATCCAAAAGGCGCTTGCAGCAGTTCTTTCTTCTTACTAAAGGTTTACAATAGTCTCAATATGAGTGGTTTAGGCCCATATGAAACAAATAGCTGGGAAAGGGTTCTCTTTTCTTTAAAAAAAAATCACTTTAAATTCCTTGAATGCAACAGTGAAAAGAAAACTGTACTTTTTTTTCTAAGACTAGAACATTGTCACTACTCTTGGTGAGTAAACTGTATGGTTAATAGATTACTTGGTGCTGCAAAGTACCATGTACTCTATGGTGAGTAGGTTGTATTCATCTAAGTATCACGGATGTGAATGGCACTCATTAAAGATTGAATTCTATGATCAAAAAGAGTATGTGTCTTATCTGAATACAAATGCATGTATAGGAAAACAGAAAACAGGGACTCTGTCCAGACAATGACAAAAAAAAAATATATAAACAAAAAATATGCATCACAAGAAAATAACATTTTGTAAAGGCACAATACACATATCATATGATAGAATAGAGCAAATGCATCCCATAGCCATAATCATAAATACAGCAGAACCATATATAAAGTGTAACATCTGTGACAATACTGGGGAAAAGGGGATTCACTTAAAAGCTACAAAAACAACAGTAAACAAAGTAAAAAGGTTAACACTGTTAATAGTACAGTGTAACCTAAAGTATCCTGCTATGCATGGCAGAAAGGCAATATAAAATATAAGCAAAGCAAGCCACAAAGTATAAACACAGTGATTTCTGATCACTTCTGACGCTCTTGCCGGATACAGGGAAACGCCATATTGGAGGAGCATACTGCCTTCCAATATGGCACCCCCCGATCACTCCATGGAGTGATCATGGTGCCATGGGGAACAAATGTTGGTGTTGTTTAATGCATGAACCTAGAGGCATTACAGAAACACTGTTTGAGCGTTGGATGTGATTATTGCATATAATACTCTACATTGATCACATCTACTGCACTTTGTAACACAGGACGTCTGTACATGTCAATTTGGGATAAATTCAGGGAATTATATATATATATATATATATATGTGTGTGTGTGTGTGTGTGTGTGTGTGTCATGATGCACAAAGGCGTAATTAAGGGAGTATAAACAAATAAATACAATAATGTTGGTCCTTTGTGCTGCTCTGGAGTGCCAATCTCTCTTTACATATAAACTGTATTCATCTTCAAAAAGAATTAGCTCAATCTGCCAAAAATGATAAGGGCAGTTTAGTCAATGTCTCTGATCTTTGTGCTAGTTGGGGATGCTTAGAAAAATACATACAGCATCATTGTTATGATAAGGATAAGAAAATAAAATGATCAAGTTAAATGGCATCCTTATTTTACAAAATAAGTTCATATTACACAAACATGCTCACTGCTGTTTAAATGCATTTCAAACTAGGCTTCAGGAATGCTAAATATTTAGGACTGTAAAAGCCAGTGTGTAGCTCAACTACAATTGTTTTGTGTCAGGAACTGTGACTTATAGCAATTATTAACACAGTGGCAGGGACACAAGGCGTAACAGCCAAATATGGTTGGCTGGCATCCAGTACTGGCTAATGATGAGTTATTGCAATTAATTATTTTTTAGACAAATTGTTCTGTGTAACTGTCTGCACTGCAAACATTGACATGTGCACCTTTCCCAAGATTGTCTGTTGTTCTTTAGGAAGATATAAGTGCCTGTAGCGCTGTGTAAATTTAGTTTTATCTTCAAATAATAGAGAACGTTTGCAACCAAGTTTACGATTCCCACTCAAATCTTTACACACTGATATATTTTCCCAAATAAGTATATATAGAATCATGGTCCAGCACAACAAAAGTCTTTATACTAGCTCCTTTGGTTGGTGGGAAATGGTGTGACATATACTTTTATACAGAGCAGACACATTGTGCTTGAGAGGAGCCCTGAGGCACAAAGTTTGCTTTGTTTATGCCTGAAGCCACATTTCAGTGTTATGTTGACAGTCTCTTCTATAATCTGCTCGAGACTACCTGGACAGGACAATGAACCAATTTTTTTTTTCTGTTAAAACAGTTGTAGTTTGGTATAAAGTCTTAAAATATTGAGCAAAGCTTCTGTTGTGATTGACTGGCCTCACCATTCAAACAGCATTTGTGTGATTGGCTGACTTTACCTCAAATGCTTTTTGAATGGTAACAACCTGTTTTGTGATTTCAGCATAAATGTTGTGACCATTTAACAGAGGAGACAGACTGACTGATTATGCCATTTCCTGTGTCAGAACATTGTGGTGACACAATAGACTGTAATTATATTAATGGTTTAGTTACCTTGACTATTTCTATTTGATAGCAGTTGTAAAAAAGTACAACACAATTAACGACATACCAAGGTAGATAGGAAAAATCTTTGTGAGATGAGATGTAAGAAAATACATGGCTTTGACATATACATGATGTTACCTTTTTCTTCATACAAAATACCAGCTATGCTATTGCCTCTATAGACTTAACATAGCCCTAACGCCAAAATACCAATAGGATGGCAACCTTGTGAATAATGGAAGTAGGAATACATAACTAGCAGACACAGAATAGTGAAAGTAGAACATAAAATCAAAACCATATTATGAAAGCCCATAAATCTAAAGTACCAAGTATGAGCTCTAGCCAGTGAAAAAAAATCTTAATGTAACCCAATATTATCCTATATTTCTATTTCGGAACAAAAATGTATTCCTCTGCAGATCATTCAAGGATGGCACTCTCATTTGTCAATAACTGGGCAAGCCTGTGAACTAATCATTCATATGTGGAAATATGTGAGTGACCTAACAAAAGAAAAGGTAATTGGTTAAGGCAATGGTGAATGAGGAATGGATGTGCACTCCCTTGCAGAGATACAACTGCTGCAGAGACCAGTGCCTTTCACACAGTAGAATAGATTCATCCAGATGGATATGTGACAACATCACTGCAGTGCTGTGCACACAAATACATTTTACCCAATGGAATGGCTACATTAAGGTACATATTAAGGTACATATTAAAACATGGTATGTGTGCATGTCGAGCTCTGAGAAAACATTGTTAGGAGTCAGAGTTCACCAATCAGGATACCAAAGAGGGAGGAGTAGAGACATGCCCTCATATATTCAGATTTGGGCATAGTTGGCCATTCAAGATTTAATAACACTTTTCATGTCAATCCTTCCTAAATAATTCAAGACTGGTTTCCATAATTGATTAATCTTTCCACAGGACCACCATATATAACTATAATCCGCCAAGGGTCCACCACATCTCCAGCAATTTGTTGTCACTGAACTGTATATTTTTGTTAATTTTACCTGTACTAAGTGCCATCTCTCCACCAAATTTAGACAGTGCATTACCTAATTATTTCTCACTATAGCTTCTACCCATTGCACTCTTGCGATTTTTATATCTTTTTCTTTCTTCAAGGTTGCTCTTTTTCCTACTTGAATCAGATATGAGCATTTCGAGATTACACCCTTGTTGCTTCAAGCTTTAAGGATCTGTTTACCTATTTTTCTCTGTTATCCTATTATTATTCAAAAAATGATATCTTCTTAAATAAGTAAAAATTTATTTTATTGATATTTCATATTCTATTTGAATCCCTTAAAAGGGTTTAATGTCTTTACATGATGTAAGATTTTTTATTTTGATTATACCCTTGCTGACCTAGGGGTTTAGGTTTAAATCTTCTAAATCAAAGGAGAGAAACTCTATTGGAAGATCGTCCAATATTTTTATTTTTAGCACCAATCTTTTCCTCAGTATTTACCATATCTTACATATCTGCCATATGTTTCCAGATATCGTTGAGCTTGTCTGAGTATTTATTCCTTTTATAATGCCCAGTATCCAAAAAGTTTTATTGATATTTCTAAGACCTAAACTAGAGATCTCTGTTTGATACCACGCCATTATATTTACTCATTATCTCATCATATTTAAAAGATGGTCCATGATGCTTGCATAATTAATTTCTTTAATATCTGGGATACCTAGGCCTCCTTTTTTAGTTTTTATGGATAGTGCTTTAATACTTATTCTAGGCCTGTTACTATTCCATATTTATAATCCCTAAAGGCTGATTGAATCATTACCAACCATGGTTTGGTCAACCTTATAGCAATTAATTGGAAAAGATATGTCCACTTCGGTATGAAATTTGCCCTGATCACATTAACTCTTCCCAACCAAGAAATTTTAGCATTCTTCAAGTCTTTAAGTTCTTTGTCAGTTTGTTTTGACTGGGGGAGAACTTATCCTCACTTAAGGTCCTGAATATGCATTTTCCACCTTTACCTTCCAGCGATATTAAGGGTAAGGAATGCCGTCTCTTCTGGCACGCCTGATCTTACCTTAGTGATGTAAGTAATGAACTAACAGAGATATTAAGAACTTTAAAAATATATATATCTTAGTTACAGTAATTATAGAAAAAATGGTTCAAATCAGTGACAGAATTTACTATGTACAGCTGTGTACCAAAGAGTCTAAACTACCATTACCATATGACACCTGGTCAACTTTAAGATAAAGCTGTCGATAAGTAAAATAAAAACAAAATTTTAATAAAGACACACAAGACCGGCCGTCTATGTCTGCTCTTGCAGTAGATGTATTCATGAGCCTGACATACATGACGTGCATTACATGACATTCAAAATATGTTTGATCACTCATCCCGATATGATGGAATAGTTAATCACTATTATGTAACTACTACTTTCCCCTATGATGAAATGTTACTATATTTCATGCAAAATAATGCTGTGCTTGCTACATAGCAAAGCTTCTCTCCACACTATGCAGATAACAAGGCTTACATACGGTCAGTGCTGTGCAGAACACAGGGTATTGAAAACAGTACACAACATCACATAACAGGAATGAATCAATTTCAAAACTTACATATTGCAACATTCATTAACATTTTCTGTGGTATAGTCTGTAGATAAAACAGATGCACAAACACCATTTTTATATTACAGGTATGTTTGTCAGCTGTAGTTAAAATGTAAATGTCCTGATAATATAAATTTGTATGTTTCTTCTACCCAGTCCCTGTCTCCAAATACTCCACCAGCCTGCAATGTGAATTACTTGCACATCACTCTTCATAACTTACACACCGGACCGGAGCAAGGATTTTTGTCTACACAGGCAAAGGTTTATTTTGGTGCCCCTCCCACCCCTCTCACCCTGCCTTAATACTCTTAGTAATTTAAGCTAATACAGTCTACATATAGACTTGCAACGTAACATAGCGCTTGCAGCAAATACTGAAATTTTGTACAACTGTATTAGTTAAATACACACAGACTCCACTTTAAAACAAACATAATAGGCTGCCCTGTTAGCCGCACTATATAAATACTATATAAATAAAGTAAAATCACCTTTATCTTATTCCAATGTCCAACTGGCTAGGTCACTTGGACAAAAAATATTAAGACAGAAGACTAGACGCCACTCACAGGACTAACCCCAACATCCAGGGCTTGCACTAGCACCCAGACTGGCACTCACATGACTTACCCCAGCACCCAATTTTTACTCATTACTTACCCCAGCACCATGATTTGCACTCAGGATTCACCCCTGCACCCACTTTGCATTCAGGAATTGCCTCAGCACCCAGATTAGGTCTCACCCTAATGGCCAGACTTGCATTCAGGACTTGCTCCAGGATTGTGCTGCTACCAATGCTGCCTATCTTCACTGTGCACAGGGATGTCACGTGACACCTGGTGTTCAGATCATTCAGTAGAGAAGCATGAGGGGGAAGAGAAATCAGTCTGTGCCAATGTCGCTGGCACAGATTGTTTCCCCTTGCACCACACTCCATTACACACAGAAAATGTTTAAAATGGTGCAAGGGGTGGCTAGCACACAGCACTGCATGGGGGGGATTTGGGGTTTACATCCCTTGTTGCAGGACCCTAAGTCCCCGTTTACACAGCACTCTTTAATGCAGCAATATATTACCTCAAATTCATCCTTGAATTGGCCTTGTTCAAAATAAAAGTCCCAATTGTGCATAATGGTGACGGATAACATACCATATTCTAACAGCATGCATTATTTTATGCTACAGACAGGAAAGTTGCTACGATATTAAAAGATTTTGGTTCATGCAGATGAAGAACTATAAACCACAGGGACCCAGTGCAAAAGCTGCCTCAGGCCACTACACCAAGCAACATGTGCTACAATGCCACCAAATAGCTAGTCTGTTCCAACTCTGACCCCAAACAGCTTGGCTGTGTCATATTAGCCCTGTAAACAGCTTGTCTGTTCCTAAATTTCCCACAAAGCTCAGTCAGCCAGCCAAATGGTTAAATGTTAATGGTGAGGGATCACTGCCTAATATAATCAAGGTGAAAAACCTACTGGTATCCATAGAAAAAGGCACATTCATGCAGTCACACACTTCTATCCACACTGGTATGCAACATGATCCACAGGGGTTACACAATCCAATTTTATGGGGCCTACCATTCTCTTAGGTCAACACATGACATCACTGGTGGCACTAGTGACTTGACACACCCATATGCTTAGAATATATGGTAGACATTCGCCAATCAAGCAGTAAAAGAAGAGACAAAATGAGGGAGAAAGAAGAAGAAATGAGAAGCTTCTAAAGTCACCATATAGAGCTGTTCCCAATAGCTCTGGAGAGAAAACTAGACAAAGTGAGGAGATTAGACATGTGCATTCGTTTTCAGACGAATGCATTTTCGTCCGAAAATAGCATTTTCGTCCATTCGTCCGAAAAACGAATAACGAAAATGCTATGCTAACGAAAGCCGAATGAACAAATGGTTAATAAACGAAAATCATTCGTTCATTCGTCCATTCGTAGTACTATTGGCATTCTATAAGCTGAAATAGAGTCGGTTTATAGAATACAATAGCATAGTACACTACATTCCATAAACCGACATAATGAATGACTTTCGGTTTATGGAATGCATGTAAGTCTATTGGCATTCTATAAACCGACTCTATTTCGGTTTAAAGTACTATAGCACGAATGGACGAATGATTTTCGTTTATATTAAACCATTCGTTCATTTGTTCAACTTCTTAGCTTTCTATAAACCGAAACAGAGTCTCCATTCATAAATTTTTATGAATGGGAACTCTAGTTCGGTTTATAGAAAGCCCATAGTATTACAAGTAATCCATAAGCCGAAAGTCTATAAACCGAACGTTCGGTTTATAGACTTTCGCCTTATGGAATACATATTATCCTATTGCTATTCTATAAACCGAACGGGTTATGAATGGAGACTCTGTCTCTGTGTAGTGAAAGTCAATAGTACTATTACATGCATTACAAATGCCGAAAGTCTATAAACCGAACGTTCGGTTTATAGGCTTTCGGTTTATGGAATACATGTAATCCTATTGCTATTCTATAAACCGAACGTTACCGAACGTAATTCTATGTATTCTATAAACCGAAAATCTAAAAACCGAACGACCTTCGGTTTATAGACTTTCGGCTTATAGAAAACATGTAGTACTATTGCCTTTCTATGAACCGAACTAGAACCCCATTCATAAGAATTTCTTATGAATGGGGCTCTCGTTCGGTTTATAGAAAGCCAATAGTATTACACGTATTCTATAAAACTAAACGAATAAAACGAAACTAAAATAATGAAACGAATTTCGTCTGAAACGAATGCAGTAATGAACGAAATTCGTTTTAGACGAAATAAATAAAATTTTCGTCCAAATGGCAGAAAACGAAACGAAAATTTTAGTTTTGCACATGTCTAGAGGAGATGGCGCTAGCACTGAAGGAAAAGATAGCAGTAGTGGTACAAATGTACAATGTTAGTTAGGTAGTATAAAAATAAGTAATTGAATGAGGTAAACAGTAAGTACAATAAAATACAAAAGCTGAAAATCAAATACATATAATATTTATTGAGACATATGGTGTTAAAATCGCGTGATGGGAGCCCTGATTCGTTTCGGAATATATAACAGAATTACACAGGGAACAGCATTATGATATATGATTGATCCATTCCACTTATGTTTGCAATGGAACATTGGTAAAAGTTTCTTAGAAACAAACATAGATAATATATTAAGTGAAAATTTGCATATGGTACAACAAGATGATGTCATAACTCAGTGACAGCAAAGATACATCTCTCAATTTGATTGCAATGTGATCAATACAATGTATAAATCACTCTACAATCCCACTGTAAACATCTTGCAGATGTCCAAGTTCGTTCTAAGTTGTCTGATTTTGGTAATACATGTATAACACAGTGAGAGATTTACAGTTATCTCTAGAAATGACTTTCTACAGAAACATGGAAACATAGAAACATAGAATGTGTCGGCAGATAAGAACCATTCGGTCCATCTAGTCTGTCCAGAAAGCAGATCATCTCATAACTAATGTGTAGAGAAAATATTACTGAAAGCGCTATAACCCACCAATACAGAGGTGTGAAATAAACATATGAGGGTGAATTGAAACGTGTTCTGTCACGCAAAGACTTATGGGACTTGTAGTTGGATGTACCTCAATGTAATATAGTCAGGAGAGATAAGCCAGACTACTGTTCCCAGTATCCCACCCAATGCATTCACGTGATTTATAACCAATCAGAGGTGTGTAAACCTTCCAGCTTAGTGCCAAGATGATGACACTCTACTCTACAGTAGAGGAGGACTTGTGCATACCAGTTAGAGAGGCTGGTGCATGAAAGCAATAGCCCACAAGCAGGGCCGGTGCATATATTATATATATATATATATATATATATAAGCATAATGTATAGTGTAAAAAATAAATACATCTAAATATTCAACTCGCATGCTCTAAATGTGTCACCCATTGAAACCCTTAAACACAAAGACACCCTTGCAGTCACACACAGAGACACACTTACCACTTACACACACACACCCTTACACGGACACAGTGACACAATTACACACACCCTTACACAGACACAGAGACACACTTACCACTTACACACACACCCTTACACAGACACAGTGACACACTTACACAGACACAGTGACACACACACCCTTACACAGAAAGTGACACACAGTTACACCAATACACACATAACCTGAGACACACTAGTTTGCCACTCAATATGCCAGTATTTAGCCACTCAATATGCCAGTATTTTGCCCCTCTATTAGCCACTCAATATGCCAGTATTTTGCCCCTCAATATGTCATTTAATATGCCAGTATTTTCCCCTCAATATGCCATTTAATATGCCAGTATTTTCCCCTCCAATATGCCATTTAATATGCCAGGATTTTGCCCCTCGCTATGTCAGGATTTTGCCCCTCAATATGGCAGGATTTTGTCCCTCAATATGCCATTTAATATCCCAGGATTTTGCCCCCCAATATGCCATTTAATATGCCAGGATTTTGCCCCTCCAATATGCCATTTAATATGCCCGGATTTTGCCTCCCCAATATGCCATTTAATATGCCCGGATTTTGCCCCTCCAATATGCCCGGATTTTGCCTCCCCAATATGCCATTTAATATGCCCGGATTTTGCCCCTCCAATATGCCATTTAATATGCCAGAATTTTGCCCCTCAATATGCCATTTAATATCCCAGGATATTGCCCCTCCAATATGCCATTTAATATCCCAGGATTTTGCCCCCAAATATTCCATTTAATATGCCAGGATTTTGCCCCTCCAATATGCCATTTAATATGCCAGGATTTTGCCCCTCCAATATGCCATTTAATTTGCCAGCATTTTGCCCCTCAATATGCCATTTAATATGCCAGGATTTTGCCACTTAATATGCCAGGATGTTGCCCCTCAATATGCCATTTAATATCCCAGGATCTTGCCCCTCCAATATGCATTTTAATGTGCCAGAATTTTGCCCCTCAATATGCCAGGATTTTGCCCCTTCAATATGCCAGGATTGTGCCCCTCCAATATGCCCCTCAATATGCCATTTAATATGCCAGCATTTTGCCCCTTAATATGCCAGGATTTTGCCCCTCAATATGCCATTTAATATCCCAGGATCTTGCCCCTCCAATTGCCATTTAATATGCCAGGATTTTGGCCCTCAGTATGCCATTTAATATGCCAGGATTTTGCCTCTCAATATGCCATTTAATATCCCAGGATCTTGCCCCTCCAGTATGCCAATTAATATGCCAGCATTTTGCCCCTCAGTATGCCATTTAATATGCCAGGATTTTGCCCCTCAATATGCCATTTAATATCCCAGGATCTTTCCCCTCCAATATGCCATTTAACATGCCAGGATTTGGCCCCTCACTATGTCAGGATTTTGCCCCTCACTATGCCAGGATTTTGCCCCTCCAATATGCCATTTAATATCCCAGGATTTTGCCCCCCAATATGCCATTTAATATGCCCAGATTTTGCCTCCACAATATGCCATTTAATATGCCCGGATTTTGCCCCTCCAATATGCCTGGATTTTGTCCCTCCAAAATGCCAGGATTTTACCCCTCAATATGCCATTTAATATCCAAGGATCTTGCCCCTCTAATATGCCATTTAATATGCCAGCATTTTGCCCCTCAGTATGCCATTTAATATGCCAGGATTTTGCCCCTCAATATGCCAGGATTTTGCCCCTCAATATGCCATTTAATATCCCAGGATCTTGCCCCTCCAATATGCCATTTAATATGCCAGGATTTTGCCCCTCCAATATGCCATTTAATATCCCAGGATTTTGCCCCCCAATATGCCATTTAATATTCCAGGATTTTGCCCCTCCAATATGCCATTTAATATGCCCGGATTTTGCCCCTCCAATATGCCTGGATTTTGCCCCTCCAATATGCCAGGATTTTTCCTCCCTCCTCCCCCCTCCCCAGTACTTACCTCCGTCCTGCTCTGTATCCCAGTGTTCTGCTGTGCAGGTCCGTGGCTGTTAGGGAAGCGTTGTGCGCTCCCCTCCAGCCGTGCGGCTTCAATAAAGTTTGTTGAAAAAAAGTTTAAACAAACTTTATTGAAGATGCCCCTGGAGGGGAGCGCAGAACGTTTCCCTCACAGCCGCGGACCTGCACAGCAGCAAGGAGGTAAGTAAACGGGCCTGGTGGCGCGGGCCATTTTCCTGCCCACCCTTGGGGCACCCTAAGGCAGCCGCCTGTACTGCCTTACGGTAGCACCGGCCTTGCCCAAAAGCCAGCCACACACAACCAGCTGAAAATAGCCTGCAAATGAAAAAAGAAGTCCAATTCCATGGGAAATTGTGGAGTTGGCAACAGTGTTTACAAGATACTCTTCTCTTTTTTTCAGCATAACAGTATCAAATTTCCTCTCTCCCTTATCCCTGACTTTGCCCCTCCCCCAGTTACAATTTGTTGAAATGGGAGTCAGTGCATTCCCCAATAAAGTTATCTGTTTCTAAATGAAGCAAATTGCTGGCATTCTGACTCATTAGGGAGCATGGCTGAAAGGAGAGGAGTTTATTGGGGAATGCACAGACCTTCTGGCTTGACCACTTTAACCCTCCCCATAGTGAGCTAGGCATGTGTTCTATGCAGTACACAGTTTGCCAGTCATGCATGCATGTTTCAGACCATGCACATATTAGTTTTTAAATCAACAGCCCTGTGCAGCCGCTTAAACATGCAGGTTTCAAATTACACATGTACTGGCTATATTTCTGTTGGGCACAAGGAAACTGCTCATGGGATTCATGTCTAAATACTCAGAGAACAAGTGAAACCTATTAATTCTGCCAGTATGAGTATTCAACTCAACTATTTTTACTACAAAAGTGAAGAATACAATTGTTATCATTTATTTATAAAGTGCTAGAAAATTAGGCCACTCTCTACAATATAGTAAGCAATTGTTACTACAGATTAGTAGCATAGTAATAAAAAATGACAAACGTTACAACATGTAGCACTCTCCATAACCATAGGTTAACATGTCACACTATGAAGGTAAATATTTGTTGAAACATATTGATATTACATTATACCTGTAATTTTTAATTGCAAATAAAAATATTTTTATCATTTATAATTATTCAAAAATTCACAGCTTAGAATATTAAATTATTATTTATTAGATTGTATTTTTAATTAGTAAAGATCACAAACAGCTTCTAATCCGACTCACTATTTGCTATTGTTATATTTGAAATAATATATTGTTGTGGTAATTTACAATCATCCACTAATACAATCAGTTATCCATAGTTTATAAAAGACAATGTTATGACAGCTGTAATTCTTTACAATATCCACTGTTCAGTGGAGGAACAAAGTGAGATTGTATGGGAATGGACATAATAATGGGATCAGCTCATGAAACTGTAGTGTTATTTACCCATAACTAAATCATAATGCTTCCACAATGCTTATACTAATGTGTCAACATTAAGAAGTCTAACAATTAGTACTTTGATATGTGAGTTTCAAAGGGGTCAAATAGTTTGTGCGTATTGGTCACAAAAACTGAAAATTGATTTCGTTTGTCATGGGTAACAGTATGCAAAATCATGACAGCTTATGCTAAATATCACGCTGGCCTGCAACTTGTTTCCACCAGAATAGGAGTTTTTCACCCCGAACCAGCTTTCCACTTGTGGATGAGCCCGAGATTTGGAGGAGGCATAGAGGTGTTAGCTAGTTGCAAAATGATATAGTAATTTGGGACTATCTGAATAGCAAAGTCTTTTACAAACAAAGTCCCTACAGAATTTAGGATTAGAGCCAGGAACAATCAGCAGAATGGATATCAATTTTGTTTAGGATAGATGACCACCAATACAAACTTGACAAACACCAACTTGACACAACAGATGAGACGGCAGGAACTCCTACAATCTGGGTCTGGTAAACAAGTGGGATCAGTTGAAAGGAAGCAATAGAGACTGAAACCAAAGGTAACAGGAACAACAGCGGGTGTCAGTGAGAACACTGACCTTTAATAGTTTGGAGATGGGTATGTTGCTCCCACCCATCTGCCTTAACGTTGGTTTCTCCCTGAAAGTGCATCTAGTATGCGTGGCTTAGCCTTGCCACCGTGACCAGCCACTAGCTGGCTGTCAGAAGTGGTGGTGTCACTAAAACTGCATCTGTAAAAGGAACAAGTAGGTGCAATGAAAGCCATGCTGTCAGGGATAGATAATTGTTAGATACTACAAAAGTCTCAGCCTCAAAAATTAACACAGAATTGAAAACTCTTTTATTCCGTCTGAACAAAGTCTGTTGATTGTGAACAGGGCCGGCCTTAAGTATTTCGGCGCCCTGTGCCGGCGTCCCCCATGGCGCCCCCCTCATGCCAGTCTCTTTCCTCTCTCTCCATGTATTTGTCTTTCCTTTCCCATGTTTGTCCCTTTCCTCTTCCTTGCCATGTCTGTGTCTCTCCAACTCCTCCATCTCTGTTCTCTCTCTCCCCCTCCTCCCCATATCTGTTCTCTCTCTTCCCCCTCCTCCCCATATCTGTGCTCTCTCTCTCTCCCCTCATCCCCAAATATGTTCTCTCTCTCCCCCTCATCCCCAAATCTGTTCTCTCTCTCCCCCTCCTCCCCATATCTGTTCTCTCTCCCCCTCCTTCCCATATCTGTTCTCTGTCTCCCCCTCTGCTCTATTCTCTCCTCCTCCTCTGTTCTCTTCTCTACCCCTCCTCTGTTCTCTTCTCTCTCTCCCCCTTCCTCTGTTCTCTCTCACCCCCTTCCTCTGTTCTCTCTCCCCCCTCCTCTATTCTCTCCAGCCCTTCCTCTGTTCTCTCTCACCCCCTTCCTCTGTTCTCTCTCACCCCCTTCCTCTGTTCTCTCTCCCCCTTCTCTATTATCTGTCCCCCCTTCCTCTGTTCTCCCTCCCCCTCCCATTCTTACTTATGGTGAGGGGGCAGAGCTCACCGGGTGAGAGGTGTAGCTCCGCCCCCACCCTGTGAAGCAGAGCGGCGTCTGCTTCACGGGGAGCCATGGGCAGCATGACTAAGTGCTGCTCGAGCTCCCCACACACAGTGATAATGCAGGGTATAGGATTTCCGATACACTGCATCATCACTAAGCATGTGGAGCGCGAGCAGCACTTACTCATGCTGTGACACACGGGGTCCCAGATGGTAATAGAACCTGAGCGCCGAGATCAGGAGCTACATTGCAGGGTGGAGACACAGAACCTGGTGCTGGGTAACTGCAATCCCTTGGAGGTTTGGGACCCCAAGTTTTTGCAGCCACAACCAGGCCCTGTGAAGCAGCTGCTGTATCCAGGTCCATGGCTAGAGAGGAAATGAACTAAATGACAGCCAAGCAGAGCTAAAACAGAAAAGTAACTGAGGAAGAACAGAACAGAAATACAGAGTGCAGGGCTACAGGACAGAGGCAAGACATGAGCAAGATAAAACAGAAACCAACTAAGGATAAACAAGGCAAGGCACAGGGTTGCAGATAATAACATAAGAATACTGCAGGGGGAACAGGATTAAGGAACACAAGAGACACATACAAAGGAACACACAAAAATACAGGAACTAGCCTAATACTAAAAAATGGTAAAGGTGGGGGTTTGTTTCACCAATTGACCAATTAGTTGTTAGCTTGCCAACCACGTCAAGGTACCCCACATTAGGCAAGTCCCTAACTAAGACATACTATGAGCAAAACAAAAAGAAATAAAATCTAAACGACATACATGGAATAGACACTTAGACACAGAGGAAATACCTGTAGACTGCACTACTAAGGACTGAACAGAAATGGGTGTGGTTTAAATAGAAGTAAACTAACAAGGCAGAGGCAATCAGAAAACCTGGAATAAAACATAAGGACAGGCAGAAGGGAAAACATAACAGGACTACAAGGCAAGGACAGGAATACAGGGCAAGGCATGAATAAGCATAGAAACAAGAAAGCAAAGCAAGAAGGATACCGAAATGCCTGGATACAGCCTGGATAAGCATGCACAAGGGTTACACATGCTGCTCGCTGCTCCTCGGGAAGCAGACGCCACTCTGCTTCACAAGGTGGGGGCAGAGCTTTACCTCTCAGCCGGTGAGCTCCACCCCCTCACCATAAGTAAGAATGAGAGGGGGAGGGAGAACATCGGAAGGCAGGGGGAAAGAGAACAGAGGAAGGGGGGTCCAGATCTTTTGATCTCCCCATCCAGTGCCTCTACTGGCAAACTTTTTTTTTTCAGGGTGCCCCCTGGGTTGTTGCGCCCTGTGTTCTCGCACAGGCCCCACACCCATAAGGCCAACCCTGATTGTGAACTGCTCAAAGCAGAAAAATATGTCCAATAAACAAATATGCATAACCTGGTCTAAGAAGCACAAATATAGTCTGATGAGTTATATTTCCTCTGGATCACTAGTGGAGAAAGACAGAGGGTGCCAGCAGTGTGTTGCCAACAGTTAAAAGTAGTAGGGAATGCATTACACTATGGGAAGCCCTCATCATTGCTTGCTCCATCTGCTGTGGTGGACTGTATCTAACAATATTGGTTGCCAGGAGACAGAAGGGGTCCACCAACAACTATAAGGCTATAATTTAATTTTTATAATAAATAAATAACATTTTCAAAAAATACACAAGTGGAAAAAAGGTACCATTGAAATTTTTGTGATTTTTTTTAAATAAATGTTTTAGTAATTACAGTGTGCATATTACAGGCAATTTTCAGTAGATACTAAATGTAAATACATATTGTTATAATTTAATTTTGAATTCTTTTTTTATTTTAAATAAATGGTGGGTACCTGGATGGGAACGCTATATACATGGCTGCACATTTTGACAGAGACCTGCTCCACCCAACTTCCAAAAGAAAACTTAATTGTCAGCTTGTGACTTCACTGACTAGGAACCGGAGGAGACTATCAGCGCAGCGGCAGTCTATCCTCCGTTGTGGTAAGAGCTTAGTGTGACTCCATCTCCATGTGAGACGCAGGGGAGGAGTAATCCAACACCATGCGGTGATGCCAATTGGTGAGCAGTGTAAATAAAAACTACCTCACCGCTATCTGGACCCAGAGCAGCTTAAAGAGGGATTTTTTTTTTTAATAAGGGGGCCAACTTCATCACGGGCCAACAGGGCCCACTTGCCATCAGGCAAGCTGACACCCTGGCCAGTCCGCCACTGTCCATCTGTTTGTATAATGGCCAAGAAATAGGAGGCCATTTTAAAGACACGGTTCACCCTATGGTGCAAACATTGTTCCCCATGATGTTCCAATATTCAAGGATAACTATATCTAATGCATCTGCCTGGACACAAAAGTTTCTACAAAAGGGAGAATTGCAGGGAATTGAGGAAGGAATTTCAAGCTTTAGACCAGTGTAGTAAGATGGAGACTTTTCCAACTCATCTACTTTGACCTTAAGTTTGGAATTCCCTTTACAATTCCGTGCAAACATCTTCCTTGTTCTCCTTTCACCATAACCCACCCCCCCCCCCCCCACCCCCCACCCACCCCAATCATTAGATGGACACAAAATTGGACCTTTATGGGAAGTACTAGGTCATAAAATGTGAAGTTGATATCTACCTCTTACATTCATCAAATAAATGGTACGGTATTCAATTACACATGTTTGAAGATGGGTTATGATATAGGTTAGTATGGATACATACAGCACCTAGAATATGTCCACACTATTGTGTTTTTAGATTTATATTAATACATTCATACTGTTGCCTGAAGCTTTTTGTTTTGTGCTGCGAGGCTTCAGAGATTAAAGGTACAGGGGAGGTTCAAGGAAACTTTTGTAGTTCCACACCCCAATATATTGATTGGCTGGGTCTCAATCTTGCTCTGAAGAAAGGTTTGATGACACAAGGGCACTGCTATACCTTAGCATTTTGAATCTGACTCATTAACATTATCCAGGAAAAAATTGTTGAAGCAAGAAGTCCAATATGCTGAAAATCATAAACGAAATGCCAGATCCGTAACTTTTAATAAGTATAGATGGTAAAACAAACTTGTCACATGGGAGCCCACACACGATGGAACCACCTGACATTATCCATCTGACAGTTAAAGGATTACATACAGAGGACATGAGGTTTTTGTCTTTCCATTTTATGAGTTCTGTAGAATATCAAGATGCTATTTCCCCCACATTTTCAAAAAGTACACATTTTAATTGGCAGATTTTAAGAGCAAAGATGATGGGAAAACGGGACATTCAAGAAAATGTAGGTTAATTGAAAATTAGATTGATCTCTTTGAACAATATGGTGGTTCACAGTGATTTTATTGCTTAGCACTCTAGCTCCCAAGGATTTACAGGTACACAAGGAGTATATATATATATATAGAAGACTGTACATTAACACTTAAAGTGTCTATCACTTGAAATTTTATTTTTTTCATCTCACCAAGATATAGTCATTTTCACTGTAACTATCATTCGAAGATGTTAACATTTGCATATGAAGCACATTATTCAACCCCTGAATATTCTTTTAGAAAAATCTTCTTTATATAATGTGTAATTACATTTTGATGGCATATCAAAGAAGGAAAGCGCTTTATGTGTATGAAAAAATAAAAATTCTACATTTGACCATTCTATTGTATTTTTACACTTAAATCTTTGCATTCATAGTTACATTGACACTCTTCAGAGTTTCTGTTTTGAGACATGAGAAGAAGCATTTAAAAAACCAAACACAAAGATGGATGATAACTTAACAATCACTGCTGTTGAATTTCACTTTTTCACAGTAAGTTATCCAATGAACATGTTTTTTTCACTGCAAAAGCAATGGCTTATTCCGTGCAGATCATTACACAGCATGCCGCAGTATCTATGTGCCATTCTTTTGTGTATATAAGAATACTAATGAAGTGTATCATGTCCCAGTCAATGTTTCCTCCGAGGTGTGCAGCCCAGCACTCGACATATGCAATTGAATTGCAATGAAGCCTACAAGAACTGTGTGTGCTATATATACATATGTGTGTATGTTTTTGTTTCATTTTTATCATCTTTTTAGAAATGTAACGTTATTCTGCACATGTTCTCAGTACATACTGTTTAGGGATAATGGGAGTTATTCACAAACAGTCAGTAGCAAGTGTTTCATCTCATCAACTTAACTATGAGTTGTGCATAGTTAAGTGAGTTTCCCATGCTAGAAGAATAGAGTTGGCCCTACCAAATTCATTGTTAAATCATCAAAGATTTAACACTGCATTATGTAGGGCCTATTGAGCTCTTCCACCAGGAGACAATCACCAGGGTTGACTCTTTGTAATGTATAGTTAAATCACCTGTGACTCACCTGCATCTCACTATTATTGAATAGCTGCCAGTGTGTTATTTTTGCATACCTGATTAACTTTATCTCTGGTAATTTATTGCTATTCTGTAATTAAACAACTAAACAACGATTACTACATTTTACATATATTCCTGTCATTTCTATTGTTTTAGCTCCCTATGTGAAGCTTTTTTATTTTGCTGTGCATCTTTGGCTTACTGTACATTATATATAAATATATATAGTCTAATATTTGCATGGGACATGCTTCTGTGTCATAATGATTTTCCCCTTACATCATTGGGTTTCCTTATACTAAGGGAGAAAAACGTCAGGCATGCCAGTCATACAATTACTGCTAAACCATGCTTTCATGTATAGACTTTGACTACCAAACAACCATTTCCTGGGAAGTTCATGTGATAGATCCATCAATGTATGTTTTGCCACAACAAAACTCATTGCCTCGATGAAAGTATATTATTATCCAAGGTAATGGGCTTTTCCTCTCATCCTTTATGGTGTTTTCTGCCATTATTAACTTAGTTTCTTGCCTGTGTTGATCAAGTCAGAGCCACTATTAGTGACCTGAGTTAAACTAAATCAACATTGGGACACAGTTCACTAGCATCTACCCCACTGATAGCATGTCATCCTGAACCATTTATCAGATCGTTGTGCTGTTTGTTTATCTTAAATGTTTCTCTTTTAGAACTGTTGACTTCACTGTTTGCTTTTGGTGACTTTTTCTGGAATACAGATAGTTTGACAGTTTTTTCTCTTCTTCTTTTGATATTAAAGTCAAAAGACAAACATATATTATTGGCTAATTATTATAATTTTTTCTAGTGCCTTAAATACAACTGGAATTTCTGTTGATTTCTATATTGGCAAATATTTATCTAGGTCTGCATATGGGATTTCCACACATGGATTTCTGATCATTTAGATATATGGTCAGTTTAATAAATATTCAAGTTCATAATCGATTCTCCTTATTCCGGGTTCCCTGAAAAAAAAAATATCCCTCCGAAAATGTTGGCTGTTATTTTGTGCAACCTCTGTTTAAAGGGGCAGTTCCACTTAGCTTATTTTCTGTTTGTTAAGTAAGTTTTTAATATATGTAAAATGCACTTATTTTTTACCTTAAAACAAATGACTGTACCACTCTAGTTTTAAATTGAAAATCATTTCACTGGTTAAGGGACATTCATCACAGGGAGTTCACAGGAGGCAGGCTGTCTCCCAATGCAGCAGGTTTCCTGCTCCCCTCTGAGAAAGTAGTCATTAGCCAATACTGTGGAATTAATCTCTGGCTGCTCAAGTCAGCTGTTTCAAGTCCTTGGAATGCAGGGCAGGCTAGTTTCAGCCAGCTTTGAGTTGTGATGTAACACAAGAAATGGGGTTTGGGGGAGATAGGTAGAACTGTTGCTATAGCAAAAACCACTTATTCCTTTTACATTACATTAACATTTATTTATATAATGCCAGCAATTTACATAGTGCTTAGTATGGAGCATAGAAGGGAATTACATACTACATTAGATGAATAGGGTCAGACTGATCCATGAGATAGACTGCCCTGCTCGCAAGCTTACAACGCTTTTAAACTTTATATACAGTTTTTAGGAGATACAAAGAGCTGAGGAAAAACTGATAAGACACATTTTTCTTTTTTCTTTACTTTATATGACACAGCACTTATCTAAATTGTTCTTTTGTTGGACACTGTAAGTGGAACTGTTTCCCTTGAACAAATGTAAAAGCTTTGGGGGGTTTTTTCAAAGATGAGGGGTGTCTGACAATGAACTCACACCTTGGACCTTCTACTGCTTAAATATATTTGCAACTGTAACACACATACTAATATTTATATATATAAATAGATATATATTACAGTCATGAAAAAAGAAAGTACACCCTTATTGAATTCTATGATTTTAAATATCATGACATAATATCAATCATCTGTTCCTTTGCATCACATGACATATGACACAGTGTCATAATTAATGTAACAAAAATAAAGTCAATGATACACCTTATGATTCAATAGCTCTTAGAACTACCATTAGCAGCAATGTCTTTTTTAATTTTTTATTTATAAATCTTTATTCTGTCATTCTTATCAAAATAAATACATACATAAACAAATACGTATAAAAATATCCAACAGCTTTGAAAGTGCAAAATACAGGTCAGCTTTCACAAAGATTAATAAATGTCATGACTGCATAAAATACACATCTTAACACATCACAATTACCTCAAAACAAAAACAATCTATTAAATATTCAGGCCTCTACTAAATCCCACCAGCACACAGACTCCCCACCAGGGCCCTTCCAGCATAACAGATTCAGAGTTTGAGGCAATTGTAGCAACTCCCAGGTGAACTAAGTCTTGACAGATTACCACAGGCCCCAAATCTCCCTAGATCTTGTTCCTAGGCCTCGTAAGTCAATGAACACCTTCGTAGCACAAAGTTGCAATTCAATCTTATTCTGAATATCCGACCACATGGGAAGTTATTCCAAAAACAGGCAGTCTTGAAGTAATTGTATGATTTTATCATTATCTCACATTCTTATGGCAGAGACAGGCTGTTTGAGGGCACAGAGACAGGCCGATTAGGGCATAGCTGGCAGAGACAGGCTGTTTGAGGGCATAGAGACAGGCCGATTAGGGCATAAATGGCATTGACAGACTGTTTGGGGGCACAGATGGCATATTACTTCAAAAAGAGCCAAATCAGGAATTAATTGGTGTATTGGAAAAGTTGTCAAACTTCCTTATTTGTACAACTGTGCAAGTATTATAAGCAGTCCAACTTCCTAACCTCACTTCAATCTAGTTTGTATTCTAATCATGCCACAGTTACTGCCCTTTTAAAAGTGAGCAATGATATCCAGAGTAGTATAGAGGGAGGTGAGCTTACTGGAGCAGTGTTCCTGTTCTTTGAAAAGGACTTTGATACGATTGACCATGATCTTCATTTCACCGGTATAAATTAATGGTCATTCCACTTATTTCGCGTCTAACAATCTGATAGTACTCAATATGTGGCCGTTTTTTGCTCCCTTTCTTTGCCGAATAACTGTGGAGTGCCTCAAGGAGCCATCTTCGGGCCCCTGCTTTTCTAGCTATTTAAAGATGATTTACTCTTGATATGCAACCTGGCCAATGTGTATATGTATGCTGATGATATCTTCATTTATACGAGTGGGACTATGCCAACAATAATCAGTTTTCTAAGGTTGAAAGATGGATGGCTAGCAACAAACTGTTGCACAGCACTGAAAAAGCTGTATCCATGTTGTTTTGGACAAAAACTAAACTACGTAAATTAAGACTAAATTATGTTATAACCTGACCCAGGTAAATTCATATAAGTATCTCAGTATGTGGCTAGATCCCAATTTATCTTTTGGTCTCTATACTGATAAGCTATCATCAAAGCTGGCTCTATATATAGGAACAAATCTAGCCTAGATTATGATGTAGTTCACAATTCCGAATTTCACCAAATCATCCTCTAGTCTAAAATCCATGAAAATTATTGTTTCCTGACTTCTGAAATCAGTATGTACCCGTTATAACATTATTCCTCTAAATACTGTACATGTGTGTTGTTGTTTTCTCTATTTTTCTGTATCAATAATTATTTACCCTATAGGTAACTTTCCTGTAAATAGCTGTATGTATTTTTTTCCCATCTGCTTTTAAATGTGAAACATTGTGTAATACCGTTCTGGTACTTGTTCCCCAGGACATACTGGGAAATCTCAGTGTATTCTTCCTGGTAAAGCATTTTCTAAATAAATAAAATAAATAAATACACTCAGCTATTAATGCCTCATGTTTACATTTCATTTGTCAGTTCACTATAGGTTGCTTTTTAGCCAATATACTATAACAGCAGAGTATATAAATATATCCCTAATGCACACTGATGATGCCTACTAATTAGAGTGAATTTTTGTCCACATATATATATATATATATATATATATATACAAAGATTTGACCCTTTATCCAGATTGGATCAATGAGATTGTTTTCTTATTTATTTTATATCTCTTGAATGTATCCCATATTTTATTTATATATCCCATATTTATCCCATATTTATTTTATATCTCTTAAATGTATCCCATATCATTTCACTATACTAGCCAAAATATTGATTTATGCCAACGTGATTATATAGAGAAAGCAGCTATGCCTCTGTAGAATTATTATATTAGCAGGTGCAATTTTGGCACAGATAAAATGCTGATTGTTTGTTTTTGTAGCACCTAGCTATACATGGATTGACAGTTTTTCATCTATTAATAGGTTTCTAGGATTTTTGATTGGGGTTGTGTTAGTGGATTGTATGTAAACTATCTGTAGTGATTTTGTTTCTCTGTCTGAGTGATTTATGTGTGTTAGCCACTGGGTGTGTGTTTCTGTGAAGGTCTGTCTTGTGTGATATGCCTTTGGGATTTGTGTCTGTTCTATCTGTCATGTAGCTTTTTGAATATTTAAACAAGTATTTCAGCTCATCATCTGAATATGTCTGGCTATCCCTTTAACATATAATCATTTTTTTTTCCTTTGTCTCACAAAAGATCAATAAAGTTACTGCCCAAGTGAGGCCTAACACAACCGCTCATTTAATGTAATGTATTCCCTGTTGCACTTGTGTCTTTCCATTGACTGCACAACAAAACATTATGGGACTTGTCAGCCAAAATAGATTGGCACAGTGTATAATAAAACACGCAGTAACTGATATCAGTACATGGAAAGCCCCTTAAAAAAGATTCTGACTTGATACACTTGCAACAATGAAATATAGAGTATTAATTCAAAATAAAATAATTAGCAGCTGTCAGGAAAAAAAGGCAAGACACATTTCTTTCCATTTTTTTTATGAAACAAATCTCCAATATCCCTCTTTAAAATAGTAACATGTAAAACATTAACTTGTACAATGAAAATAAAGTGGGGAAAAAACGAGACAAACTATCTAAGGATATTCAAGGGCAGCAATAAGGAGAATTGAGGAAGTGAAAATTAATATAGAGGGGGAAAAGAATAAACACATTTTTCCAAAAAAATACCCTAGAAGGGAAGAGAACCTCATTTTGTAAATACAACAAGTTACTTGGAAATCCTTTATACGCATGCACCTTTGTTGGTTTTTAAACAGGAGTTAAATTAGCCAGTGAGTCATGTTACTTGCTGATGTCTGACAAGCCAAGCAGAGGTGAATGGAAAAATGGGTGAAGGTGAATCTAGCTGAATCTCCCAAGACAGCTCAGGAAAAAGAGATGAATCTCTTGAATAGATCCTCTATCCCTCCAACACAGAAACCTGCTGACACAGATCCATCAGGTTTCTGTTTCTAGAAAACACAGTCACATTAAAGTATAAAGTACAATAATAATAATGTTTTCCAAAAATGAATACATATATTCATTAAATGTATTTTAAAAAATGGATACATTTAAAAACACAGGGGTTTGCAGGACTATTCCCCATACCCCCTAACCTTGGCCAATGGGTACCTACTCCCACAACCTGTGTGTTGTGGCCAGGGTGGTGAGAAAATTTTGAGCATGACATGGTAACTGCCAAATGTGGCCTGAGTTTTGTCATTTTTTTTCATATAGATAGATACATACACATAGGTAGTGTTTCCATGTGTGTGAATGTAATACACAATCTATTTTTCATGCTTGTTAAAAAAGAAAACATTTGACATACCTATTTACAAATTGATTTACAAATCAAGTAATGAAGCTAGCAAGCAAGACCAATTTCTCTTAGACAACACCCCATTTTAGGTGGATGTAATGGTATATGCTATAATTAGCCATCATTGAAAATCTCATAAAACATTACTTTATCTACTTCTGACAGGTATGTTGTGACATGACATGCCAGTTGTCTTTTGCCAGAATGGTTGGGCCAGCAGAGGACACACATCTGTAATGTAACAGCCTTCTGACCTTTGACACATACAAGTAAAATAAATGAGTAAACAGCCAGTTCTGTTACTGCACAAATGCTTTAAAAAGAAACAAAGTGTACATGCTTCTTCCCAGACTTAAACATTTATCAGTATTATTCAATAGCCTATATTATAATGACAGCTAGCAAAAACCAGAGTCTCAATGATAAAACAATTAAGTGTAATTTGTACAGAATTTCCAGCACACGCGAGGTTGAAGATTTATTGTTTGAAACTGAGAGAATGGCTTAAGTAATGAGGGAAACATAAATAGCTATTGTTGTTGTAGCAGAGATACAGTACTAAAATGTGGTCGTCAGGCCGTTAGATTGACAAACGGATAATGACAAAGGGTTCCTGCTGTTACTGTGAGTTTTTCACATTCTTTGGAGTCTGATGCTATTATTTTAGGGATCCCTTTCCACTTCTTTGCCTCTTCTCAGTTTCACTAGGTCAGATGTTGATTGGTCCAGACATCCTAAACAGAGGAGAAGTAAATGAAAAGGGAGGGGTGGAAAGGCTTTCGGAGACTGTCCTGGTGGATCGTTTATGCCTGCTCTGTGAGAAACCACACTTGGAGAAAAAAAAAAGCATGGAGATTAGCAGTCTAACACAAACAATGATATATATGCATTATAAAGTACACTTCCTTTACATTATTTTATAAACTATCATAAGTTGATTTGACAAATTGCAAACCATAATACATTGTTAAGGGGATAAGGGAAGCAACATCTTTAAAATAATATGCTCTGGAGTACCATCTGTTTCGTCAAATAAAAGCACTGTGATTTTGGTCTGCCATGCCAATTCATCACATATAAGATGGCACTTTTTGATGACTTCAGTATTTGTCATCAGAGTTCCAACTTTGCACTACTGGTTTGTACATTGGCACAACAAGAAATCTCCATGTGTGCACATTAGAGAAGACATTTGAGAGTAATGTGTAGTTCTAAAGTCAATTATAAATCAAGTCCATGCCATTCATTTAGCAGGAAAACAACATAAAAATTTAAAGCAAACTTCAGGATGCATTTCAACACATATAGTCCAAGATATTTTACATATATTTTATATCCAAGATATTTTACTTACATTTTACCATTTTACATGGGGAAACAGTGACCCATGATTAGGACAACATGATTTATCATCTACACTGCAAGTCTATCTCAACATTGTATACACACATGTATAAATGCATACAAATGACATTATGATTTATGTAGCACCAGTAACTGACTCAATGAACTTAAAGGAAAGTTACAGTCTCTAGAACACGTTTGAAATAAAGCAAGTTTGCTCTTTCCAAAGGTGACATGTTTTATCGGCATTACACAAACAATGTTTTGGGGTGAGCAATTAAGAAAGCAATACATAGGTTCACAGTTCTTTAAATCTATCTTACATTGATGAAAAGCAAAAAAATAGAAGTATAAAGATAAAGGAACACTACTCTCCTTGGGGAGTGTTCAAGAACCTCCCAGGTCCCAAGGTAGCCACAATATGTAGAGAAAGAAATCCCACTTGATGTAGTAAATATGGTGTAAATGGACTTGCTGTCCATGAACATGCAAGTCCATTAATACCTTAGATTTATATAACATTATGATCCATATATATTGCACTTGCATTGGGCTAATGGCACAACTATCATGCTGTTTAAGCTCCTTATATGTTACTCTTATCTATACTGTATTTGGTGCTGGAATTGAGCATCTGTAAAAAAACAATATGGACAAAGTTTCTTATACAGTAATGTTCAGTACAGACACAGTATATTTGGAGTGAGTTTCTGGGTTTTTTTTAAACACTCTCCCAGATACACTATGGAGGCTATTTATTAAATGGTAAGATAAGGTGAGTTAAGGTAATATGGACATTTCATCTCACCAATTTAGCTATTTGTTTTGTAGGGACGATCCTGATGAGTTTGCATAGAGGAGGAAATTAACCATGTTTGTCCCTGCACAATGTTAATTAAAATGAAATGTACCTCTCACCTCAACTCACCTGCAACTCACCTTTCAGTGAATAGACCTCTAGGAGATCACTTGATGCGAATAAACACTGCAACTATTTTGTCTTCATTTTTAATTGATTCAAATGTCGAGGACCATCAAGGTGCTGCCTTTATTTATATATCTGATACACAATACTCCTATCAAATGTGCTATTGAGTGCAGATTTCTCTTTTGCTTATTAAAAGTGTATTATCACCTGATTTTTGTTATTCCACTGTTCACTGCAATCTATTTAATGAATAGACCTTATTGTGATTTTTTTTCTTGTCTTTGAAATGTATTATAATCTAGCCCTTCCAGCCTCCATTTAGAGTGTACATAGATACAGTGTCATGCAAGGCAGGTTTGAGAGCTTGAGGACACAGCTGTGATACTGCAACCTGTCGATTTGTTTACATTCATTTTAATGGCACTCTTTGCACTGTTATCTGTCTGTAATGCTCACATACAAATATAATCCAGAGGAGAGATGTATAAGGAAGAATTATGTGATTACTAAAAAGTAATTTCCATCTCCGCCCTAAACTTACCTGCTCTGAAGCGGTTTAGCCAGTTAAGTAACATTGCAGCTGATTTGACAAGCATACTATTTATACAGATGCTTCCATTAAAACGTGTTTTCAAATTGGGTGACAAATATGTCAGACATAAAACAGTAAATTGTGATGACTGACAACGGAACTGCAAACTGAATTGGGGAGATGAGCAAGTTGCAAAAATGTTCCGCTATTTTGGCCTATTTTTTGCAGTTGATGTGTTTAGCAGTTTAGCAAATAGACCACAATGTTCAATGGATGGGATCACCAAATGATCCTGTGGATACGATCTGACTTGTGCATGAAGTGCTTTATAGGCCAAACAAGTAAACAGCATTGTCTGAATATGTGTGGCGTAAGGAGAATGGAAACTCTACTTAACCCCTTTGTGACACGTGGTGCTTGCGTCCCATCCGACACAGGCACCAAAGTGTTGTGATTTGTTCCTGCCCACCAATCACAAGGTGATCGGTAGCCAGGAACACTATGTCTTAATAGACCCTCTGGGTCCCTGCCAAAAGATTGCGGTACCTCCGGACGTAACGAAAGTTTGGGCATGGCGCGATCTAATGAAATGTAGCCCGCTGCTAGCTTTGAGCACCAGCTACATTTCCCTTGTCAGACTGAGGCCACTTAAAGTCCCTGCAGTGGGATCCGAGTACAGCTCATTGCAGGGACCCGCGATGAGCTGTTTAATGCTAGGACGTTCTATGCCATCCTAGCGTCTTTAAGGTACACCAAAAACAGGACGGCATAGACCGTCCTAACGTCACGAAGGGGTTAAAGCACTGAACAGTTTCAAGCATTGTTGAAGGTAAATTCATTACCAAATCTGTTTTCCATGACACAACGAATTTCACACATGCGTAGCTTTATGATAATGCAACATACATTTTGTGCATAAGGAGTAAAACATATGCAAAAATGGTAGTCCTCTTAAAGATCCTACATACACAATAAATCCAATTGCTGGACAAGACATTAGGGTCTACACAATAAAGAGGTTTGCAGGGAATTGAGATGGGCGTTTTGAAACATTATGACAATGCCGTTAGATGGGAGAATTTACCAACTCAGCTACTTTGGCCATAAGTTTGAAATTCCCATTTCAGTTCCCTCCTATTCTCTCTTTATTGAGTAGACTCTATAACCTTAATTGAACAGGAAATATCCAAAACCAGCACTTGTCTTGAATGATGGCATTATAATTGAAAAATAGAGCTCTTATGTAGGGAAAATAAGTTCCTATGTGCAGCAATTCTACAACAATAAAGCACTTCAAAACTCACTGCAACACTGGATTAAAAGACTGTGCATAACAATCAAACTCATTTGTGTAACAATATTCCAAATATTTCATTGCCGATGCTCAACAATAACGCTTGTACTAAAGATGCAAAACTTTAATGGAAATATTGTTTTCCTCACAAAAAAAGCTGAAGCAACAGTTTAGTGTACAATTCAGGGAAATGTTTTATTATGTCATGTTTGTCCTTGTACAGACACTTTGCCTGTCTCTTCTTTAGTATATACTTTAGTGTCAGTAGCAGTAGTTTTATAATACTACCTTAATAAACTTTTCTTTTGCATGGTTTGACCTGGGGGTCAAGTCCTCCTCAGCCTGTCACAGGTCTCACATAGAAGATTTGTACAACATAGAAGATGTGCACATGTGGATAAACACTCATTTCTATGGAGAGGTGTGGGGAGGCAATGTGCAAATGAGCTCTGAAGTGTGTGCTTCAACCTCCACTCATTCCCTGTGCTTCCCACATTTCAGTGTAAACTATTGTAAGGCTGTGGGTGTCATCAATGTGCCAGTAATTACACCACAGGAAAAGGGAGCTGCACTTTAGCACTCCATGTATGCAGTCAGTTCACATTTACTTGGGTGCATTGAAAACATTGAGTTGCAAAAATTATGCCAAAGCAGGAGAACTATTCAATCTTTTGATTTTATTACACTTGGTTGACAATCCCCCATTGACTGTTTAGTGAACAGATATCAAATATACAGATTTTACTTTTGATGCTAACCCAAACGCATAATTTGTATTGGATTAATATCACAGCAGGAAATGATGGCACTTATAAATAACAGTATTTTATATAATCTAGCCATTCCTATAATGTATACAGCATTGTAATGTGTCCCTGTTTTAATTTCCTGACATCGCTTTTGTAGAAATTCAGAATATTTGGTGTATATGAGTATATAACAGACTTCCACAGCACATGTTTTGTCAATCCCTACGCATTTTGTGCCTGAAATTTCCAACACAACTTGTTATTCAAAATAGGTTTAGGGTTGCCGTTAAAAACATTGGCTCTCTAGGCCGACGTTAAGTCTATGGTGGGAATAGTATGGCCGGAATTGTTTGAAGAAAAAGTTACAGCCCTAAATTGGTTGCACTGGCAAACCTGGAAGTTTGGGTTGGCACAGTCAACTTTTGCCAGGAATTAGGGTTGTAGATTGGCACACACATAGAGATTTGCACTATTCGCGGCAATTTCAGTGTGCACCACCTTTAAAAATCTCTCACATTATGTGTTTATATATTACTTCATGTAAATACAATGATTTCTTTTTGTTGTGACTGTCTAAATAAATAGCCATCAGTGGATCATAAAATAGTCATGGAAAAGGCCATGTTTTGAATATGACACTCCCATACGGGTGGATCTCACACTAACTTAGGGTGGCAGGTTGGATATTATTTGTTAGACACAAACAAAGTTTACATGTTGCCCTGCAGCACACAGAAATCATATGTGACCAGAAAGATATCAATTTTGGTATGGATCTCATCATTGCCTAATTTATTGATTTCCTTATGGACACAAATAACTTGTACATACTGCAATATAGCATGTAAAAGTGATACGTGTCCATTATAAAAATGGCCACTATTATGGCACTTAATTTTTTTAAACCTGAATTTCTTATATTACAATATTCTTCTTACATATACTGCGAAAATCCAGAAATTCATAGTTTTCTGTGGATGGGCAAGGGTGCTGAACCCTGAAGCTTTGGTCACACTTCTGTTATATAGGTATGCTTGTTCAGGTGTGAGTATATATATATATATGCTATTTTCCAAATACTAATAAGAAATGATAACATGTTAGCTGCTTTGCATAAAAGATTGCTATATTTGTCGATTATCAGACATGTGTTTAGATTGTCTATTAGCAAATCAGCCAACACCCTTCTCCTTTGTTGATGCACTACATAGGATGGATAAAGGTATCTATCTGACAAACCCTTTTTCATTCAAATGCATGTTTAGCTTGTAGCTGATTTGCAAACAAAAGCTTTGTTCTAGGCATTCATCAGGAACAGTTTGGTTTCATTAGGAAGAATGGAATTCATTACAAAAGGATGTTTCCTTCCTGCCTATATATCTACTGTATATTTATGTTTTACACCTCAATATATTGAGACCTATGTAGATTAAGATTCTCCTCAATTAGAATTCCATCTCCCTTGGAGCACCGGGAAGGCCTGATTCAGGTGATTTTCCCGTTTCACACACACATTATCTAGGACACTGGAAGGATTAAAGAGCGTGTGCACGCCCAACTAATAGTTTATGAATTGCTGTTGTATTCTTGCTATTATTCTGAATACATTTTAACTTAACTCCACCTACTGTCTGACTTTGAAGGATTCCTAATGTACACCAGTATGAATGACCGTTGTATTGAGGGACACACATAACTTTGACATGCTGCCCTATGGAATGTATAAATAAAATGTTTTCAGAGGTAAAATAATTAATGAATCAAAATAGTTCCTAAAGGATCCCCTCCTTGGGGCACATATAAAAGATGTATGGCAAATAACTAGCAAACCTAGTTACACACTGGTGGGGAAAAACTGTGCTCTATACAGGCTCTGTGCAATTACGGTTGCCACCCAGCTAGTATTTTACCGGTAGGCTGATAAAAAAAATGTTTACTTCAGCCCAATGTTAAGTCTATGGAGTCAATAACATGGCCAGTTTTCTTTTAAGAAATGGTGGCAACCATGGGAGGTCTGGCAACTTATGGCCCAAGGGCAAATACAATCTATTGGCCCATGGTACAAATTCACCAGCCCAGCTATTATCATCAGAAATAGACTCAAATAGACAGGCTAGATGGAAATGCTTACAGCCAAAGTACATATATTGATAGATAGAGGCAATTAGATAGAAAGTGCTATGCATTCATTCATTTAGAAGTGAAAAGCGTTGCAGCCTCAGCCCATTGAGTCAGGTTAGAGAACCGCCCATAGGGCAATTGCTCCTCTGCCTCCCTTGCCCTCCCTCCCCTGGTAGTAACCCTAAATGCAATGCATGTAACATACCTTCTAACATGGCGGCATGGGAGGAGAGTCAGTACTAATGTGCATGCACTGTATTTGTTCTCTATTGTACCAAACACAAGAGAATGAAGTCCAGGCCATGGGATAGCCAGGAATATATTATATTTGCACATTACAAGTTCAGTTATCATTTAAGACACATTGGTTTGATTTTTTTTTTTTTTTTTTTACTCTCAGGTTCAAGTTAGGTTATTTTCAAGTCTGAATGGTTCTTTAAATTCTGTGAATATGCCTTATTATTATAACTCGTTTTTATGTACACATTTTCCAAGTACTTAACATTCTGAATAACGAAAATTGAATCAGGAGTAGCTTAATATCATGGGATAGTGTATGTTTCTGGTAGTTAGCCAACTAGATCATCAGCAATAAATCAGTGTCCATATGTCAGGCAATGTTTGTGGCTTTGGAGGATGGGCTGGTCTGTAACCCCCACCTCCCGGATGAAGGGTAGTAAATGTGTATCTAAGAGGTGGATCCTAGTGACTTGGGACTCTGATTTTGTTTACAGAGCACAAACGCCTGAGAAGCCAAGCTCAAACTCAGCAAGAAGCAAATACACAGAGAGATGAAATCCCATCACTGCAGAGATAAACACTGTGTATGTGCTGCAACAATAATGGTATTATAAATAAGTGTCACTTTAATTCAGCTGTTAACCATACATCAGAAACACACGTTTAAGTAACTTATACAAACTATACATAAACACACAGATAAATACACAATGTATATGTAAAATACATGTGCAATCCCTTAATACAAAAGGACTGTATTAACTCTACATATCAAGAGGTGGATTTTCTGTACAGTAAACTGAAATTATTATCAAACTGCAGTTAAATATTAACAATTCTTAGAATACTTAGAAAATCCAGGTTTTATATAACCTTCACTTCCTTTTATTTAAAACAACATCACCAAAGCAAGTAAACAGTGTCGCAGAAATGGCCCCTATACTGTTGAAACGTTCAGAGCAGCTCGGAGAAACATTAAGTCTTATACTACTTATATGTGGTCATATTAAGAAATAAGTCATTTCAGAATTAGATGCAGTAACTAATATTAGTAATTAATATTAATACTCGATCATACAAGTGACAAAGCAACACACAGTATCAGCAAGCACACTTTTGTTTATATGTGCATTTAATTTTAATTTTTAAAGGGTGGCTATGGGGTAGGTAGGAGTAGAAATGTTGACCTGCGGTAATCTTTATTAGCCTTATGTTCCAATCTCCTCTCTGACATATTTTTGGAGTGCACAGTTGTGTGTGTATATATATATATATGTGTGTGTGTGTGTGTGTGTGTGTGTGTGTGTGTTTGTGTGTGTGTGTGTGTGTGTGTGTGTACAATATATTAATTGTTTATTAATGTATATAGATAGATAGATAGATAGATAGATAGATAGATAGATACACACTCACACATATAAATATGAAACATCATCTATTACAAACACAGAATAAACTTTACAGAATGGCTAAATGTTTGATTTATCACTCTGATTGATTTTCCCTCTGTGAAAAATAAATAAACCTTTGTCTTTCATTCTCCATTGCCTAATAGCACTATCAATTTATAGAGCAGTGTGTTTTTTTTCTGCTTCAAAGCAGCAATGGAAAGCAGATAAAGACACCTAGTGGCCGTTCTTGCTCACTCTCCGAGGACACTGCAAGTGATCAAACACACGTGTCACAAGGAGAAAGAGAGAATCAGCAGCATCAGGATTGCTGGATCTCTTCCAGCTCCGGCTGTGTTTATCCTTAATCCAGGTTTTACTTCTGCTTGCCTGCTAGGCTTTTTTTCTCTTGCTCTCTCTCTCGCTCTCTCCCCCTATTGCTCCTCCCTTTTGCAATCCTATATTAACAAGCTGGGAAGAAGAAACACAGTTCATTGTTGGCAAGTACCCATGCCTCTCGCTGAAGAGTGAGGGAACCTACTGCTCGGCAGCAAGATCACATTACAGGGTCACCCATTAGAGTACAAAAGGGAGAGCTGCTAAACCTTCCTGTATGCTGGGATCTACTCCCTGATCCTTTAAAATCTGCATTTTGGGATCACTCACAAGGGGGTAAGTGTGTATTATTTTATGATGTTATCAGCTTTGTTGTTCATTGTCTTATTTTGTTCGGTGTATATATATTATTTATTTTTTTGCTCATGGAGCCTGTGAGATGTAAGACAGATGGCAGGGGCTGGTGTGATGGTCTGTACACCAATTAATAATTTAGTTTATTCTAAAAGTTGGTTAAATGGTCGTGTTACCTTTTATTCTCTGCTTGTATTAATCTCTGAATCGTACGGTGTATATTTATTTATTATATTTATTTATCATAAATATTATAGATTATATACAAGGATATATTAGTGTGTACATAGTTATTGGATTTCAAGTTGATCAGGTTTTATTAGGATTTTCCGTGGCTTTGTTTGAAGTGGTGTCTATATATTGCATTATGTAGGATCAGTAAGTTATCAAAGTAAGCAGTTTATGTGCAGCGTATAGTACTGGGTAATTGGTGTCTGGATCAGCATTGTACCCCGGTTATTTGTTAAATGGTTTTGCAATCATACAAAATAGGCGTTTAATTTTTTTCTTTTTTTTTAAGACTGCTGCCCTAACGAATTACAGAGCTATTATATTGCAAGTTTCATTAAGGTTTTGTTTGAAAGCAGATGGTAACCAACGAGGATTTAAAAACCTTTCAACCGAGGCAGACATCTTTTTAAGGAAAGAAAGGGTATTGCTATAATGGACTGTTGAAAGTGTTGCAGGAGAAGCCCTCAAATAAACATCCAAGCTGCAGCCTACAGCATATGGAGTAGACTTGAAAATGATGGCATAGCTTTGTTTTCATTGTTGCATGAGCCTCTGGCTGCTTGATTTCTTCCCCCCCCCCCCTCCTCCTCACTCCCTGCTCTACTAAGTTGAACATTAGATTCTCTGTAGTGTTGATGATGGCTGCGTTTTAAGGTCTGTGTCCTTGTTTTATTTGTTGGCTGTGGGAATGGTGACTTCTGGGTTTTCTGCTGAGCAAACCTATTTATTGAAAGAATGTAGACTGCCCTGTATAACACGAGCCTTGCTGGAGATCATAGAACACTGACATGGGAATACTCTACTGTAATGCTGAAACTTTTAATCCAATTTATGGGTTAAAGTAAAAATGCTGACATGTGTGTCCTGGGCACCTCCTATAAACGTTTTATTTATTTTAATTGTTCCCTTTAGTTGAATAAACACATCTATGTCCTAAATGGTGATAAACCCTCCCTCCCTCCCTCTGAATTATCTTGTACAAACATTTTCCCTTTTTATTATGGTTTTTATGTACAGCTCTATGAGGGAGGTTGTGCCCTGTGATAAAATGTATTTTAATGTCACAGCACTAGGAATCAAAAGCCTATAATCTGTAAGTGTTAAGAGGCAGCAGTGTACATGTCCAAACAATGCAGGAAATGAAAGGGGTGGAGGTAAAGATCTCTGGTGCATGCAGTCAACACAGTGCAATACAAGCAGTAGTTTCTAATCGGAAAGAAAACCCACACTACTGTACAGGGCATGGCCTTAATTTAAATGTGGATGAGACCTGTGCAATGACGGTGGCATTAAATATTTACAAGGCCTTCTTTTTTTTTTTTTTTTATTGAATTTCCTTTAGATATCAGTTTCTCATATATATTCACTTTTTCTCCCAGGTGTGCAATGGCCGAGCATATGATGGCAATGAATCATGGCAGGTTTCCAGATGGATCTAATGGTCTTCACCACCACCCAGCACATCGGATGGGAATGGGTCAGTTCCAGAGTCCTCATCATCATCACCAGCAACAGCAGCAGCAACAACACACATTTAACAGTTTAATGGGAGAACACCTGCACTATGGAGCAGGAAACCTTAACTCTAACAATGGGATCCGGCATGCCATGGTTGCTGGGAATGTGAATGGTGGGCATCCTAATAATGGCATTGCTCAAGCTGCAAGATTTAACAATACACAGTTTATGGGACCCCCTGTGACAAATCAAGGAGCTCAGCTGACTGCTAGCATGCAGCTTCAGAAGCTAAACAACCAATATTTTACGCATCATCCGTACCAACACAATCCCTACATGCCGGACTTACATCCTGCAAATCATCAGATAAATGGGACTACCCAGCACTTCAGAGACTGCAATCCAAAGCACAGCGCTGGCATGTCTCCTTCAGTCAGCCATGTACCTGCTGCAATGCTGCCTCCTAGTGTTATAGATACAGACTTTATAGATGAAGAAGTTCTTATGTCCTTGGTGATAGAAATGGGATTGGACCGGATCAAGGAATTACCTGAGCTTTGGCTGGGACAGAACGAATTTGATTTTATGACAGACTTTGTTTGCAAACAACAGCCGAACAGAGTAAGCTGTTAGGTCTGTCACTCGTGGGGGACAAAACAAAAGACCTTGAACATTCCTCTATACACACATCTTGCTTCCAGAGTCTATTAATCTGTACAGAAAATTTTTCTTTTTTTTTTTTTTCCCCCCCCCCCCCATTATTCTTACATTTTACTCTGCTCTCTCCCTCACCGCCTTGGTTATTGAGCCACTTTTCTTCCTATCGTAGGGTACATGAGCATTTATTTTTGTTTTTGTTTGTTCTCCCCTGAAAACAAGCTCAGATCCCCATTCCTAAGGTGTCTTGATATTCAAGTCAATATTAACTTTGTGTTCCCTGCTTGACTGCATCTAACTAAAAAGATCCAGTTGTTGGTTGCATGAACCTTTAAAGGCAGATATTGCTGCACTAATGCCACCATGTTGCTTCATTTTATCTATGCATTGCTGGGCGCCTTTTTTTATTTTCTCCCTCCTCCCCTCCTTTTAGGTGTATGCTAAACTGGAAGTTTAACAAATATGGGCCAAGCCTTGCTGGATTAGGAAATGTCCTGTTTATTTAAAAATTTCCATACCCTTATTTCCATTCTTTTTGTGTACAGATAATTGTGGGTGGAATCTAATCAGTGGAAAACATTTCATTTTTTTTTTCTTTGTTTTCAGAATGTTTGTTTGACACTGTGCTACTCTAGTTAATTTAGTTCATGAGAAAATACTACTGTGTTGAAAGCTTTTTAGGAAATTTGACAGTATTTTTGTACAAAACCCATTTTTTTGAGAAAATACTTGTTAATTTATTCTATTTTAATTTGCCAATGTCAATAAAGAGCTGCAACGTGCACTATTCTAGTTTGGTCTAACGTTTCTTATTTGGTAGTTCTTTTGGTATGTTTAGTGTTCTACTCTTCATATGTGTTCACTTAATTGTATATAGATGTGGTATGTGGTTTCATTGTATCTTCATTATTTAAAAAAAAAAACAAAAAAAAAATCCGTTATGGCAGACATTTTCTAGCTTTGAGCCAAAGCTGTAATGAGAGGTGTGAGAAAAGAAACCAGGTCATTACCTTTGTTTGACTTTTACTGATTAAAGTAGTGTTTGTATAAAATGAGTGAGCTGGAATTTCCTTATGTTATCTGCTATAGGAAATGAATGCAGCAATTTGACAACAGAGTACAGTTTAAGAAACTGTAATACATGTTAAGATATAAATGTGTTTAGTCATCACCTTGTTTTGGTCAACAGTTGAATACACAAGTTTTTCTAGAGGTGTGAGGCAAGTATAATTTATCTTTTTTTGGGAGTCATTTTAGAACAGTGATGACTAACCTTGCCAGTTTGGGAACTACATATCCTATGTCAGTCTTCATACTTCCGCAGTGTCAAGGTTGGCCTTTTTTAGTAATTATTTTTTTTCCCTCAAAATCTCAACTAGTATAGTATTTTAATTGTCCTATGTGACCATTCACAAAATCACATTTCCCACATATATAAACGTTCTTTAATTCAGAACAGCTGCTTTCCTTAAGTGTTGTATATTTTGCCTACACCAATTTTCAAAGAGTGGGTATTGGCATGATACAACTTAAAGAAGTTTAGGAGGAAATATATATATATATATATATATATATATAATTATATTTTTTTAAAAATTCAGCAATATAGGTGTCCCTTCATAAAATGTAAAGGCTTCATTAATGGACAAGCTGGATATGTTGAGATCACATGTTGAAACCACTAGTTAGAATGTTATAATATATATTCTATATCTTTAATCATGCCTAGGCTTTAAAACAGTCCATGAACCAGTGAGGCTGCTGACTCACTCAATAGATCCTCGCCGATCTTTGTGGTAAAGCAATTGTTTACAGCATGCTAAACCGATTTGCAAAATGTATATTACATTTTCTAAAGCGAATAAAGCCCCTTATCAGCAACTGCAATTTAATATTTGGTGTCTAGTGAGATTTTATGGGCTGCTGGCACTGTTGTCTTGGGTTCAGTAGGCCCAACACCTTGATAATGAGACTTAAATAGCTTGTTCCCTGCAGTAGGTGATGGATAAGGCAGGAGCCATATTGTTTCCACAAAATGGTGAATAACCTTTGCACAAGAATGTGTTAAGGGCTTGTTTGAACAGGTTTGTTTAGTACTTGTCTCTAATATATGTTTAGATTGCTTTTAAATGAAAACTGATGCTTTCATGCAGATGGAATGCTATGTGATGTGCCATTTGGTTAGGTTTATGAAAGGAAAATAAGGCTGTATAGGTGTCTGACTCACTAAATGATGAAATGTGGTTAACAAACAAATACGGCCAGAATAGTGGAGCTGAATACCTAATTGGCAGAATTAGGTTGATCTGACTTTATTTTTTAAATGTTACATTATTAAATACTGTACTATAAACCTAGTTTAGTCTCCTGCAAATAATACCTTTTTTAAAGATGTTTCTGTGAAGTAATTTGTTCATCTATTGGTCACTTTAGGTCTAACAAAATCATTGTATTTACTGCAAGTAGTTATTGGCAGACCTGCACAAGAGTCTCCTACATTACAGACTGACACAATCTCATGAAAATTACTCTTGTAAAAACTAACGTTTTAAGATCGTTAACCAAAGTAAAAATCACATTGCTAATAATTAATGGTGTGCCTGTAATGCAGATTTCCAATCCCTTGTTGGTGCTTCTGTGGGTTTTTTTTTCTTTTTTTACCTTGGATAAAGAGCCATATTAAAATTGTACCTGTCATATATCTACAAAAAAAACTAAAGATTTGTGTACATTATTAGATATAATATTTATTATAGGTTTTCGTGCATTGTCAAAAGCATTACAGACCATGGTGGAAAGTGTGTGTGTGTGTGTGTGTAAATGTTATGCCTATGAAGTTCAGATTGTTTTTTTGGTTTTTTTCATATTCTATACCCTCTCTAGAGTTGCCATTTTCCATTCTAAAAAATATATTGTCCATACTGTTGCCTCCATAGACTGAACCTTGGCAATTACACATTGGCTCAAAAGTATTAAGAACTGGCAGAAAATGACTCGGTCATTTCAGTTTACTCAGTCTAAACATCAATTTACATGTGAAATGTAGTTAGTATGCCTACATTGTTTGGGGAGGGGGGTTAATACTTTGACTGACTGTGGTATTTTCATGGTCTAAGCAATCTGTCTCCAGGATTCTACTAACTCAGCAAACGTGCAGAATTGTAACTTAAAGAAACCATGGGCAAAGTACATGTTGTTGGCTATAAGATATGCTGTAACTTTGAACTTCAAACTGCATTCCAAATTTGATATTTGGGTCACATGATTCTTTCTTGAGGCTCCTTTGAAACAATCATGTGAGTGATGAAGATTGAAGTCCATGGTTGCATGGTTTATAAATGACTGGAATAATCTGCATCTGTTGCCATAACTAGTACAGGGTGTGCAGCCCATACTTTACAATCTTACATTTGTGTAATGGTTTCTAAATATCTGTAAAGGAAGGAATTTGTTATTCAAACAAATGCGTGGTTTTATTTTTTTATGTAACCATTATGGGGAAGAAACTCTGAACTGGAGGCATGCAAATCCAAATGTCTGTCAGAGGTCCTCCAAATGCGGCAGCAGAAGATTTTGATTTCTCAGTTATTCAATATGTTGGAATTCTATTGTATTTTTACTTACCTTTTGTAAACAATTGAAGATAAATATTTTCGACTGTATTAAATGATTGCTTTAGTTGGAAAGAATGGATTAGTGTGTGAGTATAATATAAATGTTTTTTTTATTAACTAATACATGTTAGTGCCTTGTACAACAATTAACATTTATATTAAGAGTTATGTTTTCATTCATTGCAGTCTAAGAACATATTGTTCCTGTAACACATTCCTTTTTGGAAGCACTACCTGTAGGCATAGTCTAATGACTGTCTGTCTGGCTCAGGTGTATTCTATAGTTAGTTTCACTTCTGGCATATGAAGACCATAATACAATAGTTGTAACAGTGTGAGGGAATTGGTGTTGATTAGCACATTCTATTTTGTAATTTACTGCCATAAACAAAAGCTTGTCATTTATCACACGCTGTCGCTTATCCGGTACAGTTCCAGGTGGATGAGTGACAAATTACAATGGTTTAGGTGATGCCATTTACAAACTTTTATAGAAATGGGCACCTGGCACAATGCTATTTAATTGGTTATTTCCTTAAATGCATATAGCTTTTATTGGGAAACTTATTCGTACTTATTCACTACATTCACAGTAAAAACAATATTAGGGGGACAGGCCCTTTACGTTCCACAGACCATCCTTCTGTCTGCCTGTTCAATTCATCCTACAATTTTTAAATATGTGCAGTTAATACAACTAATAGCAAATGCTCTTCCAGTTATTTTACTTTGTGTTACTCTTGCTATTTAAGGTCATGTTTCCACGGAAAAACAGAAAAAAAAAAGTACCTTTTAAAACATAATGGATTTTTAAGTCTTAGTTTTATTAATTTTTTTTTGTGACCACATTGATTTCTAATGTACAGGCTGCTACTGATAAATGATGTCTTAATAGTAGTGTGTGCTAATCAAAACTCCTTTGCAAGTCTTTTAACTAACTCTTTGAGTGACTTTATGTAGACAGAAAAGTTTTCTCTTTATATATAGATTTCTTTCTGAAAGTTTCCTTAAGGTGCAAACATTCGCTGGTAGATTATTAACACAGCAACAAAGTGCAGAAATTAAAACGGCAACTTTTTTATTTAATCAAAATGGTGATACATAAATACATATATAAATAAGCACAAATATACATGTAATTTCATGCAAGTTTGACGGATCCTTAAGTAATAGTTTGGTGTTCTGATCCACGATTGGAAAAATGTGTGTACAAGAACATAATTAAATTGTCCATCAGTAAATGCCCTTTGAATAATGTTGAGGCGTACAATGGTTGTGTCATTGTACAATCATGTGCCTTTTAATTTGTACTTATGAGATTTGACTTATTAACTTATTCAAAAGTGTGAGTACGAACGGACACTCCCATTTATTTTATGCATGTAAACATTTGAAAGAGGGGAAATCTTGAATGTCTTTGGTCATGTAACCGTATTGATGTCAAAGCATCATTTGGAGTAATAGAAATATATAGAATGTGTCGACAGATAAGAACAGTATTAACCTCGACCACTTCTGCTGGAAGGCTATTCCACTACCCTCTTGTGGTAAAATCATACTTGCTGATATTTCTATAAAACCTTTGCCCTTCTAGTCACTCCAACAATAAGATCCTCTATATAGTCACATGTATATCAAGGAGATTGGCTTTGGGGGTTTTTCTATGAGTTTGCAATGCCTGCAAATGTTATATTTCCAATCACACTGTAATGGTACATGTCCACAATAAACTTTGCATTAGGTAGCAGCAGGGGCATAACATTAGCCTCAAGGCAATTTTTTAAAGTCTCTATTGGCATTAATGTGACTGGTATGTTTTCTTCAAAAATAGGTTGCAACCCTAGTTAGCACTCATACATTCTAATTGGTGCTTTTTCCTAGTTGTAACATGTCACACTTGAAATTCCCACTTGATTACATTATATGAAAGCAAATTAGGGTTGTTTCAAGAGAGCTTACTATTGGGCTTTGTAAGTGTTAATATCCTCAAGGATCCATTAGATTAATTGCTGAATGCTACCATAAAAAAGCCTTGAAAATCTGTGTGGATATCTTCTTAAACCCAAGTTTTCATTAACTATTAATGCATCTTTGTCTTGGAAATACTTTCACATTCATGTGACTTAGCATGTTTCTGAGATAAAGCTTTGATCTGTTAACCCACACTAATGCTTAATGCTTGCTACCAAGATGAGTATCCCTGAAAGCATAATCTACAATGTTTTAAAAAGGCATTTTTTTTTTTTTACCACAATCTGTTTGCCCTTGCTTGTCTCCTTTTTTCCCTGTGTCTGTTTTGGAGCAGATGGTCTGACTCTATCAAAGTTGTGTAGCCTGTGGTCCTATTTCTTAAGGGCTCCTTGTGCTTTGTTTCCCAGGTAAGGTTGCTTACTGGTATATTTAAAAAAAAAAAAAAAATCTGAATTGTGTAACAGTGAAGTCTTTTGATGAACAAAAAACTATCTGTTAGCAAAACCACATAACTTTGCAAGGAAATGGTTTGGTCTTCTTGAGTTTATTGTATGATCCCATTGTGCCTTGAAATACAATTGCCCCCTTCTCTGTGAAATACCCATAATGCTTAGCAATGACATTCAGATCCTCTTCAAACATTGGCAAGATTAACCCCAGCAGCCCTGCAATGGTTAATCTAGTTGATAGGAGCTATAAGATGTAATGTTCCTAATGCATTTATAAGCTTAATGTAGATGCTGCAAATTCCACAACAAAGAAGGATTAATAGACTTGTGCCAACTTTTCATGACCTAAACACTGAGTGAAATGGATTACTTCCTGAACAAGAGACTACATACTTTATTTTTTAACGAACATAGTGATATTCAGTTGTGTGAAATTGTAGGTCACAGATGACTGTATGTGGTTGTGCAGTATTTTGGGATTAGAATCCAGCCTTGAGATATGCCACAATAGAATATCATGGGAATCTGGTTTTCCACATTTTCATGTTGCAATTTTCACTGACATTACTGTATCACAGAAGTATCTTTAAATTAGCAAATTTAAAAAACTTTAAGTGACAACTGTTGTCAACAAATTAAGTTATGTTTAATTTAAATATTGCATTAATTGTAGGCATTTTAAACAGAACAGTTTTTTTTTTTTTTTTTTAGAGTTCCTTATGGCGCACTATTTCTTTGTATAGTTATATTAGGGGGCTGACATGTTTAGAATCTTGGGTCAGATGAAGGAAGGTAGTGTTTAGCACCCTGAAACACTTATACGAGCAAATAGGCCTTGGTAAGGTACTATTATGTGTTTTCTTTTGTTAAAGTATTTCTACGTACACTTTCAATTAAGCATAGCTTATTTTTTACAGACTCTTGTCCTTTAAATCATGCAGAGTAAGTCAAAAACATAAGAACTAAAGTACTTGGTGTTCACTTAGATTCTTGAATTGTAGATGAGGGTTGTGTATCTGGTTTTGTTATTCTGACATACAAATTTGCAAACCTTGCATCTTAAAAGTGTCTTAATTTTGATATCTCATCAGAGCCACCGTTTGTTTGTTTTTGTATAATATGTAGGGCTGTTGAATTTTTTGTAGCATCATGGTAAGATAAGAATTGCAAACTCATTCACAGAAACTTAATTCCTAGAATATAGCTTCAGAAAACAACATGGCACTTTCATAGAACAACATTTGAATATGCCAAAATATAAGGCTTAGCAAATGCTAGTTTCATTCTGCAAACAACATCTAGTAACGGATTACTTAACCTGCTTTCACAGCCCTGTACATACATAGACTCCTAGGGTTTAAACAGATTCACTCCAATTGGGATGTAATACTTTCATAGACTGTGTTAGCAGCATTGCAAATAAATGCATTTATAAAAAGTGTTTTAAATGTGCTTGTTCTGTCTCCTGTGTATGACTTCAAATTATGGCAGCATATGTAATATGATGTCATACAAGAGATTGCACAAAAACATTTAAAACATTTAAGCCCCTAAAATGTTTTGTTCATATACATTGCCATGCCTAACATATTTTTTTGTTCTTACTCGTGTGTAATAGGATATTCCTGCGATAATACTTGTGACTCAATTTGATATCTTTATTTCCTGTAAATTTAGGTTTTCCACAAGGACTGTTGTTAGAAATTTCATGGAGTTTATTTCCTTTTGGATGCTAATTTAACCCAAAACCCAAAAATTAATATCTTGAAAAATGTAGAAAATCTTGGATTCATTATACTAGATTTTATTTAAAAAGATTTTCCTTACCTACTTTTCTCTCTTTGTATTAACTGTAGACTTGGGGGTTGTACAGCTGTATGCTAGATTCTATGTATGTTAGCATGTTAGCACACCAAGTGGGCAGAAGGAAAGTAAGCATACCCAGACAGTGAGGGGCCATTTTATAAATAATTTTAAAATGCTTATAATAATGTAGTCTGTTTAACCAATTATGATAATGTTATCGGTTTCCTCCACTATTGGGTACAACTGCAATTTAAAACAAATTGGAATCTATGTGGCTGTGGATATAACAGGCAGGCATGACTGAGGTTTGACCAAATATTAGAATGTGGACGATGTATGCGATTTTGACTAAAGTTTGACTAGAAGTTCCGTTACCAAAAGTGACCTTTTGGGATTTTTCTGATCTTGTGGATCTAGAGTTTACAGAGAATGTTGCAAACATCCAGAAAGTTCTGTGGGGGTAGGGAACCTTGTTATTAAGCTCACAAACGAATGATTAGATTCCTTCATGAAGATAAGGCCACACATAAACAAATAAAACACACCGTACACAGTAAATCTGAACACACTGAGGATTGAGGTGCACAAGCTGTTGCAGCAGAAGACAACATGGAGCTCTATTCCTGTCATAAGAACTGGAATATGACACTACAGTGGGCATTTAATCAACAAAATGAAATAACTGGATATTTGAAAAATGTTTACTGGTAGACAAATCTCAATGCTATAGCACGCACTTGTAGTTCATTAGAATCTTGAATGTACCAAAATAATCAATGGAGCCATCCTGAGTTGTATTAAATGGTACAAACTCATGATACTGTGATTTTTCTTGGCACAAACCAGACCTCTTAATAGCAATTGAACATCATCTGAATATTGTATTGTTCCAGCTATGGTTGACATCCAGTCAGTGTTTTACTGTCAGGCTGGTAAAAATTTGCTTGATGCCAATGTTGGTCTATGAAGGAAGTATCATGGCCTGTATTTTATTTCAAGAAAATGTGGCAACATTATGTCCATCTGGAAAAAAAAAGACTCTGCAGTTCTCAAGTCTTAGAGGGACTTACATAAGATGTAACTAGATAACTTGGTCATTTAAAACAAACAAACACATACATAAATCATATGCCACTGGTTTTTTTTATGATTGAATAAATTGCGTGTAAAAGGAAAAATAAAAATAGGTGTTTATCTCCTGGCTCTATTTTGTGCTTATTTCCCATGATGCAACATTGTCCAAAAGCCTGCATGATGATATCATACGATAATCCTCTGCTCTCTTACTAGCTTCTGTATACAAATTTGTTTTTACCTGCTTTCCAACACAAAGAGAGGAGATTAACCTGATTTAACAGGATCATATCTCAGTCCCTTGTGATGTAAAAGTTACATTACCCTCCAATTCATTGCAATTATATGATTAGAATTCTCACTTATAGACTGCGTTCTATGTCCCCATCCCCAAAGTGAGAAATTCCAGCATCCTGTTGAGTCCATGCTACCAAAGTTAAACTATTCTGGAGGTGAAAGGGGGTTCTACCTGCTATGTTCATTTGTGTGTACGCCCTGCTGTACAGTTTTGTTAATATAGCTCAAATTATTCATAAAAAGAAAATGCTTTAAACTGTTCTGTGGGTGAGCTTTTACAAAAGTAAAATATGTATTATTTGCCCTTAATTGAGAACCCCCACTTATTTATTGTGTGCATAACACAAGAACATGTTAAATGTAGATGTGGCTATTGTAAATAAAACCTCTAGCAGATGTTGTAGTAAATGCTTCCTTTCTGTCTTGGTAAGCAGCTCTTTAAGAGGGCTACAAATAGGTTAACAAAGATTTGTTTCTCTTGCAGGCTTTCAGATAATGATATGACAGACAGGCAACTAGAAAGAATGTAGGGTCTAACACACCCTTCCCCCGTCACACTAAAGCAAAAGGCAATTAGATGCCAACATGAGTGAAGACAACAGGAACACTAATGAAAAATCAATTGTTAATTCATTGGCTTCTTAGGAATATGAATAACAGAGATCTTGGCTATCTAATCAGCTATTTTGTTTAGAAAAATAGGCGTATGTATGTATATATATATATATATATATATATATATATATATATATATATATATATATAATAATTGTATCTACACCAATAATAATGTAATTTTGTGTGAACAAAACCTAGAAGCCCAAATATTTTCGCTTGTGAGGCTGATTTTCAAAGAGGCATGTTTTTCTTGTAGGAATCACAAGATATGATGAGTATTTATCCTCCTATAATCACTATTCCCCAGTAACTTGATCATTAGAAAACACTTTTTTTTTTAATATTATGTCCTTCTTTTTAACAATAAACTTTTGAATCTGTGGAGTCTACTCAATATGCATCGATCTGTTCCAAATTGGATTCGGATCAGGCATATTAGCCGAATTGTAGGAATCCCCGAAATGCAGCTACTCAACATGCCTCATTCCTGGTCCGAATCAGTAGTTCATTTGGGAGTTTGACATTTTTTTTATTGGGGTCATGGGGCCTATAAGCAGCCCCGAGGCCCTGAGGGTGGGGTTATTTTGTGTTAAGGTCTGGGGAAATTTACCAAGCCACCAGATCACAGGGGGCTATATTTATATGGAGGACCAGGGAAAGTAGTCCTAGCCTCTGAGCTATTTTAAGGGGGTTTGGAGCCATTTGGCCAGCAACGCTCATGCTAGGGTGGTAGCCCTGGCCTTTAGTATATATTTTATATGTGGCTGAAAGCAGCTCCTTCCACCATTTCTTATAGCAGAGGGGTCAGGACTACCTGCTCCCCCAATGTACAGCAAGGGGCTGGGAGCCCTTTGGCCAGCCCAAAGGGCTCCACTGGGGCTTTCTTTTTTTTGGGGGGGGGAGGAATATTTTCATGATTTTCGTAATTTTGATATGCTTTCGGAAGCTATCAGCATGTAATAGACTATGATGGCCAAATTGTAAAGGTATTTGGGGGACATATTGGGTAGCTCGAAATTCAGCTTCCGATATATATCCCTTGGGTGCCCCCAGATTATTCCTGAGTTCGGAGGCATCCTTTTGGCCTTAAAAGTCTGGCGCATATTGAGAAGACCCCAAAGTCTGCCCTCTTGACTATGTAATGAATCTTTGTTACTAGGAGTGCAGGGATTTTTCAAAGCTAGATCAAGCTCAGAGAAACAGGAAACTACACCAATGTGTAGTCTCTTTTCCATGACTACATGAGAACTAGAGACACAACCCTAAAACATATTACATTATGCTAGTAGACTTGTTCTTGGTCTGTCTTTTATTATTTGTATGTTTAGTTGTTGTACTGCACTGATGGCACTTTATATATAGCAAAATAGTGTATTTGTTAAATTCAAACAGGATAATTGCAAGCAGCACTACATCATCTACCAGTCTATATTTGTCTAACTTAGTCTATAACTCCCTTTTATGTTCTGTACCAAGTGTTGTGTAAATTGTTGGCACCATATAAATAATTATTAATGTAATGTAATCTAATGCAAGCAGAGAAAAAATGTCAGTGTGCTAAGTTAGTCACTGGCTCAAATAATATAAATGTATAAAATGAAGCCTACCAAACAGGTGTGAGCATACTGCAAATACATTGTGACTGGCTGTACAATGTAAACAAAAACTGTCGCTACTTGTCAAGCAACTATCACCATTTAATTTTAGTAAAATGTGTATGTGATAAATGTATATCAAATAGTTTCTCCCTGAGATCCTTCAGCAAAAGTATATTCTGCTTACTATTTACCAATGAATCATTCTATTAAAGCATAATTTTGTTTTATTTCAGAGACTGTCAGGATTTACTCATTTATTCACAGTGAACACATAAAATTTTGTAGGACACATAAAGGTGTCTAGGTGTAAAGAAAGTTTTTCTTTCAGTGCATGTATTTGATTGTGTGTATAAAGCCTCCTTTCCAAGTGTCAGGAAGCAGAGACAATTGCACTTTGGTTTTGTTTATAGAGACTTGATAAAGCTGGTATGCTCTGGAATGTTCCGCTGTTGTAGCTTGTCAATGCTTAGTTCAGCACACAGCTCTCCTAACTAAACATTGCCACCAATTGTTGGATGCACTGTATTTGTGAGGGTTTTGTTGTTTTATAGGAGATAGTTTGCATGTGCTTTTTTTCCTGCAAAGTTCCCTGGGGCTGCTGCAATAGCCACACGCTATCAAGATATGTTTATCCAAACACTGTCAGAACAGATTTTACTACAGCGCTAATTGTACCGGAAGAATTTGGTTAAACAAATATCCCAAACCTTCAGGTGAACAGACAATGATATTAGAGTGACAATTGTACAGAACTACAATTGTGTGTGCTTGTTATACACTAATTTGCACTAAATAATCATGTATTGATTTATATTTTTTAAAATGAATTAAATCAAATGTATCTATCCCTTTAAAAGATTTACATCATATCGTCTACTCAATATGCACTGATTTCCCACACCAAAATGGTGCCTCCAAAGTCAGGAATGATTCGGGGGACACATGGGAACATATCGGAAATCGATTTGAGCTACCCAATATGGCCCGATGTGCCATCATGGCTTAATCCACTCCAAGATTTGCCTCCATCATCCCCGTTGTACGTTATAAGGTAAAAACTAAAAGTAGTATTTTTTGGTTGCCTAACCATTTTCTCTTACAGCAACCTTGTGACCTCAAAGTCAAGGCAGCCTGCAAAATATATGTGGCCAGTAAAGAAAATGGCTGAGGTACTACTGAACTACAACCCTACTGAATACAGACCTCAATCAGATGACATTGCAGCGCCCTCCTGACTTGTTCTGCCTTAGCTCTGAGGCAGAGCCAAGAGTTAATCTATAACACATTGGGTGCATTTTCATGTTGAAATAAGGGGAAGATGTATGAATGAGGGGAGTTTGGAAAACTGAAATAGGTCTTAATTCTGAAGTGCACCTGTGAAAGTGGGTTTCTTTCTCCCAACTGTAGTAAATATAAAAGTACACAAAAAGTGTGCTATACAATAGAGTAAGTAAAACATACACACAGTAAGATATGAGTTTGAACTGAAGGTGAGAAGGGCCCTACCTATAAACGTTTTTATAAAATTGAAAAAAATTAAAAAAGACTGCATATTAGTTAAATGATCTCAGTCACGCTTTCATGGATTATCTAGATAATATTTTTTATTACTTGGCTTACTACTGGTAGTTATTTGTTGTTAACTCAGATATTTATTCAATGATCCCTGAAACATTTGATAATGGGTGGTGACTGTAGCCCAGAGTGTAAAAAGGAGTTGAAGCTACACAACATCACAGCCATAAACTTTATCATTTTCAGCAACTAGATTAAAGATGTGAGGATCAGGTTTACATATCAGCTAATCCTAGGCAGAGTTATAAAAAGTCCCACTTGGGGCCTCGGGGGGGAAATGTCACAGTTTAGCCACACCATTGTATCTCTGTATCTCCCCAAAAAAGGTCCAAATGCCAGTAAAACTATTCGTAATTTTTTTAATTGAAAAACCATCTTTCATTGGCATTAAAGGAAGATGTTCCCAGGAAGACCCTTAGCAGTTTTACTTGTTTCAGTCATAGATATGTTTTGTTACATCACTGTTAGTCACATAGCATGCCCGCTAAGCTGCATTTCTGTATCTGTTTGTGTCTTTGAGTTTCCCATACCTTAAACATAAATAGCCAAATATATGTTGTGAAGACACCTAAAATTAATTGGTACCTTCTAGATTATACACTTGTGAGCAGAGCTTTTTGTCTCATGTATCAGTTGGTTCTGGTTTGATTAGTTCCCCTATATGCACTGTACCTTGCGCTATGTTAATGTAATGTAACCCACTTCCTGTCACTGTGGAAAAAATGGAATGTTCCTCTTGGTAATTTGCTGCTCATAATGTATCTCCTATTTACCATTCCCACTAGAATGTAAGCTTGCAAGCAGGGACCTCTACTTCCTGTATCGGCCTGCCACTATTTGTAACATAATTCTAAGATTTTACTAGTAACATGACATAAAGTCATGATTTATAATGAAACAGAGGCTCCAGCTTGCAAGCAGGGACCTTTACCTCCTGCCTCTATTTGTAACATAATCTGCAATTCCCTTTTATATACTGTGTTAGCCACTGCCTAAATTGTTGGTGATGTAAAAATAAATATGATAGTAATAGAATGTAATGACATTCCATTGTCTCTAAATAATACAGATCTAAATGAAACAAGTTTTTTATGGGAAATTCAGCCACGCCCATGAGTATACTTATACTACACAAAGTAAACATCATCAGTATTGATAATCGTAATGTAAACCTTCAACTCAAAACAAGATGTAACACAGCAACACCATCCTTATTTAAATAAAAATAGGCTAGAACAATGTATTTACCAATTTAGCCTGAATCTAAAATGTGCCCATCCTCACACTGTAGATAACAAGTATACACATCAGGAATAACACACATAACCTCTGTAAAAAAAAAATGTGAAAAGTGATCTATACATTGGGTTAGCAGCATTGCATGCAAATGCATAGTTTAGGAGAAAATGTATATGACATTACCTTGTGGCTTGATATGCAAATTACATATTTCCTTTTGAAAGTAGTTCATTTCCATATCATGCCACAAGTGATGTCATAAGCAGGAGACTCCACAAATACATTTCAAATATATTTTTCTCTTAACCTGTGCTTTGCTTGCAATTATGCCAATGCAAAGCATGGATCTTTTTGATATTTTATATTACCTACATTCACAGTACAAACAATGTTTACATGTGGAGTACCTTAAAGGCAAAATACCTCACGGTCCTAGAGCTCCTGGCTACAGAATGTGAGGTAATTTATTCTAATTATGTGAAATGTGCTACTACAATGTACTCAACACAAATATTTATTGTGATCACAGGAACTGTACAAACCCAGATTATATTGGCTGCACAATTCACTGTTCCATAGTTAATGTAACATTGCTGATGTATTGTTTCTTTGTTCCTTTATTTAAGATGAGAACATCAATTTGGTTAGCATGGTCAATGTTTCATTACAAGTATACTGTAATTTAATTCTGGCTTCTCTGGCTTTCCGAAAGGCAGCTGCAAAGAATCTGTTTTCATATCATCATACTTTGTAACCGTATAAGAGCCTGCACTTTACAGCTTAGTTAATCTTTCATTGCAGGAAATAAATAAAAAAATAACATTGAAAAATGAAGGAGAAATCTAAAAATATTAAATTAAACATGATATCCTAGCACCTTTTTCAGAATTCACACCCACTCAGTAGAGAGTTAAACAGGCTGGCTATATATAGAGATTTTTATTCTTGTCAGTTGCAAGTCTGTTATCGTGAAACTAGCTTTATTTTCTAAATGTTGAGAAAAGAGTTTGATTTATCTAAATCTGTGTCAATAAACAGCTTCAATGTGTTGTTTGCTGTATAGCAGCCTCGTGAGAGGCTGTTAACATAATCCATATTACACACAAGGGAAAAGCATATTATTAATTGATCATTGTGTAACATTGCCAGGATTTTAATGAAGCTCAGATTATATGTTTTTTTATTACAGCTGACATATATATTACATACAGTTGTATATAGAGCTGAGCCTAGGGTGCAGGCCCCCCAGGTGAGCATGGCTCTATAGCTAACTCCTCAACTTTACTATCATGTCATATTGACACCCAGCACCTGGCACTGTGTCACAGTGATCCACAGGAGTTGCCACAGTGCCCCACAGCACTTGGCACAGTGTCACATTGTCCCAAGGCACTTGCCTTACCAACATGTCAATGTCATATTGCCACACAGCACTTAGCACTTGCTACATTGTCCCACAACAAATGGCACAGTGTCACAATGCCACACAATAGTTGGTACATTGCCCCACAGCACTTGACACAGTGTCATATTATCCCAAGTCACTTGCTACATATGCATTGCCCCACAGAGCCACATTGTCCCAAAGTTGGGAGTTGCAACATTATCACAATGCACCAACAGAAGTTGTCACATTTCTGCACCCTTTTAGCACAATGCCATCATAGAGGTGGGGCCTTTGAACACATTGCCCCACAGGAATTTCTCCATTATGATTGTGTCCCTATAGCAGTTGCCCAATAATCACAATGCCCCCAAATCAGATGTCCCATTACACCAATGACCAGAGCAGTAGCCCCTTTTGAACTATGCTCCCACAGCAGTTTCCCCATAATCACAATGCCCCCACAGCAGTTGTCCCATGTTCACATGCCCCCACAGCCAATGGAGGAGTATCATTATTGGGAGAGGCTCTGGTTCCATGGATTACATTCACTGTTGCAGCAGCACAGCTGTTTGTGTAGTATATAGCAAAGAATATACCAACACTAGCAAGCTCTCCAGCACAAGGTTTATAGGCGTACTGACTTTTACTGCTCTAGAAGCCAGAGATGGATATAAATTGCTGTCAACAGTAAAGGCCAGCTCTTATAAAGCAAAATATTTATTCAATAATCTATTTCTGGTTATGAGACTTGGCAACAAAGTCTGTTGATAGTAAATGGTTGAATCATGTGCGCCTCCTAGGGGAAAATATAACAAAATCCAGGTTATTATTTTGTAATGTAATCACAGCAGCAAAACTTATAAATGTAATGTATTTAATGCCAACAAAGCCTGCAGAAGCAGATACATTACAGGATTGGAGTTAGATTATGATGAGTGTATACAAAATAACATAACATTATATCTATTTCTAACCATAAAAGATTGCAGTACTAAAAAAAAGCTATCATTTGTTTGGTTTCTTGCGATCAGACTATTCTTGTTGACTTTCCAAGTAAGGGCATGAAACATCTGTAATTGTCATCTGTACTTTTAAGGGGTGTTGGTTTTTTTGGGGGAAGGAGTAGAGGTTATATGTGAACTTTTCTTTAAAACCCATGTTTTGTTATTTACCTAACAATAAGCCTTTTGCATAATTTAACAATGAGCAAAGCAATGAATCAAATTGTTCCATGCAACTTAAAGGGTTAAAGTATTTCAGATTTCTGAACAGTTATCTGCATTTCTAAAGGCACAAACATTGATGAGTCTATCTCCATGTCCTATTCATGCTCAGATCTTGCTTTGCATTCCCACAGTCTCCCACATCATAGTGTGTGTCTACTGTAATAAGAGAACCTGGATGGTAATGTGCAGATAAGCACTCACTGTGTATCATGTTTTATTCACCTTCACTCAACATGTAACTCTTCAAGAGAAACTGTCTTTTACTTTCTTTAATACTGTAAAGAAAAATAAATATAACAAATGCATTTTTTTGTTATTTTTGTTATTTTGATTACCATGTGCTGTTTCGAACAACACTTAGCCCTACAGTATATGCTATTTAACGCTGCGTATTAAAGTGCATGCTATGTAGCCAATAATTTATCACTTTTAGAATATTTGTTTACAAAGCATATTCCACAGAGCTACACAATGTACAAACACAGTCATACAAATGGTAAATAACAAAAAAAAAAGATGAAGAGCCTGGCACAATTGTGCTTACATTACATTAACATTTTACGTAGCGCTTATACAGAGCATAAAGGGGACCCACATACAATGTTAGACAGACATGGACAGAGCGATACATGGGGTAGAGAAACCTGTTCACAAGCTTACAATTTGGAGGGAGTGTGAGAATGGAGACATAAGATGAGTGAAGAGATCAAAGGGGAAGGTGGTGGTAGTAGGACAGTTTAAGCTAGATGTGTTTGGCCAGAGGTTAGTTAATGTGTATTCTTGTTTGGTGAATTGTAAGCTTCCTTAGTCCTTACAGTATTTGGGGGCAGTGAGAGCTAGGTAGGTTTGGCTAAAGGTTAGTTAAGGAGTGTTCTAGCCGGATGCGTAAAAAGCTTTTTAAAGAGGAACACATTCCTGCTTGTAGGACATTTCATGGTTCGGGCACGGCTCCATGATGTCACGTGACGTCAAGAAGTATCGCGGGATGTCGGCAGGGACCGACATGATCGGGTCCCTGCTTGGATGTTCCTGGCTGCCGATCACAAAGTGATCGGTCCCCAGGAACAAAAATACCCCGGATGGTGCTTTGGTCGTTAAGGACCAAAGCACCATCGGTCGTGAAGCGGTTAAAGAAGGAATTTTTGAGAGACATTTTGAAGACTTATAACAAGAAAGAGAGCTTGATGCTCTGCAGAAGGGAGTTCCAGGAAAAGGGGCCAGAACTGAACCCAGGAGAAGAAGAAGGGAGATGTTTCCAGGGTATTTATTGAACCATCAATGTTTCCATGTAAGCCACTGCTACAGACAGTAGAACCAGTGTTTCGAGCACCATTCCTGGTGCTACTGACCATTATTTTACCACTAAAAGGTTAGAGATTCACGCTTTCACTTCACAATAGCCAGATGACTAAACCATAGCACAAGATCGCCATACGACAGGACAAGTCAAGGAGACAGATAATACCAGCCTCTTATAATGTGATACCAAGTGTACAATGCTCTGCAGAGTAAAAAAAGAGACGTATTGCATGTGGGATCCCTTGGAGATACACCAATCATGCTTAATATGTGTACATTATCGGGGGGTTGAACAAATAAAATTATATGGCTGTTTTGCCTCTTAAAAAGAACACATAACTAAAAATGTTAGCTTTAATCATTGTTTTTCCTGAAACCTCTGGATTTTCCATTTCTATTCATTTGAAAGGCCTGATCATTTTATGTAGGCTGATAGCAATCACTTATTACACCACCAGTAGAAACCTTTATGTTCTTTGTTATCTTATCAGAAGATGAAAAGGCAGTCTGTCTATTGGCAGATGGCCACATACACCAAATATAAACATACACCATGGCTCACATCTTATCTAACAGGCACAACATGACCAGTTTTTACCATGCTGGGTTTATGTACCATGACTTGTAATAAGTGGATATTTTCACTTTAAACAGCAGATTTTAAACAGGAATCTTTCATCTATTTTTCTTTTCAGACTTGGGTTATCAACAATTTAGGCACCATTGGCTACTTGTGATCATATGTTCAATGTGCTTTTCACCTGCTGTTTTCAGTTATCTGTTGTACATAAGTGCATTTTTCAGGCTAATTTATTTTCTCTTGTGACTGTCAATCTTACACTTTTTACAATGATTATGGTTCTGAATATTGGCAAAGACCAGTATGGATTTTATACAACCATCTGCTGTTTTGAAATGTCACCAATTATCCAAGGTGATCTCTCATATTGGGGTGTGCAGGTTCATTGATAGGAAGGGGCGGCATTTTATTTTGTGCCATAATAACAGTTAATTCATTACATAATTTAGATGCCTATTGTAACACTGACCCACAGATAGAGTGATTTCTACAGTGGATATAAAAAGTCTACACACCCCTGTTAAAATGTCAGGTTTCTGTGCTGTAAAAAAATGAGACAAAGATAAATCATTTCAGAAATTTTTACACCTTTAATGTGACCTATAAACTGTACAACTAAATTGAAAAACAAACTGAAATCTTTTAGGTAGAGGGAAGAAAAAATATAAAAATAAAATAATGTGGTTGCATAAGTGTGCACACCCTTAAACTAATACTTTGTTGAAGCACCTTTTGATGTTATTACAGCACTCAGTCATTTTGGGTATGAGTCTATCAGCATGGCTGACATTTTAACAGGGGTGTGTAGACTTTTTATATCCACTGTATTTTGTGGGGGCAAGAGGGGGTTGGTACAGGGTACGCTCCCCTGCCTTATGACCAAAATTGGTTGCCTGAGACATTTTATTAGCAGCCATTTTGGAACGCTAAGATGGAAATGTTTTCTGGTAGGCCCAGAGAAAATATAAATTACAGCAATTTGCTTCAATTGCCTTGTTTTGTTCCTAGTTATATTGTGTTAATAATAGGATCATGTTTTCCCTCCTGTATTCTCTAAGCTAATTGTCTTCCAATCTTGATCTCACAAGGTAGATGTTTACAAAACGAAGATGGGTATGAATAGCATTCTTAAATGGAGGAACTAAATGGATAGTCACTGGATTGCATGGAAATTGCAATACGTTTAAAAGTATTCATTAACATTTACTAAGTATTTCAGAATATGTTTCACCTAGCCATTGGGCATGCACTCACGCAAGGATGTTCACTTTGTTAACTGTATTTGTTTTATGTTGTGTTTTCAAGTAAGCCATCCGTATGCCAATAAAACCTAGCATTAATGGTATATATGTTCATTTAATTATAAATAGTGACGTCACAGTGGACTTTTATAAAAAAAAATATATATATATACATTTGTCTCGCATGCCTCCCATTCAAAAATAATGGCACTCTAGGCCAAGTGCAAAGCTTGCCAAGTGTTTTCCCCATGGAGGATAATTGCCAGATTGAATCAAAGATCAAACCATTCAGCTGTCTACCAAGATGTGGTAAGAAAGATTAATGTATTGTTATATGGTAAGATTTGTTTTTAATAAATAAGCAAGTATAAAGCAATGGAAAGCATTCTGAAACAGAAAACAATGTTACACTGTACTAAATGCTAATAATAATAATAATGCTTTGATATTATTACTATTATTTTTCACCCACATTGATTGCCACAAAATAAAGCTGGTAAAAGGTAACATTTATCTTTTGTATTTAAACTGTTACACAATAATAATCCTCCTACAAGCAATAAATTATTCTGATTTTCTGATGAACTTGAGTGTCAGCATATTTTTTCCTATTGCATTTCTGTCTTTGGATAAACTGTTAAAATAAAAAAGAGGAGGAGCACTCAAACAATCAAGTGAAATACATCACAGATTTATTTTAGCAAATATATAGGCGCATGCAGATATTACAAAAATACACAGAAATATACAAAAGAATACTTAGAAAAAAATAAAAATGCAATATAAATAGGCTAACACCAGAATAGCAGCAGCAGAGGGCAAAACACCCGGAAGTCAACCCAACGTTTCAGCACAATGGGCCTTCATCAAGGGTGACTCCATTCTTCTTTTGTATAAACTGTTAAAATAAAAAAGAGGAGGAGCACTCAAACAATCAAGTGAAATACATCACAGATTTATTTTATCAAATATAGAATAGCATAAAGGTGCATGCAGATATTACAAAAATACACAGAAATATATAAAAGAATACTTACAATAAAATATAAATGCAATATAAATAGGCTAACACCAGAATAGCAACAGCAGAGGGCAAAACATCTAGCCAACAACGTCAACCCAACGTTTCAGCACAATGGGCCTTCATCAAGGGTAATTTGAAGAAAAAAAGCCCACAATCCGGCTCCACTCCACACAATCCAACACATGAAGGGTGGGTGCTTCCACAGCGCTGAACAGACGCAATGACTAAGCGTGGCCTATGACTAAGCGTGGCAACACGCGAAACGCGTCAGGTGGTCTTCCCCCTGCGTTTTGACTTACCAGTCCATGGATGTTATTCATCTCGTCTGTATGCATAATTTTTAAAGATAATGAAGCACCTTATTTTTCACCATCCTGGAGCGTGGAGTGCACACCTTTTTGCTACTTCTGTGTCTTCATCAAGGGTGACTCCATTCTTCTTTTGTATAAACTGTTATCCTCAGACATGAACTTCATGGTAACATGATTTTAACACCGATACTGAATTGAAATAGTCATGCTAGTTTTTTCATGTCTCTTACTTTTGTTAATTTTGTGCCAGTTACATAGATTTTATTTATATCACTTGACCCCTTTACCACATGTGATATCGAGTTGACAAGATCTTGACGGTTATGCTAAATTTATTTTTTTTTGCCACTTAATTACAGTGATCTTAAAAGAGATGTATAAACTGCTGAAAATGGCTGACTGACAGGTCTGCTTTAGTTCCATTAAGTAAAGCACATACATGTTCAACTAAGTCAATCAGATCTTAACATTCACCCATGATCATGTCGGCTCCAGCAAACAAGCAGATCTAAACACATTCACTCATTGTCAAGGACTCTGCTCGATGAAGGCACAGATAAGGGGCTAGTATCCAGCCTTTCCACAGGGTGTTAGTTTTTCTCATTAAAAACAGGCAAATCTGCTTAGTGCCAGAAAGGTTCCCTAAACAAAAGCCACCTTATTAGGAACTGTAAGTGAATACGGTCTGTATAAAGGGGCAGTTTTAACAACAGCTCTGCCTTCCCATAATTTGGGATACCGTGCTGTGACCTGATATGGGTCCTATACCTTGTCTCCGAAAGTCACTATATTTAGAGGCATCACCCATCTCATAATTATGGGGTTTTATTTCACATTAGCCAGGAACATGGTAATGGCTGTCAGCTTTAAAAGGCTATATTTTGCAGTTAATTTTTTTCTGTTCACATATTTAGAATACACTTTGATATCAGTAGGCTTGGATCTCATGACATGTCACATGGCTCAACCGAAAATATTATCTAAATAGGAAATTCAAACTATATGAAAGCTTTTATAATGTGACTTTCACTTTGCTAATGATGTTTCATTTTAGACTGAGTAATCCTGCCATACCAATGTCAATTAATTTACAACGCTTGGTATGATTCTTGACGGTAACCACAGGTAATGATTGCTGCTGATGGTACAAACTTAGTTTTTTTACTCCTGTGGAGGAGAGAGAGTGAGATTATTTTTACATATGTTTCTGAAGTTTCATTTTTTTTTTATATTTTCTTTGGAAATAAAAGCATTAAATATAGCTGCTAAAATTCAATAAATACATGTATAATTTCAAAATCATTTCTGAATACGATTGTGGACCTTATTCTTATTTTTTTGCATACTGAAAAACAATCATGTTTTAAAAAGTAAATTACACATAAAAATACTTGGTCAGGTGAAAATAACATTATTTTTAGCTGATTCGTGCAAATAAATGATCTGATTCTGATTAATTCTGATGAAATAAAAATATACTATGATTTTACAGAATCAGGCATTACTTAAAGAATGTGCAGATGCACAAGGTGACTGGGCAATAGCTACAGTCCAGAGTTGTGTTTATTCTAGAGTCATACAAGTATGTAACGGTAGTGGGATCAGAGTTTAGGATCCACGATGCAAGGCCTGATTTGAAAACTATAGATATTCTTGTACAACCGGTCCAAAATCAGAGATATCCTTGGTTGAGCCGCAGACACTACTGAAAAGGTAAATAGCTGCACCCTACCACTCTCCGAACACTGGTTAAGGAAGTACTAGTGATAGAAGTTTCTTGTGTAATTATCTTGAGACAACTGGAACATTGAATAGCTGGACCCACAGCAGTGCTGGTTATGAGATGTGGCATAACACACAGCCACTGGTACTGAGAAATTCGATCTTGGAGCATGGTGCTGTACCGGTTCTGGAACTCAGGATAGTATACAGCTACTGAAACTGAAGACTTGGATATCACACAACCACTGGTTCTGAGACACAGGATTATCCACAATGGAAGAACATATAACTGTCCTGGTTCTGGAATACTGGATACATACAGCCACTGGTTCTGAGGATAGAATACTGAACACACAGCCATTGGAACTGAGACACCAATATGCAGAAATCAGAGTGGAAGCCAAGGTCAGGATTACAGAAAACAGGATAATCAAAGGAAAGCCGAGGGTCTGATACACTGGAGCAAGGATCAATGATATTCAGGCAAGCCGGGTCAGGAATACAAGAATCAGAATCACAAGAATTGCCAGGGAACTAATAACAGCCACTGAAGGACCTATTACAAGCAATGCTAGAAGGTAAGTGAGGGGTTTAGATACAAAACTGGCGCCAATCGCCAGCCAGGAGGGTGTGACCAATCACTGAGCACTGTAAACCTGTGATCTGTCAGTTTCATCTTTCGCACATGGGTGCCGTTGTTGGTTATCGGACTCCGGAAAGATGGCGTTGTGGGACATAGACGGGAGCTGCATAGAGTTAGGTGAGTTAGTTTGCGACGAACGCCGGGATCAGCGTGACAAGAAACAGGTAAGGTTGTTCCACCCACTTTTGAGTATAGAGGTCGTGCTCAGCAGGGACAGTGGGATTTAAGAGTGCAATCTAAAAGGAAGCCTCTGGTAACCGGTAAGTGTGCATGCGCAGCAGTGCGAGCTACAGTGCATGCGCAGTAGCCCTGACATTCAACTTCCCAAACCACACCCCCAGCATCTCAATTTGCCAGGGAAAAGAGTTGGGAGGTAAGTATTAGGCACCAGCACTTATCATGGTGGATAGACAACTGTTATATTAACACTGATGTCCTTGTACAGTACAGACACTTTGCATCTTCCTGGCCATAACAAAACTATGCAAGAAGGAAATAAATATATTAGCATAGTTAATAAACCAGAGAAGACATCCACATTACTTGTCTTAATAAATATGGAATTTGTTGCTATTGTTAAGTAAAAATAATGCTACATAAGGAATAATAAACCAGTATTTTGAAAGATTTAGAAGCTAGCACAATGGCTGGGACAGCAGGATTTTAAAAATGAAAAGAGGCTGCCTCTTTAAATTAATAACAGTGGTGAAATGTAACACCAGCCCATTAGAGTTCATGTTTTAGTGTTTTCATATGCAATTAGGACTCTAGCAAGTCAGAATACCTAAAACACACAGCCACTAGATGGTGCCAAGAAACCATAATTTTGATTTTGAGTTCTATCATTACTGTACTTTTAAACCCTAGAGAAAATCTGTAAGGCTCATACACAAGTGTTCAAAATCAAATATAATTTTGTAACTTTCTTCGCAAGGCTCCTGTAAAAGTGTCATTGATCCAAGATGTGCAAGGGAAGAACACCAGTGTAGTTATGTTGGAAAGTTCTCAGGTGCAAATGTGTATGGTCCAGGTGCCACTAGTATAACACAAAGCATCTGGTCATTAGCATTACAAAAATTTACATCATTCATTTAATATATTCAGATGCCTTGTCCTCCAGTTAAGGTTGCACCTTGACTCTTTTGTAGCAACCTTATATAACTTGTTGCACCAAGCTTTACAGTATGTTGAAGTTATATGTGTCCAGAAGGAAATCAAGGAACTAATCAAGTAAATAAACCACGTTTGATTGATTTCCTTCTGGTCACTTTTGACTTCTTCTTAATGCAAGGTAAAAGTTATATGAGTCAGATAAAAAAAAATGTCTGACAGGCAACCCTATTGTCAGTGTTTCATTTTTGAAATAAAAAATATAATATGGGGACATTTGCTTTAGCTGGCAAATATATTTTTTTCTACAATAATTTTAAGTGGGTTGGTCACCTACTTAAATATTTAAACCATCAAGATCATCCATGATTATTCCCTTTATTTAGTTTATACTAGCTCTTTGATAAAAATCTGATATGTCTGGGAAGCGTCTGAATAAAGAGTAAAAAGAATAGGGTAAGGTAAGGACAGGTAACTGAATAAGTAAGCAGCATATGGCACAGATGGACAAAAGAAAGAGCTGTGGTATAACCTGCCAAGACAAATCATGCCACAAGTGGCATAAGTCTGCTGACATCAATTATAATATTCCCCTGGCACTCAAAGTGTTAAACCTGCACATTACATTTCCCTGTACTTAAATTGGGACAACGGCCAGCCAAATCTAAAAACCACAAAGACACAAGACATTAAAAAGTAAAAAATGTGACTACAGAAACGAAAGATGTCCTTTCCATTTGCATATTATACAGGAAGGGGTGGGAGATATTTATATTTATTTACCTTGTTTTTGTTCATAAACAATGCATGTTGGCGACACCTAACCCTCTGTTATTAGAAGGTGCACCAGTCACCCCACACAACTATACTTAAGAGAGAAGGGAGGTCATATAACAGTTAGAAGGTTTGGTCCATCACAGGTCCAGAGCTGACTGCAGAAAGAGCCCACTTGGAAAACCTTGTTTCCACTGTGTTGGAACAGTCATATCCATGCAGCATGGGCCCTTGGTGCCTCAGCTGATAGCCAAGGCCACATGAAAGGATCAATTCATGACACAGACCAAAAAAAGAGATGAAGACTTGTGAGCCATGACAAAGCCAGCACGTCATCAGAAGAATGACTCGGGTGACAAATGAGTAATGCAATACTTGGCAGAACATACTGAGCATGATGACTAGACATGGAAAAGGGGCATCTAAATTTCAAAATCACCTTAATTACAAACCTGCCCTGCAGTACATTTTATTTAACATAGCAATACCTGATGAGCTTGGGACAAGTTATTAACCAGATCATTTAGACAGGAAAGAGTTGTGATTGTAGTGTAGTACTATCTGTACATAAAACAGAAGAAAATATCTGAGGTCTCTGTGTCAACTCTTTGCTTTAGGAGTCATCCAGTAAATGAAAATAGTCTCATTGTTTGTGAGCAGATTTCACAGCATGGTGTTTGAACCAAGATACAGCTTTTGTAGATAGCAGTAAGAGCCAAATTCTTCATAGCATTAGGATGTTGTATCATCTATGACAGGGGTGTCCAAGTTTTGTTTCCAGTGGGCCACTTCTCCAGAAATGTGTGTGTGCGTGGGCCACATTCATTTTTCATTTAGAGAAAATATATATGATTGTGTGAGTGCGATATTTATTGCTGTGGAGTCTGTGACACACTCACACAATGCACATTAATATGAATTTTATATATATGTGTGTGTGAGTATGCTCACATTTCTATATAAAATTCACATTAATGAGCACTGTGTGAGTGTATCACAGACTCCACAGCAATAAAACTCACTCTCACACGGCACATTACTGTATCACAATACATTCACAAAACTCAGTCAAAAAATCCCCACATTATTTATGCACAGTCACACTTATACACCTATTCACAGTCACACTTATACACCTATTCACAGCCACACTTACACCTGTTCACAGCCACACTTACATCTGTTCACAGCCACACTTATACCTGTTCACAGCCACACTTACACCTTTTTACAGCCACACATACACCTTTTTACAGCCACACATACACATGTTTACAACCACACATACACCTGTTCACAACCACACATACACGAATAGACACACAGTCACCCTTACACACACACCCATTCATACTCAGACACCCCGACACCCATACACACACAGACACCCACACACAGACACCCATTCACACTCAGAAACCCTTACACACACAGAAAGACACCCTTATGTGTATTCAGCCTGCGTGCTAAATAAATATTTCCACTAACTACTTTGAGTGCTGGGTCCTAAGTATTTTGTTTTCTAGACACCCTTACAGACACAGACAGACACCCATACAGACACAGACACCCTCTCACAGACACCCTTACACATACACTCAGACAGACACCCATACACACACAGACAGACCCCCATACAGACACCCTCACACACAGAGAAACATTTCTTTTCTTTTTGCATGTGCCTTTTGTCCCCCTCCCTGCTCATTCACCTTTTATATGCTGGGAGGGGGATGGTTCAGGCTCCAGGGACTCAATACACAGACACTCATACACACACAGACACCCATACACACTCGGACACCCATACACACTCAGACACCCTTACACACACAGACAGACACCCTTACACACAGAGACAGACACCCTTACACGCACAGACACCCTTACACACACAGACAAACATCCTTACATTTATTCAGCATGCGTGCTGAATAAATATTTCCACTAACTACTTTGAGTGCTGGGTCCTAAGTATTTTGTTTTCTAGACACCCTTACAGACACAGACACCCTCACACAGACACCCTTACACACACACTCAGACAGACCCCCATACAGACACAGACACCCATAGACACCCTCACACACACAGACACTTTTCTATTTGCATGTGCCTTTTGTCCCCCTCCCTGCTCAGTCACCTTTTATATGCAGGGAGGGGTATGGTTCAGGCACCAGGGACTCAATACAGAGACACCCATACACACACAGACACCCGTACACATACAGACACCCATACATACACAGACACCCTCACACACCCAGACACTCTAACATACCCAGACACCCTCACACATTTCTTTAATTTTTTTCCCATGTGCCAATTGTCCCCCTCCCTGCTCACTCACCTTTTAAATGCAGGGAGGGGGTGGTTCAGGCACCCTCTTCTGAGCTCCAGAATACATCTGGAGCTCCAACGAGTGTCAGAGCGTGAGGGGGCGGAGCAAGCGCCCCTCACGCTGCTTGCAAGGCACCAGGCACTCTTCATCTTCTGCGCGAGGGAGCTGAGCATGCACCCCTCGCGCTACCAAAATATGGAGGCGTGCCGCGGAGGTGCGGTTACCGCATCCATCTCAGGCGGGCCGCACCTCCATCTCAGGCGGGCCGCATTTGGCCCGCGGGCTGCATGTTGGACGCCCCTGATCTATGATGACATTGTTTTTTTTACTGCCGGTATCTTTTTTTTGTATTTTATGTTGTGTAATCCCTTTTGAGTATGAGGTTGGTATGCAAATATATATGTTGTAGTAAGAACCAAAATCTTCATGGCAACTGGTGTAATTCTGAACTATTTACAGTTGAGCACTTCTTCAAATGACAAGAGATATAATCGGGTCTTCTTTGAAAGTATTATAATACAGATTTCTTAATCTAGGCAGTGCCCTCATTAATTCCACTGTGTCTTGTCATGCTCATGATCTCACAAGATTCCAATTATCATGTTGTGAGTAGGGTTGCCACCTGGACAGTATTTGACCGGTAGGCCGGTAAAAAATTGGCATCAGGCCAATGTTAAGTCTATGGAGACAGTACCAAGGCCGGTATTTTTTTGAAGAAAAGGTGGCAACCCTAGTTGTGAGAGTGACTTGGCACTGAAGCATTTTGTATTTTCAGGTGTAATGTTATGGTCATTACTGCTTCCTGTGGTCAGTGCTTAGAGTGTGAAAAATGTCACTTAGCCTAGGAATTGAGGAAGCCATTTCCCATGTACCATAAGGTAATCTTTCCTATTTTGTCATTTTCTCTATATGCTTTCTGCTTGGATTCACTCTACACTAGAAGTCAGTTGGAGACTAAGAGTGAGAAATCATTTAGTTCATATTCCATGCCTAAATCTCTCAATGGTTTCCTGAGATACATGTATGTTATGTAGATGCCTACATAAGATCAGATCCAACATGCAAACATCACAGGAAGAACATCAGTCCATCTCCTTAAGGTGATTGGATTTGATATATTACATTAAAGTGAAGGTTTAATTATACTGATAAATAAAATGCAGTCCCAGAAGTCACATCTAATTTTTATTTTTTGAGATTTCCAAAGGCGGTATCAGATTCTCCCAGGATTAACATTATCTAAGATACTTTTAGTTGTTTTAGTCCTGTCAAACATCATTTTAAATCATACATTATCACATGTAAGACATGCACAATAAACAAATAAACTCTGGTGAGGATCTTGCTGAATAATCTTTGGGTAACTAGTCTTAGTTAACAATTATTTTGAGCTATAGTAAGAACCAAGGTTATGTTTTCAGATACATATGATGGTGACACATTAAGGCACATAATATTCACTGTTTATTGGTTCTTACCAACAGTCATGTTTTTAAATGTTGGCAATACCTTTTCGTTTGTTTCTTTTTGTGCTGTGCAGGGCCTCTTGGGTATTTTAGTTTGTTATAGGTTGGTAAGCAAATCTAAATCTGTCAAAAATAATGTCAATGTTTCTTATGGTGTATAGATGAAATGCTTAAACCAAACAAGTAGACACATTCACAAGCAATAGAGGTACCATAAATAACACAATGGAGCCTATTAACTTAACAAATGAGCTGTGGTGACAAGTGTATTGCAAAAGTTATGTTAAAATAAACAAACATTCTCCAATAACACTATTATTAACACTATTATTAACTCAACTAATTTATTAATACCTGATTTTTGTAATTTTCTTGTGAATTCAGCTTTGTTCAATATTTAGTAAATAGACCCCAGTGAACCACAGGTCAGTTTTGCAATGTTTTATTTTCATTCAATACACTAACATACAGAATACTATTATGATATCAAGTATATGACCAGATTTAATATACACCATGAGCTTTAATATAAACCATGTATGTGTTCGTCAAATTCTTGTATGTATGGTTTAATCTTTTTTTGTAGCAATATATAATAGTTAAAATCTGCTGACATTTGGCTTGTATTCAATAGGTATATCCAATAAATCAAACAATCCTGTGTTGACAGTACCCTAGGAAGAGAATTATTATGGGTCTATAGTAGCATTGTAGGCCCCTTGGGAGACATTTGAACATGCAGTATTTTGCCAAGGTTCTGGAATGCAAATTTACACCAGTCTTATGCTTACAGATAGTGTTCTTCCATAACTCAATGTCAACTGGATTTGCAAGCCCATTTATGTATACACTCAAGGTTAGTTCATAAAAGTCCACGTTTATAAACTCAGAAGTCACTAAAATGAACATCACTGCAATATGTCACCAAATGACAATTGATTTCATTATTACAATAACTGATTTAGGGAATTGTTCCTGCCCAGCTATCTTGGGCTAAGTTTTTCAAGTTGGTTGTCATTCACCACCACTCACTCTTTAGCTAATACCGGTACATCCATTAGATTGGACTTTACCATTCCTAAGATAGAAATTGCCTCTCTCTGTTTAATAAACCCCATTTAGTACACCAGTAATTACATGCATCTTGACATGTCCTCAGTCTGATTTCCATGTCAGTGGATATCAACGATCATGTTTGGGCAACATAGACATACTCTTGGTATGAACCATGATTGCTCCATTCATGGGGGCTTGTACTGCTTGCATTCTCCCATGCGTCAGCTGCTAATTTCTCTGACACAGCCTAAATTTAGCATGCTATGTCTCTCTGTCACTACCCTCATCTGTTCTACCCTCATCTGTTCTACCCTCCCCTCCTAAATTATCCTTTCTCTTGATGTCCGGCCCCTTCTTCCAGTTGTCTCTCTCTCATTTCACTGTCTTCTTACCTTCTTACCCCTACACTTCTTGTACTCCCTGAATATATTCCTGGTAAGTCATTTTAACATATACAGTATTCTTTTCTCTCTTACTTCACATAACTTTTACTTCTCTCATGCATTATGACTGAGTGCTCTGTCTGGTTTTCCTATTAACCATTTAAATGGCAGGGAAGTGTGATTTGCATAGTAATTATGGTTTTGTTTTATCTGAGTTTTCGAACTATATGATCAGGTAAATGCAATATATGAATTTTAATAATTAATGTCTGCAGTGATTACTATATTTAAGTGATTTTTATCACCATCGATTCAGAATTATAATGTAGTTCCATTCATTATTAGTGAAAGATAGACAGGTTGGGAAAGTTTTCATGCTTATTTACTTGTCAATTCACCACAGTTCAAGCTTTAGTTCGTAGGGATCACATAATATTTTGTGTCTGCTACAATGAGTGCATTAGCTGTCAAAGGCGAACATGTTGTAAGTATTAATATTCTGATCAGTTGATCACTTTGTTTTTCCCTACATCTGAATTTTCTGTTTTATATACATTATTAGCTTGGTTTTAATTTATGATTTTGCCATGTGTGTTGTTGGTTTTTTGGGCCCCTAAACTCCTGCAGTATTTAGTAGTTCCACTAGTATATCAGTGAAGCTGCTCCTAAAATAACTTGTGACAGGATAACAGGTGTCAAATATCTCTATGAAGGGCTGCAGAGGAAGGAACATAGAGGCTTGGCAGCAGAAAATTGAGGCACATGCTGACTTTCATGGCTACTTACTAATACAAAAACAATCAAACTTTATTTAAAGGACAACCTCCTACGACACTGTTTTAAACACATTTTAAACTCTGCCACATATGCTTTCCGTTTATCAGGAAAGCAATGCAATACAAAATATTTAGTTATTTTACCTTTTGCTTCTGCTCACTGTTCATGCAAGATGTGCCATCTTCTCCCTCAGCTCTGGTCAGATCATGGTCAATCCGTCTCAAGCTTCATGAAGAGCCGCCTCCCTCTTGCACACTGTCCTGTATGTGATGTCACACTAGATCGTGCTGTCAAAGACAATTGTGTGCATCATATAGTTTGTATATTTGTAATGGGGCTGCGAGGGAGAGATCTCAACCTTGTGAGGGAGGTGGCTCAGGATTCTTGGGTAGGCATGTTAGTGATCCGACCCAAGCTAAGGGTAAGGATGGAAGCCCTTGCACGACTAGCAAGCTCTGCCAAAATAAAACTTAACTAAACATTTTGTTTTGCAAATGCATAAATTAATAGTAAAATATGTTTTAAATGCATAAATTAAGAAAAATGTCATTTTTAATTGTGTCTTCTGTTTATGCCATCACCTTGTGGCTTGCTATGCAACCACATACAGTTATAAACAGACTACACCACAGACACATTTAATGAAATATTTATGCAATAATATGTTTAGTCTATGGAGGCAGTAGTAAAGCTGGCATTAAAAAATTTAAAAAAATTATAAAAAAAAATTGAAGAATGTAGCAATCCAATTTGTATTTGCTAGAATACTTTATAAATCATTTTGAGAATTTTTGGGAACAGGAAATGGTTGTACAGGTGTTATAGATGCACACATTTTATTATTTGCTTGAATAATTAACATATATTCTTTATTGAATATTATACCAAATCATTTTACTCCATCTAAGATAAAATAGCATCATGCTGACTTGAAAGATTAAAAAGTTTCCTATAAAAAGATTTGCAAAACTTAAAATGTTGAACTATAATTTTTTTGTTTTGTTTTTTGAACAAGTAGACAATGTTTTGCCATTCAAACTGTGTACTGAAGGGATGTAAGTGAGTTATCACTGGTGTAGCAACTCACAATGTACCCTTATATGTGCAGAAAGGAGTGACCAAACGCGCTAAATATATTATGAAAAACTTCTGTTTGCTGCAACCTCAAACACACCACCCACAAACAAGATGTGTTATAAAACTTCACAAATATGAGTGCCGCTCAATATATTACACACCCTATGTGCAAAATTAATAACTTATACTCCCTTATACCTCCCTGTGGTTGTTACCCCTATGTGTTATCTTTCAAATGTAATCTGTAAACAAAATAAATAAACTAAATCTAGCAATATATTGAAGAATGGCCAAGTACTCTTGAAGGTCAATGTATCTTCATACAATTTACTCTACCTGTCTCAGTTGCCATGGCTAACTCTGTTACACGTTGTGCAGTCTTTGTGTGCACAGCTATAAATATCTCTTTTCAGATGATGCAGGATTACTTTCCGCATGGAAAAAAAATCAACCTCTCCCTTGTTTACTGAGAGCCGGCTAGGGAAATAAACAAGCAACATTTAGGGTAGTTACTTATTTCCACATATTTAACCACTCTGTGTGTGCGATAATGCAATTACAATTTGATCACACATTAATGTTACTTCGGATATCTCAAAGAATAATTTACATTTAGACATATTAAAATGTGCTGTAATAAGGGTCATCTCCTACCCCAAGTTTGTGTATATATATATATATATATATATATATATATATATATATATATATATTATAATAAAATATATGTTTAGTGTAGTAAAACAGAGTCAATCATAAAACTTAAAAAGCACAATTAAAAAATACACCATGAAGCACAGTATTTAAAGGACAAGTGTAGCAAAAAATGAAGTTCTGTTTAATTGAAAGATGGCATCAAGTGTAGGCATTTTATATATAAATGCTTTAGGGAAAGAATAAAGTACATTATTGAGCCATTTTTACTCCATATAGCTCTACTAGGAGGCAGACATTTTGTTAAGAATGTTTGGTGAGATGGGTCAGATGTTTGTACATCTGAACCAAAGTGAGTGAAGAGCTGACCCAAGATTCTAAAAAACATGTCTGCCCCCTGAGAGAGCTATATAGAGTAAGGAAGGCTTTATCAGGCACTTAATTTGTATTCTTGCATTAAAGAATATTGTTATAAATCATCTACACTTGATACAACCTTTATTTTAAATATTTTTTTGGTATAGTTGTCTTTTAAATGGCAGCCATCCCACAGGTAAAGGAGTAAACCTGGAGCCAATGGAAAAATACAAACAAAGGGGGCGCATACTATAATATCAAACAGTATATATTGTATTTTAAGTTCTATATAAAAGATTTATAGGTTAAAAAATACATATAATTAGCAAATAAAATCATAAATAAGTTAGAGAGACCATAAATGAGTAGAGATAATCAAAGCATCCATGGCAAGGCATGTGAAGTTCCATAGAACATTATTAAATTGTCCTTTACAAAGAAAGACAATTTAATGATGTTATATGGCACTTCACAGGCCATGCCACAGGTGCCTATCATGAACAATGTTGTTGCCTGGAAGTACTATGGGAAGTGTTTACTATGCAATAGCCTTGACCTTAGATGGTAAGGTTAAGTATCATAAACTGAACCAATGTGGGAGTGTAATCTTTTAACCTAATGTTTTGGATATCAATTATAACTCAAACATATTATTTTCTTATTATAAATCAGCACAAACAAATGTCTTGCAAGTGTCAGTCACAAAAGGTTGGCCGACTTTCAAAATCGAAGATTACACGATGACATAGCAGAGATCATATTATAATACACAAGCCCAGATTAAAGGAGCCTCTTGTAAGACACATTCCACTCTTGAAATCACCCTTGTGACCAAGTCTATCTGCGCACATTAAAAAAACAGTTTACTAATAAATACGCAAGGGAATAAGGAACTATTTGTGAATTTGAGTCTAAAGGTTCTACCCAATATAGTGTTCTGGTCCGAAATGGGGAAGATCGCTGTTTGTAGCCAAATCGTCATTAAAACAAGTATCCATGACCCTTTTAAAAGCATCTAATGTATTTGCTAAAACCATCTCTTCAGGCAGTGAATTTCATACCTATTATTGTCCTTACCGTAAAAATTTCCCTTCCGCTGTCGTAACCTAAATCTCTTTTCTTAGCGGGTGACCTCTTGTCCTTTGTACTTTTCTGTTAATGAAAAAAAGCCCTTTGTATGTGCTCTGTAGATACTTATATAACATATCCCCTCTAAGACACCATTTCTCCAGTGTGTAGAAATTTTACTTTTCTAGCCTTTCTTCATAAATAAACTTTCCATTCCACTTAATTTAACTCATTTGAACTTTCTCTCTGTCCATAATGTCTTTTTTTTTTTAAAAGAAAAGCATTTAACTGGATATTCAAGGTGGGGTCTTACCATGGACCTGTAAAGAGGCAGAATAATATCTTTTAATACATTACAATACCAGCTGGCACTGTAAACTAGTGCTAAGTTTATTGTCTACAATTACTTCCAAATACTTTTCATTAGTAGGAAACACTATTTAAATATATATGTTGCATTTTTCTTATTATACCCACAATACTATAATTTTACATTTGTCTACATTTAATCTCATTTGCCATTTATCTGTACAGTTACCCAATTTGTCCAAGTTATCTTGCAGTGCAGATCTAGTTCAGACTGCATTACCCTACTTAATTTTGTGTCATAAGCAAACACTGAGATATGGCTCCCTATGCCCTCTGGGAGATCATTAATACACAAATGAAAAATAAGAGGGCCCAGGACATATCCCCGGGGTACTTCACTTATAACAGTTGTCCAATTATGGTTGTGGGGTATTCACTAAAAGTTAAAAGTTAGTGGAAATGTAATCTCACCAGTTTAGCTATACATTGTGTAGGGAAAAACCTGGTGAGGTTTTGCAATGTGGAAATTCATCCTGCGCAATGTATAGGTAAATTGGTGAGATGAAATGTTCAACTAACGTTTACTGAATAGCCCCCATTGTTCTTCTAACACTCTAAAATAAATTATATTACAGGTGGGTTTTCTGGACATATATAAGATAAGAATAAATATGAAAAAAAAAAAAATAATATGCACTTCAATAACAAACTATGTTGGCTAAATTGAACTTTTGTTGTTCTTTGTTGTTCTTTCAACCCTGTAGTTGGACTGCTGTCATCTCAAGAAAACAAATTATTGACTTATAAGGTGTCGTAAGAGAGTGATATTTTGCTTCACCTATATGCCACTTAGCTAGAGGAAAGTTAAAAAATATTCTAAAACCTTATATGAAATATATATATATAGATATATATATGTTGATTCGATTTTACATTTTTTCATATTAAAAGCAAAATTTTAATCATATGTTTTAATTATTTTTGTTTAGACACAAAATGGAAAATAGTGACACTTCTAAAGCCACGATCGATGAACAACCTGCATCCCAAAATGATTTAGCAGTACAAGATGGTGGGTTACCAACAGAGCCCAATTTGCTACCTGTTAATAATGCTGTAGTTGTTCAGCAAGAAACCAAGGGTCATGACATTTCAGAGGAGCTGAGCAAACAGCTGGAAGATATCATTCAAACATACAGCTCTGCCGATGTCACAAATGCCGAGAACCAGAGTCCTGTTGTGCCAGTGAAGGGTGATTTGTTGCAAGATGATGGAGAAGGTGAGGAAGCCACCCCTGAGCCAGTTTCTGCAGTAGATGTCTCCTCAGCCAAAGAGTCTTCTGCAAATAAAGAGCAAAAACTGGAAAAGAAATTGCTAAAAGAGTTAGGTATGTAATACATTTCTCAAAATGGAACAAAAATTAAAAGAGCTAAGAAAATAGCTCTATATTAGGTTAACCACTTAGTGACAAGACATTTTTACCTTGACTTTCCCTTGGTGGCAATGGCTGTTTTGAAATTTGTTTGTGTTTAGCTGTAATTTTCTTCTTTCTCACATACTGTACCCACATAAATTATATGTTACCATTAGATACCATTATGTTCATCAAATCTTATAATTTACTAAAACAAATCATAAAATATGATGAAAAATGTAAAAAAAAAAAAAACCCCGCTTTTTCTAACTTTGACCTAAAATATAATTTACACAAATACAATCATTAAAAAAGATCCCATCTAAATGGTTTCTAAATGTTGTCCCGAGTTCAGAAATATGCATGTTTCCATATTTTTCGGTATTTGTTTTCGAGTTATGGGGCAAAAACCAAAAATAGTGTTTTTTGTTTTTTTCCTATATATTTTTTTTTTTTTCGTTCTTTTTTTTTCTTGAAAAACACTCATATTCTGGGACACGTATATTAAGGTTAGCTTATTTCTCCCTTCAAGTCATGTCTTCAGTTCATCCTTGTGTCTTTCTTATAAATATACAAAAAAAAAAAAAAACGAATGTGCTGAGGAGGCTAAACTATTTTCCTAATTCTGTACGAAACATCAGTCTTAAATTAATCTTGTCAAATACTGATATACAACATAAAATTACAAGACTTAACGAACAAAGACTACTAAAATTACAAAACATAACGAACAGACTACAGGCCGCGGACTTAAGGGGGGGCACAGACTCTACAGTACGAGTGGCGAAAAAGAACAATCTAAGGTGAGGAAATTACTCGCGGGTTATCTTTATAATCATCAATCCATGGGTTCCATATTTTATAGTAATTTTCCATGGTTGAGTGTGTATAAAAAAAAAACCTTCTCCAAGAGACTAAATTCTTGAAGCTGACTCCTCACTTCTGACTATATTTTGGAGTCAGATTTCCAATTACGAGCAATTATTAATTTTGTTGCCAAGAAAAAATGAACCATTAAAGCTCTTTTATCCTTAGAGAAAGCTTCAGTTCCAATATGAAGTAATGCACGCTCAGGGAGGGGGGGGGGGGGGGCGCTGGAACATTAAGTAATCTCGAGATTTCATCAAACACTTTCTCCCAGATACCGCTTATCACTGCGCAGTCCCACCAGATATGTTTGGGGTTGCCTAAAGCATTTCCACATCTCCAACCAGTTGAAGAAGTTGAGGGATCGAATTTGCTAATTATATAAGGGGTTAAGTGCCATCTAAACATGACTTTAAATTGGAGCTCTTGCAAATTCAGACAGTGTGATATTTCTTTCACCATGCTCCAGGACTTACTCCATATATCCCATTCCCATTTTTGACCCAACTCATCCTCCCATTTACTCCATGCTCTTGGGAAGTTCACGTAATGTTGATTCTCTGATAACCAGTACCATTATTACCCAATAAACTTCGACTATTTTTGTTCTCAAAAAGATTCTCTATTTGTTTTATCTCACCATCTGTTTCCTTATAGACTGACTTTTTTAGATAAACCATAATCCTATATAAATTAAAAGATTCTGATACTGGGAGCATAAATTATTTCCCATCGAAAAAATCCCCTATTAGCGTATTATCTCTCAATGGCCATTTGGACATGCTCAAGTTGGGAATTAGGTCCACAAGTATCTCCAATTTAAGTGGACGAATTATCTTATTTTGTAGATCTAATTTTTTCTTAAAGGATAGCCAAGTCTTTAGGATCTTCTGTATAATGCTATGTTTTTTTAACTCCAAAATGTTATCATTATTCCCTGATATTGAGATCCCTAGATAATTTATATATTTCATTGACCAGGTAAAAGGATATATCTTAGTTAATTGTTCAATGGTCTCTTTCTGCAACCAAAATTTCAAAACTTTTAAGGCTATAATTTGACAGCTTTCCATATATTTCTATCTCTGTCATGATTTCTTTAAGTGAGATTTTAGGGTTAGATAACGTAAGTAATATATCATCAGTGTATAAACTAATTTTACATTCTCTGGAGCCTACCTTTATTCCAGAAATCCTAGCCGAATTCCTTATTCTGACTGCTAGGGGTTCCAGGGACATGATATACAATAGAGGAGCCAGCGGGCAGCCCTGTCTTGTACAGTTATTCACCCCAAACCAGTCTGAATTAATACCCTGTCCTACAATCTTTGCTGCTAAATTCCTATGCCATGTGCCATGACCGAGTCAACCAGAGCTACTCCACAACCGAATGCACCCATTACCTCCTCAAGGAAGCTCCAGTTGACTCGGTCAAAGGCCTTTTCTGCATCAAGAGCTAAGAAGATTGATGGTGTTTTCCAGGACTTTATAAACCATTCCTATAATTATCCTGGTATTTCCTTGAGCCTGCCTACCCTTTACAAAACAGGCCTGGTTCCTATGTATAATATATGGGATCACTAGTGACATTCTATCTGCAAGTATAGAAGAATACATTTTAGTATCAGTGTTAATAAGAGAAATAGGACGATAACTAGTGGTCATAGTTCCCTGTTTACCTGGTTTCAAGATGGGTGAAATAACTGCTCTCAGCATTTATGCTGGGAAACTCCTATTCATCTTAACAATATTAAAACAATTTGTCAAATGAGGGACCAACAAATACATCATTTTTTTTTTTTATAAAATAGGTTAGTATACCCATCAGGTCCTGGTGCTTTTTTCGATTTTAGGTTATTAATAGCTTTCCTCACCTCTTCTTCTGTAAATGGGGCATCTAACCGGGCCTTGTGTTCCTCTGTTAATTGGGGAAGTTTGGTGTTTCTAAGATATTCCCTAATCCCTGCTATATCTTTTGTCCCATTTATATTATATAATGCTGTATAATATTTTTTAAAAACCTCACTGATTTCCGTTGGGCTGACAAATGATCTATTTCCCTCTATGATTTTAAGAATCCTGCTTTTTAGATTAGAACCTCTTATTTGGCTTGACAAGAGTTTGTCAGCCAAATTTTAAGCAAGATGTTACTTGCTTTCTGATATAATTTATCTCTTATTAATTTTTGTATTTGATTCATCTCAATTAGAGTTGAGAGGACACCTGGATGTTCGGGTTCGGCAGGTTCGGCTGAACTTCGAAAAAATGTCCGGGTCCGTGCTCGAACTTGACCCCGAACCCGAACCCCATTGAAGTCAATAGGGACACAAACTTTTGGCCACTAAAATGCCTCTAAAAAAGAGGGCTGCAAAATGAAGTAAAATGTGGGTAAGAGTAGGACAAGTGCCCTGCAAGCAAATGTGGATAGAGAAATAACTTAAAATAACATAAAATACATACAAATTACAAATACAACTGAGCCATAAAATAACACTAGATGGAATCTTTGATTTTAGCTTTGGAAGAACATAAATCTAAATCTAAAGCATGGCTGCCAGGAGGATCAACAGAATTATCCATTTGAGAGAGGGTTGGAGTGCAGGGTATTCTCTTTCAGTTTATACTAAGTGACCCATAGGTTGAGGAAGCAGTGACCGTGGCGGTGTAGGTGGAGGTAGCCAGAAATTTTCAAAGTGCATTGTAAGCACAGTATTGGACTGTTCTATTTGACTCTCAGATATGAAGTGCACTGCAAGACTCAAATGTACTATTTAGCACCCAAAACAATTATAATTTTTCAAAGTGCGCTGTAAGCACAGTATTGGACTGTTCTATTTGACTCTCAGATATGAAGTGCACCGCAAGACGCAAATGTACTATTTACCACCCAAAACTATTCAAATTTTTCAAAGTGCGCTGTAAGCACAGTATTTGACGGTTCTATTTGACTCTCAGATATGAAGTGCAGGACGCAAATGTAATATTTAACACCAACAAATTGCAGTATTTAAAATTGCCTAGATGTTGCCCACTGAGCTAACAGAACAGGATTAAAGTCATGTGCCTGGCACACATGCAGTTGCAAGTGCACTGCACTCTCTGTGGCACTGGGCTCAGGGCAGGGTACAAATATGCAGTATAGCACCCACTAAAATAATCACTGTAATTTGAATAATCGCTGTAGGATTATGCCCCTCAATATGCCAGTATTATGCCCCTCAATATGCCAGTATTATGCCTCTCAATGTGCCAGGACTTAGCCACCCAATATGCCAGGATTATTATGCCACTCAATATGCCAGTATTTTACCACACAATATGCCAGGATTATGCCCCTCAATATGCCAGGATTATGCCTCTCAATATGCCAGGATTATGCCTCTCAATATGCCAGGACTTAGCCACCCAATATGCCAGGATTATAATGCCACTCTATATGCCAAGATTATGCCCCTCAATATCCCAGGATTTTACCCCTCAATATGCTAGGATTATTATGCCACTCAATATGCCAGGATTTTCAAACACAATATGCCAGGATTATACCCCTCAATATGCCAGGATTATTATGCCTCTCAATATGCCAGGACTTAGTCACCCAATATGCCAGGATTATTATGCCACTCAATATGCCAGGATTTTCCCACACAATATGCCAGAATTATTCCCCTCAATATGCCAGGATTATGCCCCTCAATATGCCAGGATTATGCCTCTCAATATGCCAGGATTTAGCCACCCAATATGCCAGGATTATTATGCCACTCAATATGCCAGGATTTTCCCACACAATATGCCAGGATTATGCCCCTCAATATGCCAGGATTATGCCTCTCAATGTGCCAGGATTTAGCCACCCTCTTCCTCCCCCCTTCCCCCTTACTTACCTCCTCGCTGCTGCTCTGTCTCCCGGTGCTGCAGGTCCATGGCTGTGAGAGAAGCGTTGTGCGTTCCCGTCCAGCCAATGCGCATTCAATAAAGTTTGTTTAAAAAAAAGTTTAAGCAAACTTTATTGAATCCGCACCGGCTGGAGGGGATCGCACAACACTTCCCTCACAGCCACGGACCTGCACCGGGAGACAGAGCAGCAGCGAGAGGGTAAGGAAGGGGGAGGATTTTTTTTTTTTTACTATTCCAGCGCCCCCCTGCTAAGTTGCACCCTAGGTGGCTGCCTAGGTCGCCTTACAGGTGGCGCCGGGCCTGCCGAATATACAGTGGAATGTCCGTGTTCGGGTCTGGGGTCCATAAACCGCAATGTTCGGTACGAACTCGAACAGTGCGGTTCGGGTTCGCTCAACACTAATCTCAATATTTCTGTTTTCATCGAACATTTTTTTGTTCATATTCTTCAGGTCTACATGTTTAATATATAGCTCAGGTAAGCTCTTATTACCTCTCTTCTTGGAGTAAGCAGCAAGCATAATCAAGTGACCCCTCAAAACACTTTTAAAAGTACACTTGTCAAATTGTCTTCGAAGAATTCCTCTCCCTTTTTTATCAGCCCCTCTACATTCTCTTTGTTCATTAATAAAGAATCTCTTAATCTCCAGGTAGGAGCCATTTTACTAGACATATCCCTCATCTCCATTACAACAGCATCATTATCTGACCAGGCAAACGTAAAAATTTGTATCGTTTTACAAAGTTTAATTGCACACTGACTTGAAAGAATAAGATCAATTCGAGAGAAAGATTTGTGTCTATTTGAAAAAAATGTGTAATTTCGTTCATCTGGTCTAAGTGTTCTCCATATATCGTACTGTCTGAATTTCCCCAATGTATTCTGAAATGCTCTCGCCATCCCTTTATCCTGCACATTCGTTCTTTTCCCTTCTATGCCTTTTCTATCGAGTTCTGGCTCAGCCACACAGTTAAAATCTCCAAGACCTACCAATAATCCCTGTACCCTATCTCGTATCCTCTCCAGTATACCATTAACTAATCTAATCTGCCTTTTATTAGGTGCATAAACGTTCAGGATCGAATATATGACGTCATTCAATTTACAAATCAGAAAGAGAAATCTACCATTGGCATCATGCATTTTAAAAATCAATTCATATTTAACATCTCTAGAAAATAAAAAAAGAGACTCATTGATGATGATTCTCTAAAAGGGTATTTTTAAAAAATGAATCTAGTGGCATCAGAACGTTGCCAATGAGTTTCTTGTATAGCTGCCACATCTATCTTATGTTCTGACAAGATGTCAATCATTGTTAACCTTTTTTGTGGGGTATTTAATCCCTGAACATTTAATGTTAGGAATCTTAACGTACTCCTTTCAACCATCATAAAGGCAGATCCTATGAATCCAATTGTCAATCCCTCCACCCTTTTGTCCTATGCACACGTCCCCCTCAACCGCAGCCACATATAACAAAAACATCACTTAAAAAATATGAAACCCTCCACCAATTGAAACCTCTTCTTCTAACAATACCTATTCTCTAACCTGTCCAATCCAATCAAATCTACGCCCCCTTTTTTTCTTCATTATTTAAACCCTGCGAATACTCCAAAAGGAGCAGGAAGGGGGCTTTTGCATTAATATCTCAATTGTGCCAATATTCCCATATTAAACCATCCTGTGTTCTCTAGTGCGCAAATAATTAACTTCCAGTTTTATTATTAAAATTATCGTGGATCTCAAATCACGTGTTCTCCTAGTGATTAACTTACATCTTACTAAAGTCTCAGAGTGTATGTTCTGTGAATAATTAACTTCCAAAATTACTATGAAATTGTCTTCTTTTTTTTCTTTTTCCTCCTCCCTCACCCTTAAAAGTCTCCAATAAACTCTAACTCTATATCTTTTAATAGATATATTCTATATAACTTAAACTTTGTGTTCCACTAGTAAAATTACCTAGTGAAAATACAATCTTCCATTATCTAATCCTAACCAGGCTAACGTTAGTATTCTTTTCTTACTGTGCTCCCCTTACCTTGCTTATATTTTCTATCACTCCACCATAAATACATACATACATGGCTTGAATGTAAAAACTAAAATATGCGAGGGCAGGGAGAAGAGAAAAAAAAATTCCCCTTTTATTTCCCCCCTTTTTTTCTCTTCTCCCTGCCCTCGCATATTTTAGTGGGATTAAATGTATCCCAGGTACCTTCATCCTTAAATTGGAGGGAAGCACGTGGAGGCGATGTTAGATAATAAGCAGATCTCTTCTATAAGTCGCTCTCTCCTCCCCCAGAGTGCCCTCAAGCAGCTGGATTCTTTATCCTTTAAGTCGTCGAGCAACAGGGACTCTGTTTTAAAATATTTTTGTCTTCTTCAATGATAACTGTGGCTTTATTAATCTTCTCTGGATTGATCCAGGTTTCTTGTTCTTCAATGGATTTCACTATAGAGGAACCGTCTTTATATTTTACATAGATCTTAGTTGGGAATCCCCAGTTATATTTTATTTGCTTCTCTCTCAAGATTTCTGTAAAGAATCCAAGGGACTTCCTCTTAGATCTTGTAGCTGCTGAAAGGTCCTGGAAGAAGGATAGATCCCTGTATTTCTCATAATTATATCTCTTGGTAACGCTACTGGTAGATTACTAGGTTTATATGTTCTGCGGACCCTTTCTATATATGACTGATCCATCAAATCATCTAGGCCCATCTGGTTAAACAATTCAATGAGGAAAGATCTTAATTCTGGCTTTTCTGATACTCCTCTAATCCTAATGTTTTTTCTCCGGCTTCTGTCTTCTTGGTCCGTCAGAGATGATTCCAGCATTTCTACTTTTGCCTTTAGTGCCGCAATAGATTCATTGCACAATTTTACATCAAACTCGGCTGCCACTATCTTTTGTTCGTTTTGCAAAACACGTTCCCCTAGTGCCTGCAGGTGTACATTTGTTTCTTCAAAATGACTCTCCAGAAGGGTTTTGAATTGGCTCAGTTGCATATCCAAGCATTCCTGAAGATGCTGCTGTGTTAAGGGGGAGTTTTCCATCTCTCTCGGGGGTTAACAGTGCATTATCTGGTTCAGTGTCGATATCGTTTGGAGATTTTACTCCATTCACAGCTGAGATATTAAGATTAATGGGATTTTTTAGCAGCCGGTGGGGTAAACAGGGATTGTATTTTTTTATCCTTTTCCATAATGGGATTCGATTCCCTTTTTTTCCCCCTTTTCCTGGTTTCCTATGCTTTTTTTGATGCCATTTCACTTGTATATCCCTACTCCTTCTCCTGCCCCTTTAAGTCTTTGTTCCATTTCTTATGCTTATGCTAGTAGAGTGTACTTCTTATTTTGGTCACTGACTCTACTCATAAATTCACTATTAAATTTCTCATACAATATTTAGGTGACATAAACAGCAAACGTTTTGTACAAAGTATTCCACAAAACAATTAGAGAAGCACCCAGTAGCAGGTCTCCCCTGTTCCCCTTCAGGTGTGTTATAATCAGTAAGCTTCCCTCCTTTGTATCGCCACTTTCTTTCAAGGATAAAATAAACCACTTTAGTTTTGAGAGAAGGACAAATGCTCCCACCTCAGAGCTGTATTATAGCTGACTCATTTCCTTGCATATAGAACTTTCTGCCTTCTCTGCACAAAAAATATAAACAATTACAGACCTCCGTGGGGTTATGTTCCTGCAGCTCTCAGGGCTCCCAGCGTGCCGGTGCCTTCATGTATTTTTCTGCGGTTGCTCACGCCAGCCGCATCTATCATCGGAGAGACGCCACCGATTTCTCCCCTGCTCCCTCGACGTTCCGATTGAGTTTCACGGTCACCTGGACCGAGGGGAGAGGTCAATATAGGAAAAAAACGGCAGAGGGAGGATGACGTAGGATGCAGATGGGTGGAGCACCCATCTGCATCTTACGTCATCCTCCCTCTGCCGTTTTTTCCCTATATTGACCTTTTGACCCCAACCCGAACACTAAATTTAACCCCAACTCTAACCCTTATGCTATCCCTTAATATATTTTAATTTAATTTTGACCCTATCCCTTATGCTAAAAAATATTTAATTTTAACCCTATAGGCTAATCTAACCATAATACCAGTTTTAAGCTAATTAAATCTTTTTTTTAACATTGTAATGTTGCTTGCTGCATCTAGGGGCATATTTCTTTCACTTCCGAAGCTCTGACCACAGGAGGGCATGGCCACATTGAAGGAGCATGCTGCTCCGTCAATATGGCACCCACGATTGCTCTGTGGGACAATCGTGGGTGCCCCAGAGAGGAAATTTCGGTGCTGACTATTGCCTCGACATTGAGGCAATAGACCAGCACCGTTAAAGGGGTTTTCGCAACCGCTGATCGTGAAAACCGCTTGTTTCACCGCAGGACAGAGTTCCCGGCAGGACATCCCTGACACGTCCATTGTCGCGAAGGGGTTAATAAAAAAAACAATGTGTAGAATGATATTTAATGAACATTATAGAAAACCAAGAAGAGGAGAATAATTATTATACTTTCTTAAATTTAGGATTTCCTATAAGATAATGTAATGGGGTTTTGCATAGGCCCACCTACCCCTGTGATCCTCTACTTCAGTTACCTTAAATATAACTTTGCATTGCACAGTAAAACACTGTGCAAGGATATAACAGATAAATAAATATAATGCAGTAAAATAGTTAAGAATGCAATAAACAATATGAACTTCACCCACCCACAACCAATACTGTGTCCCTAGTGGAAGCTAGGTACCGTTGGTTGGTGCACATAGTTGGGACCTATAATTATTGTGATCCACAATATAGCTTGGGTTATACTGAAATCTTTCATTAGGTAGGGTTGCCAACTGACCGGTATTTTACCGGCAGGCTGGTAAAAAATAAGATTGACCCCACTGTTAAATCTATGGAGGTAGTGGCATGGCCGCTTCCTTTAGCTGCTGCTAGCATTTCTTCCCTGTTCACAGCATTCTCTACAAACTCTGTATCTTTGGCAGGTTACAGCTGTCTGTTGGAATGTTTTTCCAGGATGCTCCAGCACTCCTGTGATCATTTGATCAGACAGGCCTCAATCCCAGGCCTCCATCTCTGCTTAGCAGAGGGGACACTAAGAAGGGGGAAGTTTTACCTGCAAAAAAAACACTCCATGGGGCCAGCAGAGTGGGCAGTGATACGTACAAAGGGTGCCCTGTGAGTAAAACATCTTCCTGAAGTCCAGCACAGATCCACAAAGCCCTCATCTTGGGCTCAGGGAAACGGGGCCACACAATAAAATAAAAATTACTCAATCTACTAAATTTAAAAAATTGCGCCAGCAAAAAAACAAAAAAATGTGCGGCCTCTTTCCTAAGCATCCATCTTTTTTTTTAAATTATTGGACCAGAGGCTTTTTTTATTGATTTTTTTACTTTTTTATCTCAATTCTACAGATCTGAACATAATCCTAACAAGTGACTATTTATTATACACCCAAGTATATATAGAGCTATGCACCCATCTATATAGAAAAGTTTCTTTAAATTAAGTTTGATGTCCAATCCTTCAGTCCAAATGATTTATTTATTTAGAAAGTGTTTTGCCAGGAAGTATACCTTGATATTTCTCTTGTTTTCAAGTATGTCCTGGGCACCAAGTGCTGAATGGCATTACACTATACAGAAGGAAATGAAGGGAATTGAGAATTTCAACCTTAAGGCCAAAGTAGCTGATCTGGAAAAATTCATCTGCATTGGAGAATTTTTCCAACTCTCCTACATTGGCCTAAATTCCCATCTCAATTTCCTGCAATTCTCCATTTATTGAGTGGTCCACATTTTGGTTTCACATTTAACAGCAGATACATTCTTTTAGGAAACACTTGTCTAAATCGACATGAAACAAAATGGTACACAGTGTCACAATATTATGAACAAAAAGCAGACACTGAAATCTATTACTAAACACTCCAGAAAGGTATTCTAAAAAAAAAAAAAAATCCAAATAATAATTGTAGATTTTTATATATATATATATATATATTTGTAGATAACATTTCTAAGCAATTGTTTTAATTGCCTTATCCACTTGTAATACATTGTCAGTAGTGGAATCTTGCCTATGTTGCCTGAAATATATTAAAAGTATGTCAGAAATCAGGTCATTATCATGGATATGGATGGATATATTGAACAGTTAGAAGAGAATGCAGCAGTGCTTTCAGAAGAAATACATTAAAATACTTTTAATTTTACTACAAGCAATGCATTGGAAGTGTATGAAACAATAAATAAAATCTGTAAGTAATATTATATTATTTTGACAGCTTTCATCTGCATGCAGATTAGCTCAGTTAAGGGTAATTTGCAAAGCCTCTGGCTTTTTACATATATGCATTTCACAGACGATAATGCTTTATTAATTGGTGCCTTTCTGTACTACCCACATATTAACTTATCTTTACAGAAACACATGTATTACAAACACATACTGTACCATCACTGCCATGGATGAAATAGAAGCAAATGATGCATTTTGTCAGATTATTTTTGTCATTAAAGAAACCAATTTTGTCTAAAATTTTCCATTTTTTACTTTGAGTGAATATGTGAACTCATTCTCGTTCCTAAGTGAATATATGGACAAGATTAGTCGTTTATTTACTTTTTTTGCTAAAAAACATTGTTTAAGATAATCATAGCTCATAATAAAGAACAAACATTTTAAGCACATATCCAGCAGATGTGCCTCAATTATAGCCTAGCTCATTTGATTTGCAAATGAACTGGATGCTGAATTCATGGATTATACAAATTCATGGTTTCCTAGATATGGTAATAAGGTTTTTTTTTTTACATATTTCACATATTTTTATTCTATATAGCTAAATAGAATTAGAACTGTACTCCTTAAAATACTGCAGTGGAATAATTAATAAATTAACACATGTGGAGTGTATAATTCACTCAAGGTTCTCCAAATTGGATATGTGTTAATTTTCTAATCTGTATGGGTGATTAATGCTATTCTCTCTGCACACTTCCAAAGGATACCACGCTGATTACCTCCAGCTACAACATAATTCACATAGTTTTGTGGAATTGTGCAAATTGTTGGAGTGTTATATATAAACCAATGCTGTTTGTATTATGTATATACATTTTTCATGCTGCTGAAAAACATCTCCCTGGGAACTGAACAGGCCTTATACAAGGCAAAGTGAAAGCAATAAACAATACAAAGAAATGTCTAAAATGTAAAAATAAATATATGAAAAAAAAAAACACTTAGCCCACTCCCCCTAAAATAAATAGAATACAAGCAAAACTTCACCATTAAATCATTGTGTCATTAGAAAAACAAAACATGTATGCCTAGGGATCAGAGATATATCTTGTACTGATCTTTTGTCTTATGTTTATCACAGTGACTGAAGATGTTGAGTATGACATCATATACCCTATCACCCTGGCCAAAAAAGGCTTAGTCTTCTGAGTTCAATATAGTTTGGTAAAACTGCTGTTAAATGACACTTCTAAATATATTGAAATACACCAGGTGAAATTCCTTTACATAAACGTTATTTTAAAAATGTCTTCTTTTGTAGATATATTTTGCATTGCTATTATGCTAAACCCCCATAATTAAAGCAAAAGGCCCAGCATAATTCCTATTACTTCTTTTGACAGTAAAATGATTAGGTCAGATATGTGTAGAATTTTGTAAGCTTCTTTACACATATATTGAGAGAGAAAGGACTGTATGTGATGTGTTTCTTTTTCTCCATTGTTAGTAGTAACCTTTTTAATGTTTGTTAAGCACTTTAAATAAAACACCCATATATAAGCAAGGCACTTAATAACAATTACCATTCTGTCTTTCTGTATAGTGTTGTTCTTTGGCATAGTTATACCTACTAACATTCACAGAGATGTCTGCCATTGAAAAAAATCTATACACTTTTGTGTGGAGTGTTTTTTTAGACCTGTTAATTTCAATAAAAGCTATAGCTAGCATTAAAAAAAATCCAGTAACATTTATAGGAAACAGCTGTGCACACCTGGTATTAATAGTCCTGTTATTGCCATAAAGAGATGGAAATTCTACACTTTAATATAGTAATTTGTAACCACTTGTTTCATAGCACAGTTCCCATCTCTCCACAACTGCTTTGGACATGAAGTCATAGCTATAGTTCTTAAGGGGTTAAATCGATTCCTTGTTTGACTGTTACAGTTAATGTACATTTTTCACATGTTTCCTGACACATTTTAACACAATCTATTATTCTCTCAAGGCAAAGAGACGACGCTGCTTGTACAAAGCTTGAACAAGCTGAACACACCAGAGGCAAAACTTGAAGCTTTGACAAAGAAATACTCAGAGATGGTAAGTACTGTATGCTTTCAGTGACAATCACTCATTGATAGCAAGACAGCACATTGTAGTTAAGAACACGGCACACTTTCCCATAAGGCTAATCGGGCTAGAGCTGCATATTTAGTGGCATCACAGGAATCAAGAATAACCTAGTGTTAAACTGAAATAATCCGAAATGTATAAAAACTCCCGCATCCAAAGTGTCATTTTTTTTTTTTTTTAAAGGGCAATCCCCATTTGGTATGTATAACGGTGATTGCGCTTTTTTTTTTATAACTCCCGACACTTTTCAGTGCCTGATTTTTTTTAAATAGGCTTCCCCAGCGCAAAGAGCGCCAACACAACCTAAATCTACGCACTCTGCCGATAGCGCAGACTCCTGTGAGTGTGCTTTTTACATTGGCAAACATGTTGATTGCACCAGTATTTGGCCCAAACTGGATGTCGCTGTGTTTATACATACGTTGTAAATTTCCTTATATTAAGTGAGAATCTTATCAGTTGTAAAAGTATTGAACACCTTCAAATAATCATCACAGCAAATCTATGTAGTACACACTGTTTTCAGTGGCTCTTGAGTTCAGAGTTTGGCTGCACACATTGGAAAGTAGAAATCCTGATATATTTAAAACCTGCTGAAAGTTACTACCAAATGCTCCGAAAATTACCACCTTCAGAGTTAATCAATAGCATAGGTTGGCTACTCAAGCATTATTATAGTACTTTAGATGGTCACTCTTTCCCAGATCATTTTGTATTCATTTGGTAGGGTAGACTGCATTAACTTATCTCATTCTTTTTCAATAAATATTTTATTTTATTTATACATGAGTTATAATTACATTAAATATTAAATGATTCAAAACCAAACATATGTATCAAACCTCAAAGAGCCACTAAACTTTTTTTGTTTCACTTGTGCTTCTAACATAGAAGCACAATTAAATACAACTATTGGCACTAGTATGAGGATAAATTGCCATGTACGTTTAAAGGTACAAGCCATGTTATCCTCTGACCACAGAGCCATGCCGAGGTGCACCGCGCCCAGGTGCCTCTGACATCAGGAGTTCCATGGGGGAAAGTGACTCTGGGACAATCTTGTCGGGCAAAGTGACAAGCTCTGTGGGTCAATGTGAAGGGGCATTGCTAGAATGGGTCATGTTTGTGAAGGGGAGGAGTTAGAGCCACACATACCTCAGCAGCACCAAGAAAATTCCCTGGTGTCCTAGGCTCTGCCCTGTCTGACAGGCAACCATGATGATAGGAAGCATAAGGCCTGCGACTGCTGCTGCCCTTAGCTAGTGCAGTGAGAGTACTTCATTTTCACATCCCACCAGCAGAAGGAACTTTAACCAGAGGTGGCTCTCTAATTAGGCAAGTTAGGCGGTCTTCTAAGGCCTCCTGCTGACTGGGGCCTCGCTGTTACCTAACTCACGTAATTGCCTTTGATATGACATGGGAGCTTAATGCAGCCATTAAGATCCCTGTCATACTAACGTCGGCAGGTTAAGAGCGATTCTTTTTTTCCCCATTCTCGTTGTGTGCGATCGCAAGGCTCCACCCCCACTGTCAACATCTGGCGCACTTAGTAAGAAGCAACGGGCATCGGAGAAGCCATCATAACGTGGTCTGTAAGATTACTTTTAGACACTCTCCTTCTGGCTGAGTGAGTAGTGAGTTTGTGCTGGCTGAGTGTGATTGTGTGCTGGTTGAGTGTGTCTGTGGTGTCTGTGCTGGCTGTGTCCGTGCGTGTTCTAGCTGAGTGTCAGTGTGTGCTGGCTGAGTGTCTGTGAGTGTTAGTGTTGCTGGCTGATTGTGTCTGAGTATGTGCTGGCTGAGTGTGTCTGTGAGTCTGTGCTGGCTGTGTGTGTCTGTGAATGCTAGTGTGCTGGGTGATTGTGTCTTCTGGCTGAGTGTTAGTGTGTGCTGGCTGACTGTTAGTGTGTGGTGGCTGTGTGTGTCTGTGAGTCTGTGCTGGCTGAGTGTTAGTTTGTGCTGGCTGTGTGAGTCTGTGTGTACACGATCAGCATATAATTGTGTATGTATGTGTTAGTGTTCACTTTTAAATAAAGATAGTGAGCCGCATACTTTTTATCTATAACAAGTGTTTTTGTTTATAGATATTTGCAGAATAATTATGAGAAAAATATAATTCTAGGATCTGTGAATTCCTAATTGCTGGGGTTTAAGGCTTGTCTTAAATATGAAATTTATACAGTTCATTTTTATTAACTTTCATATATTTTATTTAATTATGAGTGTCTGTGAGGGCCTCATGTTCAAGTTTCGCCTAAGGCCTCCAAAGTCTAGAGCAGCCTCTGACCTTAACTATGGCCTTCAAAAAAAGAAAGATTGACTGTCAGTGACTATCCCACTCTGTTTGGCTGACATTGTAAGCATGCACGAGTATCAGAATAGCTCTGCCTCAGCTGAGATGCTGCGCCCAGAGCAAACCAATGTGTATCTGCAAAGATACATGTCCGGTTTACTCTAGAAATGTTCTGCTTCTATTGGTAAAACAAACGTTTATAATATTCTTTAGTGCCACTTTAAAACCACGCGGCAGGCTCAGTGCACACATGCATGCATTATATGTGAATTTGTATCTTGCACGGGGGCCTCCAAAGCATATGTGTGCCTTAAACCTAGATTTAGCATGGTTTAAAAGGAGGGTATATTTAAAAGAAGGAAAACTCCCGCAACAAGAGGGCATAGTCTTAAACTAAACGGGTAAAGGTTTAAAAGTACTTTCAGGAATAGGTATAAGACTATCCTTAATATTAAATAAGGTCAGGGTATAATGAAAGTATTACTATTTTTATTTTATTTTTTGTGCAGATTAGATGGGCCGGATGTTTCTTATCTGCCAACATATTCAATGTTTTTATGAAGTAGCATCAAGGGCAAATAAGTAGTTGTTGACACCCAACCCCCTCGACCCCCGCCCCCCCCCTCCCCCGGCCAACAGTTGCCAGCCCTCCGCTGCATGCACCAGCTATATAATACCGTATTTTCCGGCGTATAAGACGACTGGGCGTGTAAGACGACCCCACAACTTTTGAGAACATTTTATTGGGTTAAAGTCATCTTATATATAGTATCTATATTTTAACTAGGTTAAAATATAGAGTTTGCCACCCTCCTCCCCCATTCCCCAATCCCCAATCCCCAGTACTTACCTACTTTCTGCTCTGTCTCCCACTGTTAAGCCGGTCCGTGGCTGTGAGGGAGACGTTGTAAGCTCCCCTTCAGCCACACGGTCAATAAAGTTTGTTTTAAAACTTTATTTGACCGTGCGGCTGGAGGGGAGCTCACAACGCTTCCCTCACAGCCACGGACCGGCTTAACAGCGGGAGAGGAGACAGAGCAGAAAGTAGGTAAGTTAACCCTTAGCACCCGGCGTATAAGACGACCCCCCAACTTTTGAAAAGATTTTCCTGGGTTAAAAAGTCATCTTATTTGCCGGAAAATACGGTAATTTATTCATAGATTATTTTTTTTTATCTCAAATTTAAAATTCATGGATAAATGTATTCATTTTGCCTTTTTACAGTTTGAGTGCGCCATGCCATTACAATTGACATACCATTCAGTCCAGTGGTAGTCTAGGCCAATAGACTTTGGACTTCATTCATTAAAGAGGAATTACAAAACTTAAGGCCAAAATAGCCAAGTTGGAAAAATTCTCCAAAGTCTTAGTCTTTCTTAAGGAGTATAATGTTTTGAGTTATTCGTTTATTTATTAGTAAATGTTTTCTTCCTCATTCTGTCATCCTTTAGCTTGAAGAGTATCGTGGTGAGCAAAAGCAGATGAAGCTCCTGCAGAAGCGCCAAGCACAGCTCATAAAGGAGAAAGACCAGCTGCAGGGGGAGCACAGCAAAGCAATTCTTGCTCGCAGCAAACTAGAGAGTCTCTGTCGGGAACTGCAAAGACACAACAAAACACTTAAGGTAAAATAAGAAACAACAAAAGAAAAAAAAGAAGGACCACCACAACCAGAGTAGACTGATATTTTACTCCATATTTAAAATTATAGTAAAATGTGTATCTACAAAATCACATGGGGCAGCTTCAGGACCCCATTAATTAGTGGACAAAGTGGGCCCACTGGTAAAGCTTCACCAGACGTTTTTCAAATAAAATAATATTTTCTTTTTAGTTAGCCATAGAACTAGAATTAAGGTGTATTATGGTTATATGAATTGCCCCATGCAGGGGTATATATCAGGATAGTGTGTGAGACATAATCTTGTGTACATACTGGGGGCATATATTACTGTGTGCAGGGGTATATGTCAAGGTAGTGTGTGTGATATAATCTTGTGTACATACTGGGTGGATATATTGACTTAACCCAACACCTAGATTGCACTCATAGGACTTGCCCAGCACCGAGGAATTTCCCCAGCATGCATATTGCACTCACAGGACTTACTCCAGGACCCAGGACTTACCCAGCACCCAGATTGCACTTACAGGGCTTACCCCAGCATGCAGATTTCACTCACAGGGCTTGCTCCAGGACTTACCCCTGCTATTAGATTACACTCACAGGGCTTTTCCCAAATGCTCTACAATTGATCTCTGTGAGGACCCCCCATACTTTTTCAAGGTTGCATTGATGCCAAGTTCAATGTCACTCAGTAAATAACATTAGACTTTGCATTGGTCAAATGCAGAATTGGTTTGGGGGTCTACTCAATAAAGAGAGAACTGCAGGAAAAAGAGACGGGAATTTCAAACTTAAAGTCAAAACAGCCAAGTGGGAAAATGTATTCCATTAAACTGCATAGGAATTTTTTCCAACTCAGCTACATGGGCCTAAAGTTCCATCTAAATTCCCTGCAATTCTCTCTTCATTGAGTAGACCCTTTAGTTGAAGTATATTCCAACAACCCTCAGACCAGCAGTGTACTTGGTCTATAACTTGAAGCTGCTTCATTAATTAATTCATTACTTGGGGCTAACTTATGACTGTAAAAAGATAGAATTTCTTTAGAAATTGAGCAAGATTAATCTGCAATTCTGGTTTATACCATAACATAAATTTCCACTTACTCACTAAAAACTCTCAAGTCCTGTTCTTTGGGGTAATAAATGTGATTGGTGGGATTGGGTGTTTGAAGATATCAGAAGATCTTTTACAGAGAAAGCAAGTTAATCTTGGGTGACCAGAGCATGAACCAGCAAATGTGGATATATAGGGATCCACTACCCTCTCAGTAAAGTAATACTTCCTGATATTAAAAGTAAAAGTATCACTTTATTGAGAGGGTAGTGGATGTATGGAATAGCCTTCCAGCGGAAGTGGTAGAGTTAAACACAGTCAAGGACTTTAAGCATGTGTGGGATAGACACAAGGCTATCCTAGCTATAAGACCGGGAACTGGGGACTAATAAAAGTATTTAGAAAATTGGGCATACTAGATGGACTGAATGGTTCTTATCAGCCGACACATTCTATGTTTCTATGTTTCTGTAAGTGACAGATGTTTTGACATCCATTCAAAAATATATATATTTTTTTAATCTGCTCTTGTAGTTTCACAATAAACAATATGGTAACAGTGCCATTTAGGTAGTGCAAGAATACATTCGACTCCTAATTGTCTAACCCCACTGTACTTTATAATTGGTATTACCTTTTTTTCATGGTTAAATAAGTAGACATGCCAAGTGAGCAACCTTTTCTGCAGGGAATATTTATGTTTATTTATATTATTATTACTTATATTCATATATATATATATTATCTTTTTTTTTATTGTGCCTGTTTTGTTGTCTAAATATTTTAGAAATGTGCAAAACAATGGTAGATAAACTGAAACTTCTTAGAATAAACATGGATATATTGCTTTCTCTTCTTAAGAAATAAGAATGTTATCTTGTCAAAAATCATTTTATTAAGAAATATATAATGACAAAGGTGGTGTAGAATATATCGGCTTTCTGCGTTTTACACCTCACATCACTATATCATGACTCGCAGGTAATGTTATGTCCTGCATTCTGTGTACAGGAAGAGACAATTCAACGTGTCCGAGAGGATGAGGAAAAACGGAAAGACATCACAACCCATTTCCAGTCAACACTAACAGATATCCAGTCTCAGATTGAACAGCAGAGGGAGAGAAATGACAAGCTGTGCCAGGAAAATGCAGACCTCGCTGAAAAACTCAAGAGTATCGTTGGCCAGTATGAAGACCGAGAAGAGGTAAGACAGAACAGCTGTCCTAACCATCAGTCTTACTCTAGAGCAGACGTATAAACCTTTCACGAGTAGCAATAAAATGGCAGACGGCCTAGTACAACGGCTAGATTTACAATCTTACAGGTGCACAATTCCCAAATGTAAAAACATTGTTAGCAATGTTGTATAAATAAACGGCTTGCAAATAAAATATATTGTATATGGAAATGTCTTTTTACGCTATTCCTTCTAATTAACCAACGTTACAAGCCTATTAAAAATTTGTTGCTTTTCACTATTTCTGTATTTTTTATTTATTTATTTATTTGTTTATTTTTGGAGACAGGGCAAAAAAAAAATTTTTTTTATCACAATTATATTGTTATGAATGTAAAACATAAAAACTTTGGCTCCACAAACGTGTATAAAATCCTAGAAATGTAGATATGGTATATAAATAAATGTTCTATATGTACTTTACTTCCATATATGAAAACTCCCACAAAGAGAGCTGAGGTAATGTCTTTTAAGTATTGGTTTGACTTGTTAGACATGTATTTAATTGTTTATTTATTTCTAAGACAGTGGTTATAGATTTGGGTGTAATATGCATGCCTAGCAACCGTCCTGTTATCTGGTTAGACTGTACCTCTTTTGGACCTTAATCCCACCATTCCAGGTTCTTTCTTCAGTGTCCTGCTTTTCTAAAATGCCAGAGAAAATACATTAAAGTTGTAAATGTATATGCACGAGCATGTAACAGAAAGTGATCATGTATACACAACTGATTGGCATGCATACACTGATGTGGTCATGCATTTTGTTTGCATTGCTATGAATTTATATGATTCATGGTCCATATTTTTTCAGTGTCATTGCACAAGGAATTTTACATGTAATTTACACAAGTATCTATATTGCGCATTAAGGGTGGTCGTATGTGAAAGGAATGTCATATTTTACATGATATGATTGCTAATTATGTATGTTTGCAGAAAAAATTCTTTCCCCTATACCACAATTCAGGCCACATTTGGGTTTGACTATTGATAGCATCACATAATGTTGTTAGTCTATTAAAGAACAAGTAAGACCTGACAGTTCTTAATAGATAGAAGAAAAAAAACACGTGCCAGATAGCCGTTAACTCCTCCCATGTCTAACACACAATATAAAATAATGGTAAACATAATCCTCTTACTCGTTAACATATAATATAATACATATAATGAGGTTTATAAACCAGTATGGTGACCCTTTCGTACAATGCAATAACTGCATTAAAGTTACTGAAAAAAGAAAAATTCAATAAGACAGTCAGGGGAAATAATTCTTGGTCACCCTCACACGAGTCTACTGTTCTAGATTACTCTTCCAGTGGTGCTCTGCTAGTTTAAAAATGACTGAGTATCATGGGTAATGGAGTGCCATGGCTAGCTTTCAATGGCTAGCACTCACAAAGATTTTGTGCAGGGCCATCTCTAATTATAACAGTGGACCAAGCAAACATTTTCTGTATTAAACCATATAAAAGACTAAAAGGAGCTAAAAAGTGGACTATAAATTAGTAATAAATTGTAAGCTGGGCTGTAGGTCTAAGGCACTGATTTGTTGTAGAACTCTACTACTTTCATCTATTTATAACAAGACATCAGTGATGAACAGTTCTTTTTTATTGGGCCCTGATATTATATTTCTAATATTATATTAGATATGTACTATTGTACATTTACGTGACCTATTTCAGTATCATACTACTGTGTAAATGACATAGAATTATGTTGTTGCAGAACCTGGATAAGGTTTTCAAACAGAAGGAACTTCAGCAGAAGCTGGTGGATGCCAGACTAGAGCAAGCCCAGGAACTGATGAAGGAAGCAGAGGAAAAACACAAGCGGGAAAAAGAGTTTGTAAGTGTCAGAAATGTGTTTCATTTTACAATATGTGTAAGAAAAATGTACAGAAACCTGTATAGATTTAACACTTGAATTCATAATTTTTACACAAGTTACCACCTACTTGATTTAAATTATATACTGCATAGGTTAACCACCAATAAAGTCTTGACTATAATAAGCAATTATTTACCATTATTTTAATTGTAATACTGTAATTTATGGCGATAAATAAAATGTTATGTGAGATTAGCATAACCCTTAAGGCCAATAAGCCTATTATCTGTTTATAGGTAAGGTTCTTGAAGGAGATGTATTGTATTTTTTCTATGTGGTGGAAAATGGGAAAAAAAATATACTAAATACATTGAAATGTGCATGGATAACCCCAAAGAGCACTGTGTCTAAGAAAGAGGAAGGAGAAAGGTTGCAACTGCAAATGATTTAAGGTCGATTGAGAATCATAGGATATGTATTTTCCAAACATATGCAGTGCCAAGGTTAGCTGTCACTGATTTTTAAATGCTATTATTATCAACATCTGGACTGTTCCAGACCTCTGGGCCTCTTTGTATTTTGGTTATTTTATTAATCACTTGATTTGCAGTGTGATTTTTCCCAGCTTATTCCCTGTTTGATTTAAATGTTAAGTATATATTCTGGTATAATGAGTAATCCCATCACCAGAAGTAACAATATATTTCATCACTGTGCAATAACTCTCTGTTAAGAAAGAGCAGGCAGCAGCCAAGAGTACACATGGCGATTCTTATCAAATACACTTATAAAAGGCAGTTTTACCTCTGAAACTCATTTATGCAACCATTTTCTATTACCACACACTTGGCATGTTAACAAATGTTTACAAATAAAATGTGTTATTCTTCACTAAAGTTTGCTGAGCAAACACTTTTAAAAAGAAATTGTGAAATAGTATTGTTTCCACATATATTGTTTGTAGATTGGCAAAAAAGTATATAAATCATATTGCCAGTCAGGAATGTTGGCACTTTAATAAAACTAGTATTTACTCATCATTGGCAGATACCTTTGTAATACAAAAACTACTGCACAGTGTTGGAAAGTTTCACAAAAATTAGATTATTTTTTTACATTTAAGTCTAGATAAAAGTGAATTTATTCCATGGCTCTATAATAAACAAAAATAAAGACACCAATGGCACAATAAGAGGATGATGTGTAAAGTATGCTTAGTAATGGCTTATATAGCGCTGCACAATACATCTTTTATCCTTTATGCTCACATGTTTATATGTCAGCATCCTCAGGAGGAAATACGTTTGTGTAGAGACATCAAAGTCAGTGTACCAATCATACAGTGTCACTGTAGAACAAGGATCCCCTTATCCGCTGCTTTTTTCTTAGTTCAAACAGCATTCATCGCCCATATGCCTGATTTTATACTACGTCCATATATATTATACCATGGAGATGGTGATACATTTGCCACTTTCTCCAGGAAGTGGTGCAGAGGATAAATGTCTCCCCTGCTACCACTCATAGCACCAAAGAAAGTCTCTCACCCTCCTGTCACCCCTGGTGCAAACAGTGCCACCATGGCAGATTGAGTGCAAGAATGTTTTTGGTGCCCCCAGGTGGGCATGGTTATATTGCTAAGTTCTCTAACTCACAAAAATAGCACTTTTAACTACACCCATTTTTGCCCCCAAACAGTTTGTCAGTGCCATGTTTGGTTTAGGATTAAGCCTCACAGGGGAAACGCGTGAGACTTTGCTTTTTCCTTCAAATGCCTTTTAAACTTTATTAATAAACATTGTTTTTTTTAAGAGAACTCTGCAATCATCACCTGTTTTTACGCATTCAGAGAAGTGCACCTACTGCAAAAATTTTCCTGTTCATACGGATCATGGCATAGAACGCCGTCTATGAGATGCACTCACCTGTGCTGTGGAGTTGCTGGGTGATTTTGGTCTGGTGTAGTTGCCTGGCTGTTTGGGCGGTTGCGTCCCCTTTTCTTCATGCCATATTGGTGTTCAGCCTCCCAGTGCCATCTCTATCCCAAAACAGCTCCCCAGTGCCATCTTTGTGGCCAAGCACAGCTTACCAGATCCATAGCTTGCCAGCACCATCTTCTTGCCCAACTTCCCAGTGCCATAATTATGACCAAACAGGATATCAGTGTAATTTTTGTGACCAAACGCTTAGCAGTGCCATCATGTCCCTAAATTGTTTGTCTGAACCACCTTTGTGAGCAAACAGCTTCCCAGTGCTATCTTTGCAGCCAAACAACCTTCCAGTGCCATCTTTGTGGCCAAACGGTTTTGCAGTGCCATCTTTATGCACAAACAGCTGATCAGTGCCATCTTCATGACCAAACACAGCTTACTAGTGCCATATCATCCCTAAACAGATTGTCAGCACCATCTTTATGCCTAAACAGCTTCCCAGTGACATTTTTGTGCAGCCCAACAGCTTCCCAGTGCCATCTTTTGTGTCAACATAGCTTCCCAATGCCATCTTTATGCCCAAACATTTGATCAGTGCCATCTTTTGTACCCAAACATAGCTTACAAGTGCCATCTTGTCCATAAGTATCTACCCAGTGCCCTCTTCTTGTCCAAACAGCTTCCTAGTGTCCTATTTATGCCTAAAGAGATTATCAGTGCCATCTTTGTGCCCATGCACAGCTTACCAGTGCCATATTGTCCCCATACAGCTTACTGGGGCCATCTTCATGCCCTAACAGCTCCTAGTGCCATCTTTCTCACCACTATGCAAATTAATTTGAGTGTGAGGGGGCAGAGTCTAGTGTTGCACTCTTGCTGATGCACCCCTGTCAGACAGAGGACCCAGGCGCAGTGCACCCCCTGTACCCACCCAGGATCGTTGCTCTGACCACTCCCTTCTTCATGAATGAGTGCAATCACACAATACTTTTGTATTTTATATATTGATTGCATGTTTTTACACTATGGATTTGTGGATATGTTATTTTCACTACATATTGGTGAGTTAAATAAAAATGGGAATACAAAATCACATTTATCTTATCAGAAGATAAGGGTCAGATTGGTGATTTTACCAGCAAACATACAGATTTTATTACTTTACCTGAAGAGAAACTTGTCATTCCCACTTTCATCCCTACCAGGCCCCCTTAAATGAGTTACTAACATTAATAACCTTTATCTCCTCATGTTCACACTGCTTAACACCATAGAAATATAACAGGAGAGGGATTTGCCAAATTTGTTCTTTAATTCCATGATCTCATTTTAAGGCTAGTCCTACTTCAACATCAGTGAATTGGGAAATTTGTAAATAAAATGACACACCAATTCTCAAGCATGGTATTGCTTGAAATTAGGTTTGTTAGTGAAAATGTAAAGTAGCCAGAAAGAGTATATGTGTTTTAAATACATTTTTGCAAACAGATCATGTACAATAACAGTTCAAGATGATCATATTTCTATCCAGCTAGATATATCCCTCAGGCATTGCCATCTGCCTATACCAGCTACCCATACAGTCTTTCTAAACAACCTGATTATGGAGGCAGCTGCTAGTCTCTATTACTAGGCAGCTGCTACCTCTATTATTGGTTAATGGTAGAACAGTAGAATACGTACCCAGCCTGAAAGCAACCTGATGATTCCATTTTAAATCATAATCATTTCATATGAACGATTGCTAGTAAATAGAAAAAAAACTTCTAAAAACAGCTAATTAATCTTGATATATTCGTGTTCATACTTTAACATTAGTTTAAATCTGAAACTTTTCTTCTGACTTTGGAAATGAAAATACTGTTGGCCACTTTTAACATTTTCAGTGCCAGGTGGGTCTACACAATGGGTTGCACATCACTCTGGTACACAAAGGGTGAATGGGGTTTTTTTTCACAAAGAGGCAGCTGGGTGTGATTGTTCCCTTTCTTCATTCATTGGGGAAGATTCTTTTAGCTACAATCTGCAATGTGAAATCCAAACTGCTGCATTTAGTTGGCATAATGCAAGTTTATATAGCTTGTGATCTGTGATATTCCAACCTGCAAATGCTGCACTTTGCATATTGTATTTCAAATCACACATCCAGCTTATGTAGTCCCAACTGGCATTTGTTCAGCATCTTTTCTACAACCCTTAGTGATATCACAATACAACCAGATTATGGTAATACTCATACACCTTACCCTTTTTATCAGTTATCTTGTCTGCCAGTATAGTCTGTGATTTTATAAATGTTTTCACTAATTTATTGTCTAGGCTGCCCATATTCTATCCAAAAAGACATAAGACTTTGTGTATTAATGTCATTTTGCCATCAGTGGGAATTAATTACATATATTTACCACTTTTTCTTGTAAAAAGAAAGAAAGAAAGAAAACAATGTATTCCCTAACTATTTCACACTTTAAAGAACTGTATTAGTTCATTCATGTTAAAGGATAAGGATAATGCATAATAAGAAATTAGCGTTAAAAAACTTTTTTTAATTTGAATATCTGTTTTCTATATATGTTTAATTTACTCAAAATATAGGGTTAGCAGTGATCATTCCACTCACTTCTCCAGCATTTGGGGAGTAATAAAGCATGCATAAGGCTATCCTAGATATAAGAGAAGGCCACGGACTAATGAAAGTATTAAGATTTGTAGGCAGATATTGGGCAGATTTATTCTTATCTGCTGACACATTCTATGTTCAATGTTTCTATTTGTTTCTAACATTTAAAAACATTTAAATAATCAATGTATCACTTGCAATGTGCAGATGTTGTTTAGCAGCCTATATAAACTATGCATCCGCCTTTTACTGTAGGTAACCTCTAGTGTTGTCAGGTCTGCCAGTATTTTGCTGATCACATATCACAAAGTGCTTATCTTCCTCAAGTGATCAGTACCCCTGCACTATAAGAACTTTCACTGCCTGCTAAAATACTTACCTATTTAAGTAGGTAATGAATACGTCATGAGAACTGTGCTTATTCCTGTGCATTCAATTGTTGCCTTAATTGCCTGCTAAAAAAAAAAAATTACCTTCCTCAAGTGATTGCCAACCCTGCATTATAAGAACTGGGCTAAAGTGCTTCTTTGCATTCAAGCTGTTGCCCTCATTGTCTGCTACAGTACTTAACTCTCTCAAGTTATCTCCAAACTGCATAATAAGAACTCTTCTAAAGTACTTACCTTTCTCCCGTGCATTCAAGTACTTTCCCTACTTCTGTGTTCATCATAACCTTCCTAAGTGTTTAACCTGTTCCCTACGGGGGAGGGAGGTAAATCCCCCCGGGCTGCCCTCTAACATGGCTAAATGGGCTAGGGCTTGACTAGTTTTAACTTCTAAATGCACCAGAGAATAGTCTTGTACTTCTATAAATCCCTATAGATTATCTGTTAACATATTTGTCTATCTGTGTCTATATTTAATGAGAACAGGTAGTCTTAGGTGAAGTTGCACCATGGGCATTTAAATTGGTTTTGCCCCCAGGCTAAAAGATGCCAGCCCTCCCCTGGTTGAGAGAGTAATATATAGAGATATCAGCAGAGCGAAAATGACAAATTCATCTTCTGTCACTGTTCCCAAACACTGTCCACTTAGAAGATACTATACAGTTGAATGGTATATTCCAAATATCACAAATTATGCAAATATTTAAAAAAAAGTGATAATAAATAAAGTGAATAACACCCACAAGCGGAAAAACTTTACAGACGGCATGAAGGTTCCAAATGATCTTTATAATGTACCAGAAGCAACCCAATATCAGATGAAAATGAGGACAAGAGCGGGTAGCATAAAAATGGAATGGACACAGGTGAAGAGTAGTCCATGAGACTTTCTCCTCTGAATAATTCAGATGTTCACTGGCAAACTTCAGACGGGCCTGTACATGTGCTTTCTTGAGGGCGCTGCAGGATTTCAGTCCTTTACGGCGTAGTGTGTTGCCAATTGAGACTGACAGTTATTTGTGTTTCTTCCATTTGCGAATAATCGCACCAACAGTTGTCACCTTCTCACCAAGCTGCTTGGCGATGGTCTTGTAGCCCATTCCAGCTTTGTGTAGGTCTACAATCTTGTCCCTGACATCCTTGGACAGCTCTTTGGTCTTGGCCATGGCCTTTAAGAGAGTGCTCCTAATCTCAGCTTGTTACCTGTATAAAAGACACCTGGGAGCCAGAAATCTTGCTGATTGATAGGGGATCAAATACTTATTTCACTCATTGACATGCAAATCAATTTATAACTTTTTTGACATGCGTTTTTCTGGATTTTGTTTTGTTATTCAGTCTCTCACTGTTAAAATACACCTACCATTAAAATTATAGACTGATCATTTCTTTGTCAGTGGGCAAACGTTCAAAATCAACAGGGGATCTTTTTTTCCCTCACTGTAGCTGAAAAATACTAAAAAAGTTATAAACCATATAGGAATATCATTAATATATATTTTAAAAAACTATATTAAAATATTCAAAAAAAGTAATTATATGAAATGTATAAAAATTTGATTATAGAAAAATATAAGTATATATAATAGTAACATATATATATATATATATATATATATATATATATATATATATATATATTTATTTATATTTGTGTGTGTATATATATATATATATACATATCATAATAATAAAAAGTAACCTCCTCATGATATGAAGTAAAGATGTAAAAACTGGTAGGTATATTAACCAGGGACGAAACATCTAAAGACTAATAAGTGAAGATTCACATATTTAATTTACTTCCTCAATCATCAAAGAAAGCTTACAACTCAAAATCAATGAGATCTAGAGTGCATATCATCTATCTTAATGGTCTTACACCTATCCATATTTTGTATAGAATTTCCACCTCTCCAATATTTTAACACCTTATCTATCCCGATAGATTTTCAACTTGTGGGACAGCTACCATGCATTCATTTAAAATGATTGGACACGTTATGTTTCTCATAACCTTTTCTGATATTGTATAGCTATCCATTTAATCTTTAAAATAATAGCCTTGATGTCCTCCCTGTATATTAGATTCCACAGGGTCACTCTATTAAATAAATTACCCCTTCTGTTTTGCAAGTAATTACATGTTTAGTTTCATGTTGTTTATTTGTCACAGAACTCTCGAACCTATCTTGTTTTCTTGGTACCGTTGTATTATTAGTACAAGCATTACGTCTGCAACGTTTATAAAAACCATTAAGTAGTTGGGAGACGTTCTCTGTTTGCTTAGATTTAGGAGTCATTTTGCACGTGGGAGCTAATATTGGTCGCAAATTACGTGCTTGAGAGTGGACACATTTTGGTTGTGTATCTATTAGTTTGTCTAAAATTGGGTCACTCTTTAGAACATTTCAATGTCACTTTATGACCTGTTTAATTATTATTATTATTGGAAAAAGAGTTGTATATAAATTAAAGACGAAGTGGAATGACGAAGCCTATGGATATAAATAAGATTAGGAGTAGAGAATTATATTCCTCTATAGTAAAGAAAAATGATAAATCATTTGACAAGAAAGAAAGAGGAGGTATTCCAATTAGGATTTCCTTTAGTCTACTGGAAGGTAGAAAGTCCTTATATTTTATCTCTTAGATAAAAAGCAAATTAGGTAAAGGATTCAAATTTGCTACTTTTGCATAAAACTTTCCCCTTCAATGCATACACTGAGGTGTATAAATTCAATAGTAAATTAACACTAATGAAAGTTTTCATGGAGACCCTAGAATGGCTAATACTGCAAAGCTGGCTAGTGGCTTTACAAAGGAAAAGTATAAACCCAGTGCACTTGCAATATACACACTATACCAGGAAATAGGACTTATTTTTAGCCCACATCAATTATAGGTTGATCCTTATTGTGTAATATTACATGGGAGGATAAAAAAAAGAATAAAAATCACATGGGACAGTATCTGTGCAATATAAACACATATAAATAAAACACTTCTGTATATCCAACTTACACATCCCAGGGCAGTGTACTGCTCATTAGATGCGTGGAATGGAGACCCTCTGGATGTCTGTGCTTGCAGTTTTTTCTCTGAATAATGCAGGAGAAAGACACATTTAAAAGGGATTTTAGTGTAGTAAAAACAAAATAACATAAAAACCTTACATTAAAGATCTACTGCTTTACTGTAAACCAATCACTGCCGTCTCTGCTGGGAACTGCCGGCAGTCAGAATATCCCAAACGGCAAACACAGTGTGCAAATAAAACTCAAGTTCGTATGGTGGAGGTCCAAACAACGCAGGTCACCTAACCAGGCCTCCCCAAGGCGTTGATCTCCTCCATTCAGGATGTCCTTATAAATGTTGAATCTTGCAAAAAGATGCCAAATCCCATGTAAGAGAACACTCCACTCCTCCTACTTCTGATATTAATGGGGAGCTCTTTTTGCAGATGAAGGGCATAGTGATGGACAAGATGTTTGCTCCTACTTGTGCTAATCTGTACACACATCACAAATCAAACAGGAATTAGCTCAGAAGGGATATTCAAGGAGTCTATTAGATAATGCTATTTCCTGAGTGGAAGAGTAACCAAGAGAGGAATAAATTCACATTTACAGTACAGCATAGTGCTTAGACAGTGAGGATTTTAATTGGACAGTGTCCGGTAGCTTTTGCTCTGCTGATATAGCTATATGCCTGCTTTTATTGTGATCGTGTGAGTGTAAAATAGATGTGTGTCTTTAAAGCCAATTTTTTAGCGTGATAGACGCTAGCAACTGTTAAAGCTGCATTCACGGGGTCACCCGGGACCCCTAGAGTGACAGGAACAGTCACAGTTGTCCACTTTGTCCATATACACAGCATTTTTAGCTTGATGGCAAGGCAATAATAAATATCTGTGATGTTTTTCTTAGTTGGTACTGGTTATTAAAAACATGAAATTCCTAAATCATTATTTTCCTTTGTTTATTCTTAGACAAGTTACTCCTCACGGTATTATACCATTGTTTGTAAGATTTCCTAACATCACTCTGCAACACAACATTGTATATTTATTTAAATGTTCACATAAAGGGAATGTAAAAGTTCATTACAGGTCATCTGGCGACACCTGCTGAAATCCATAGGAACTGCAGTCAACATTTTCAACATGCTTAGATCAAGAGTATTAACATTTTTCCAATTTTTACTTTTCAGATTAATATGATATTTCGGTATATAAGAAAACACTGCAATGTTCAGTATGCAGGCCATACTAAAACTCTGAAAGATAGAATTAAAGAACACTTACCTGTTAACAGAAAAATCCAGATATGTTGTGGTAGGGAAGGGTATGTTGCTATAATAATAATAATAATAGCAATACCTAGTATTTATATAGCACCTTCCATGTAGTGAGGGAAATTTACTGAGCTATCACTCTGATACATGTACTATCTCACCAGATAGACTGTTCTGTTTACAAGTCATAGAACAATGCAAGGTCTCTGGAATTTTTAATAAAAAAATGTATTCTTAATAGGATTAATCATGACTTATCACCTAGATCGTTTTCAGTCGTTAAAACTGGTATTTAAGAAAAGCTATAAATTAAAATATAAAGATGTAGGACTGAACATGTAAGGGTTTTCTTTCTTTTTTTTAACTGGAGATATTAAAAGTAATTTATTGCAGTATACTTTCTAAAGGATTTATGAATAAAATATCTTATTCATGTTTTTACTTAGTGTTCTTTTCCTGCTTCTTAAAAAACTGACAAAACCAAAGAGGCTCCTTATAGTTTATGTGTTATTACTTATAGTTCAGGAAAAAATATTCCGTTTGAGGGGGTGCCCCCCCCCCCCCCCCCCCCCTATAAAGTAAAAAAGAAATTCCCTGGTCCCCTATTATAAGCATAGTGGGTCCACCACTATGCTAAACGGGACTGCAGGCTGGGCAAATGGCTCCCAACTACTATTATAAATGGGGACTGGGAGCCAACCAAATGGTTCCCAGGCCCTGTCATAAACTAGCAGGTAGCCCTTGATGCCCACTATAATAAATGGGACTGGGCAAATGCTACCAGCCCCTGTATAATAGACATTGGGACCAGGGATACTTGCCCTGCTGCCCCTATAATGAACAAGGCTGGAAGCTGCCGAAATGGCTCCCAGCACCCTTTATAATACATTGGGGACCAGGGCCAATGGAAAAATACACCTATTGCAAAAAAAAAAAAAAATCATGCCAGCAATTTTTGTTTTAGTAAAAAATGTGTGGACTCTTTCTCATACATACATCCATCCTCATTGCTGTAGAATGCAATCAGTACCTAGAAGAGCAGGGATTTCATTTTAAATGTAGACAATTTTTTTTAACAATAGGTGGATCCATTGTTGGATGGCCCCTTTTCCATGGGCCGAAGACGATGATCCTAAGCATCAGGAAATGCATGGGATATTTTATTTTTTAGGGCAACCTAATGGTGCCAGTGATTTTACAGGTGATTTGTCCCCCCTACCTGGGAAATGTTTAGGGTTTCATTTAATTATCAATGTTTTTATAGGGTCTGGTGGCCTTTGGCCAGCTCCTAGGCAGCATTTATTTTTCTTTGGATGGGGTCTGGAAGCACTTGGCCAGGTTTCGGACCTGTGGGAATTTGTTTTGTTAGGGGGGGGGGGGGGGGTCCAGAGGCACTTGGTCAGCCTCCTGGCCCCAGGGGGGATTTATTTTATTTGGATGGGGGGGCCCATGGCATGAGCCCCGCTCTCAGCCCCATTTATAATAGGAGGTGCAGGGCTACTAGCCTTGGCCCCCTATGAGTATTATAGGGGCTGGGAGCCATTTGACTGGCTCCCAGCCATGTTTATCATAGCGGTGGGTCAGGGCTACTTGACCTGGCCACCCATGATATTAATAGGGGCTAGTGATATTTTTCATTGGTTTTTGTAACTGATCCAGTGTCCTATCGGCAGTATTACTCCAATGGCTAGATCCTTTGTGTGGTAGGGGTTTTTTGTATGTCTACCTTTGGTGGTGCTAATACAAGGTTGAGCAGTAATGGCCTTTTAGTATATGTACTTAGAGTTATAGTAGTAAATTTAATATGCCATATTTTAAAGACCAATTTGCTGACTTGGACAGTAGACAGTGGCAGTTTTTCTCCAAGCTCTATTTTATGTACTGATTGACTGTTCCATAACGTAGAAATATTTCCATCAATCAAATAGTTATATGCTATAAATATAGTATAAAAAGAAGTGCATAATAGATATCCACCAATAGATACACATAAAATTCCTAGTTCTTCAATGATACTCCCAAGTCACTCTGTGCACTATAATTACCTAATGTTCAGCTTAATGGTTTATATAAAATGTTTTAGTAGCTGACATCTGCTATTTTGTTATTTTTAATACATTTAATGACATTATAAACGGATGCTTACATCTTGTTTCCCAGAAAAGTCAGATTGCAATTGTAAAGGAAACATCACAAATACAGTGAAATGATAAAAAAAAAAAAAATTCGAAAAAAAAAAGCTTTGAAATATCTTCATGGAGAATTAAATTGAAAAATAATACATGGATCAGAAATTACCCATGACCTAGAGCTATACAATTCTGGTATACAATCAGGCTCATGTATTAAAACATGTGGAAATGTCTGTGTGTAATAACTAAATGAGTAACTCTGTAACTGAAAAGTAGGAGAGGTTTTTTTTCATTGAACATTTTACACTTATTTAAATAGATTGTTAAAATTTACCTTTTCTTATCTTCATCATGGATGGACCTAACCTGTATAGTTTAATGATCCCAAAACGATTTATATAATCGATTTATATAATACTGATCAGCAATATTATGACCACCTGCCTAATATTGTGTAGATCCATATTTGACATCAAAACAGCCCTGACCCATCGTGGCATGGACTCCACTAGACCTCTGAAGGTGTTCTGTGTTATCTGGCACCAAGAAGTTAGCAGCAGATCCTTTACGTTCTGTAAGTTGCGAGGTTGGGCCTCCATGGCTCAGACTTGTTTGCAGCACATCCCACAGACACTCAAATGAACTGAGATATGGGGAATTTGGATGCCAAGTCAACAACTTGAACTCATGGTTGTTTTCCTCAAACCATTCCTGTACCATTCGTGCTGTGAGGCAGGGCGGATTATCCAACCTAAAAAGGCCAATGCCATCAGGGAATTACTTTTCCATGAAATGGTGTACATGGTCTGTAACAATGCTTAGATCGGTGGTATGTGTCCTTGAAATATCCTTATGAATGGCAGGACCAGGGCCGGCCTTAGGGGTGTGCGACCTGTGCGATCGCACAGGGCGCAACACTCCAGGGGGCGCCTGCCCGGCCGTTGGAAAAAAAAAAAGCCGGTAGAGGCACTGGCTGGAGGAGATCAAAAGATCCCCCCTCACCAGCCCTCAGCTCGGCATGCTGTGCTGGGTCCCGGGAGGGGTCGGAGCTAACCGTCTCAGTGGTGTAGCTCCGCCCCCACCCTGTGAAGCAGAGCAGCGTCTGCTTCACAGGGAGCCACGGACAGCAATAGAAAGTGCTGCTCAGCTCCCCATGCTGTCCGTGGCTCCCTATGAAGCAGACGCTGCTCTGCTTCACAGGGTGGGGGCGGAGCTACACCACTGAGCCGGTTAGCTCCGCCCCCTCCCTTGAACCACATTTGCAGGCGGGGGGGGGGGGAAGAGACAACAGGGGGTGAGAGAGGGACAGAACAGGGGGTGAGAGGCAGAACAGGGGGAGGGGGGAGAGAGAGGCAGAACCGGGGGAGGGGGAGGGGGAGGGGGGAGAGAGAGACAGAACAGGGGGTGAGAGAAGGACAGAACAGGGGGTGAGAGAAGGACAGAACAGGGGGTGAGAGGCAGAACAGGGGGAGGGGGGGAGAGAGGCAGAACAGGGGGTGAGAGAAGGACAGAACAGGGGGTGAGAGGCAGAACAGGGGGAGGGGGGGAGAGAGGCAGAACAGGGGGTGAGAGAAGGACAGAAAAGGGGGTGAGAGGCAGAACAGGGGGAGGGGGGGGAGAGGCAGAACAGGGGGTGGGGGAGGGGGGGAGAGAGAGGCAGAACAGGGGGAGGGGGAGGGGGGAGAGAGAGACAGAACAGGGGGTGAGAGACGGACAGAACAGGGGGTGAGAGAAGGACAGAACAGGGGGTGAGAGGCAGAACAGGGGGTGAGAGAAGGACAGAACAGGGGGTGAGAGGCAGAACAGGGGGAGGGGGGGAGAGAGGCAGAACAGGGGGTGGGGGAGGGGGGGAGAGAGAGAGACAGAACAGGGGGTGAGAGGCAGAACAGGGGGAGGGGGGAGAGAGAGGCAGAACAGGGGGAGGGGGGAGAAAGGCAGAACAGGGGGAGGGGGAGGGGAGGAGAGAGAGACAGAACAGGGGGTGAGAGGCAGAACAGGGGGAAGAGAGAGGCAGAACAGGGAGTGAGAGAAGGACAGAACAGGGGGTGAGAGGCAGAACAGGCGGAGGGGGGAGAAAGGCAGAACAGGGGGAGGGGGAGGGGGAGAGAGAAACAGAACAGGGGGAGGGGGAGAGAGAGGCAGAACAGGGGGAGGGGGGGAGAGAGGCAGAACAGGGGGTGAGAGAAGGACAGAACAGGGGGAGGGGGAGGGGAGGAGAGAGAGACAGAACAGGGGGGGAGAGGCAGAACAGGGGGAAGAGAGAGGCAGAACAGGGAGTGAGAGAAGGACAGAACAGGGGGTGAGAGGCAGAACAGGGGGAGGGGGGAGAGAGAGAACAGGGGGAGGGGGGAGAGAGAGAACAGGGGGAGGGGGGGAGAGAGAGAACAGGGGGAGGGGGAGAGAGACAAAACAGGGGGAGGGGGGAGAGAGACAAAACAGGGGGAGGGGGGAGAGAGACAAAACAGGGGGAGGGGGGAGAGAGACAAAACAGGGGGAGAGGGACAAAACAGGGGGAGGGGGGAGAGAGACAGAACAGGGGGAGGGGGGGAGAAAGGCAGAACAGGGGGAGGGGGAGGGGGGAGAGAGACAAAACAGGGGGAGGGGGGAGAGAGACAAAACAGGGGGAGGGGGGAGAGAGACAGAACAGGGGGAGGGGGGAGAGAGACAAACATGGCAAGGAAGAGGAAAGGGACACATACATAGGGGGGTGAAAGACGGGGGGGGGGGGCGCCATGGGGGAAGCCCGCACAGGGCGCCGGAACACTTAAGGCCGGCCCTGGGCAGGACCCAAGGTTTCCCAGCAGAACATTGGGCAAAGCATCACACTGTCTCCGCTTGCTTGCCACCTGTCACTGGTCATAATGTTATGGCTGATCAGTGTATACACATACACATACACACTAGAATTCAAATGTTTGGGTCACTTAGAAATGTCCTTGTTTATGAAATAAAATCAAATTTTGTCCATTAAAATAACATCAGATAGATCGGAAATACAGTGTAGAGATTGTTAATGTTGTAAATGACTATTGTAGCTGGAAACGGCTGATTTGTTTATGGAATATGTCTACATACAGAGGTCCATTATTAGCAACCAACACTCCTGTGTTCCAGTGGCACATTGTGTTAGCTAATTCAAGCTTATCATTTTAAAAGGATAATTTCTCATTATAAAAACCTTTAGCTATTATGATAGCACAGTTAAAACTGTTGTGTTGTGCTGATTAAAGAAGCAATAAAACTGTCCTTCTTTAGTCTAGTTGAGTATCTTGTGCATTAGCATATGTGAATTCGATAAAAGGATGGCCAGAAACAAAGGACTTTCTTATGAAACTCATAAGTCCATTCTTGTTCTGAGAAGTTAAGGCATTTCCATGCAAGAAATTGCCAAGAAACTGAATATTTCATACAGCGCTGTGTACTACTGCCTTCACAGAACTGCACAAACCAGAATAGAAAGAGGAGTGGGAGGTCCCTGTGTACAACTGAGCAAGAGCACAAGTAATTTAGATTGACTACTTTTAGAAAAAGACAGCTCATAGTTCCTTAACTAGAAGCTTCATTAAAAACTAGAACTAGTAAAACTAGGACACAACTAGGACCACAAAAATTTTTGAACAGTAACCTGTACACTTTCTTGACTTATTTTTACACAAAAGCTTTTAACTAACCCTGGCTTTATCTTAAAGTAAAATTTATATACAAAATGCTGATAACATTAATGTCTAGGTTTACAAAGACATGGGAAATTAACATTTATGGAGCATGCACGAGAAGAGCACATTTTATAGTTAGGTTTTCAGACTTAGAAACATAGAAACATAGAATGTGTCGGCAAATAAGAACCATCCGGTCCATCTAGTCTGCCCAATTTTTCTAAATACTTTTATTAGTACCCAGTTCCGGGTCTTATAGCTAGGATAGCCTTGTGTCTATCCCATGCATGCTTAAACTCCTTCACTGTGTTTACCTCTACCACTTCTGCTGGACTTTATAGACATGGCCATGGAGTATGATTTATATATATTTATATATAATCGCTAGGTACAGGTCAAAAGTAGGTCAAAGGACACTATGACACACAGACATATATACATGTATTATATATATATATATATATATATATATATATATATATATATAATATATATACACGTACACATACACAATCCACATGGATCAGCTGACCCACATTAAACAGGTCACATTAAACTCATAATGGTACAGTTTTCATTAAGTCTTCTTAAAACACCTTTCTAAGATAATAGAATTGGAGATTTAGTCACATTATTTGTCCATAGTACTCCAATATTGGTGGGTCCTAACACTAAATACATTTGCTTATAGGGAGTTTAAACTCTTTAATTATATTACTTACCAAGGACCAAAGGCCTTCCTATTTTTCATATAAATAGACATACTCCTGCAATTTATAGGTTTATAATTAATATTTATTTATTTATAAATAATATAATTGAAAACAGTGTGAAATAGAGAGAGAGAAATAGATGGATAAAGAAATAAACAGACAAGCTAAGTAGATCAATCTCTCTATTTAGCCTGCCTGTCTATCTCTTTTTCTCGCTCTATCAATCTTTTCTACTTAGCCTGTTTATCTCTCACTCTCTATCATTCTTTTCTATTTAGCCTGTCTGTCTATATCTATCTCATTCTCTCTCTACCAATCTTTTTCTATTTATTTTGATATCTTATTTATCTATTTCTATCTATCTCTCTCTGACACACACAGTCACTCTTTCTTTCTACCTCTCTATATAGGTAGCTCTCTATCTCAGGGCTTGAAAATCCAGGTAGTTAGGAAGCTACAAAAGCCCCCAGGGTTCCTAACAAATATGGAGAGCCAGGGCATGTAGTCCTGGCCCTCCTATAATAAAAATGGTGACTCAATACAATCCTATACATACAGTATATGTATGTGTGTGTGTGTGTGTGTGTTTGTGTGTGTGTAATTATATATATATATATATATATATATATTATATATATATATATATATATATATATATATATATATATATATATATATATATATATATATATATATATATATATAGGTTCACACTGTCTGCACTCAGCTCAAAAGATAAAATAGCAACCTGGGTGCTGTTGAGATCAAAATACATAGTACCTCATAGGAAACAGCTACACTCTCAAGTTTTATATATAAAAATAATATAATGTTAGTTGTTACTTAAAATAGGCCATTTTCAAGACACGCATGTGTGTGCATGTATGTAATATCAGGCAGATATATACATACATAGAGTGGTAGAAACACAGACATACAGACAATGCCAGATACATAGTTATTGACTGGGTTACAAAAATGGAATGATATTTACATACATAGAAAGGCAGATAGACAGACATTATCAGAATTCTTCGCAGTACTAACCTGGGAGAAGATACAAGCAACTTATGTGACCAGTAAGTGTATAATGCCCATGAAACACTATATGTGCAGCATAATAAGTGTTGCTATGTCTACTCCCCTCCAGCTTGTACCAAAGAACTGCCATTAGAGAACTGTCATTTACCTAATGTTCCATTTGGACAATGTTTTGTCAATATTATTATTGTATTATTATTATTATTATTATTACATTATTATTATTATTATTTTCATGTGTTACATTCTTTGTATACCTGAGAAACCATCACTACTAATCAAGAAATAATTATCCAAACAAAATGAATATACTGCATTCTTTCTTTTGACTAGTACTTATTTTAATGTTTTACTCTTTCTTTAGCTGCTTACCCAGGCTGCAGAGTGGAAATTACAGAGTAAAATGCTGAAGGATCAGGAAACTGTTCTGAAAGCTCAGGTAAAATTATTTTGTTACTTTATATTCCATAAAAAGTATGCTACTATTCAGTGCCAAGACTAGTATCACCGACATCTGGGTACAGATATCCTGTGGGCGTGACTCGATTACTAACTCCTCCTCTTCATAAATGTAACATATTCTAGCTATGATCATTTTCCATGGTAACCAGTAAGCTTCTATGTTCACATCAGTCCTTTTTTCCAATTTAATATTGCCCCACAGCACTTGCCACAATGTCAAAATGCCCGCTCAGCACTTGCCACTGTATTGCATTGCCCACACAGCACCATCCAGTTTCTAGATGCCCCCACAGCAACATCCAGAATGTCACACTTCCCCAGAACAGTGCCACAGTACCCCTACAATAGTATCCCTACAATCTTCAGTGCCATTGTGTTGCAATGTGCCCACAGTAGTATAAGTGCAGACTAAGTGCAGACTATTTAGAATCAAAATCTGCTCAATGCCTTTTCCATATAGGAAATGCTGAGTAGGCAGATCCTCCTGCTCTGTGTGCAGGGCGCTCAGGTCATGCCGGGGGGCCGGGGTCATGTGACCTACACCTAGTACTACAGAGTTCTGCTTTGATCGAAGACAGAGGAGGACCAACATAAATATTATAGATATAGATGTTGTGACGGACTCCCTGGTAACTCGGCTGGGTACCTCCGTCAACTGTAATTCCTCAGCCCTGGGACCTCGAAGATAGATCCACAGAAGTAACTTTCACCCCAAGTACCAGGCAAGACCAGTATTTTTATACAGTACTACATAAACAAAAATAAATGGTTTAACTTTGAACAATAGCAAGCATAATCAAATTGGGTGCCAGAATTGATGCCGACCAGTCAGAAACAGGCTATGTAAAGGAATGATCCATGCACAGGGTGAGTGGTCTTGGCCTTTTAACTCAGGCACCAATATGATCAGCACCTACCCTGGGTAACTTGGTCTGAGCTACCAATAGGAGAAGGGCCTAACAATGTGAGCAACCGATTCCTACTAATCAGACCTTACTCCTATGCGGGAAAGAGTTCCAAACAGCCAGACTTAACCTTTATTCAAATGGCCGCCTAGTAAGCTCTCTCCCTGTGATAAACTATTTGTGAAGGGGCTATGTCACTTGGGGAAATACCTGGGAAAAGACAGATCACGTAGGAGGGCACGCTAGAGTGTTTAGCTGGGTTAGAAGGGTCGCATCGCCCTGGTGTCTGGGGCGGCCAATCCGAATACGAGTTAGGCAGGCGACCAATAGTAGCAAGAGCAACATTTTAGTTAGGTGGCGGGTGGTTTGAATGCTCCAATGGTAGAAGCGCATACCCTCGCTTTACAGGGAGATGTAGTATAGTTCTTGAAGAGAAAATGTCTCCATTGCCCAGGCACAGTCCACAGTGTCTGGGGCGATGAGGGGGGAATAGTAACAAGCCTTTTTTGGGAAGGTATAACAGATAAAGTCACATTCAATAGTTGTCAACAAAACAAGTAGAGAACTGCTGCAGCCCTGCTCCCGTGACAGATATCCATTTGTACCTGACTCAGCATTAGGGTGACCACAGAAATCTCCCAATGCCCCCATAATAGTGTCCCAGTGCTATGACAGCAGTTTCAATGCATCCACAGCAGTCACAGTGTCCCAATACCCCAAACAGCACTATCAAGGTTCCCCATTCAGCATTCATAGTGTCCAAATGACCCCACAGCACTAACAGTGCCCCAATGTCCCCACAGCAGTATCCTGTAGGCACGTTAAAGTAGGCCCTGTAATATTAATTTCGTATAACTAGTAGATAGATTTGAAAGTGTTATCATTTTGTTTTACAGGCATGTAATGTAATGTTGTGTTTACTCTTTCAGCAGTTTTGATTCCAACTACTGATCTATCCAGATATCGGAACTGCATCCTATATGTGTTATTTACATTAATATAACTGTAATGCGCTTTAACTTCGTCTTCATTTGTATTGCTTTATCTACAGATTACCCTTTACTCTGAGAGATTTGATGAATTTCAGAATTCTTTAACAAAAAGCAATGAGGTTTTCAGTACCTTTAAAAAGGAAATGGATAAGGTATGTATGTTAACACAGATAATCATTTAGATTCGCCCACATCTTTGGGAAATTTCATAAACACATTAAAACAATAATGATAAAAAAAATTCCAATACTATGGTATTGAAAAAATGTATGGGAAATACTGCATTTCACTTGAAAATATACATTTATTAGATAGAAAGTGCCTGGTATCACATTAGTGCCAAATTCTGAAGAGTGACTGCCAGAAAATGAATCAGAAATCCACAGGTTCCCTCTTGGATCATGCCTTTCACTGCCTCTTTATGCATAACATCTTGTTTTTCCTTAACAGTCTCCCTTAGCAGTGCAAGTGTTTATCCTGTACTACAAGCTTGCTGCCTTGGTGTCATCAGGACTCTGTCCTTTACCTCTCTCTTCACATCCAGTTTGGGTTGCCACCTTTTCTACCAAACAAATACCGGTCATGCTGTTGCCTCCATAGACTTAACATTGGCTTCAATCCAGTATTTTTCCTGGCCTGCCAGCTGGTTGTCAATCCTACATCCAGTCTGTTTCCAAATCCTCCCATTCACAGTTTAAGGCAATAGCTCATTTCTTTAGGCAGTATGCTATTATTCATTCTTTTTTGTTGACTGTTGCATCCAAATTCTAAAAAAGTCCCCAAATGGTCTCCCTCTCCTCCTGGAACTCACATAATGAATGCTGCCTCCATCTCCCTCAAAAACCATTTTACAAACACCCTCCTTATAATACAAAATACAGAAAAAGGGTGGTAGGTGCGCTCTGTAAACCTCACCAAAAGAAAAGGCAAAAAAACAAAAAAAAAGGGATACTGATAATTGCCTGAAAGGATGTTCTTAAGCAGATATCATGATGTTCATCCAATTACATATGTAAAAAAAGAGAACAAGAAAACATAGCACAATACTGCTGCAAAAAATAGTGATATGTACAGGATATGTCTTTGCACTCACAAAACTTTCAGATAGACAGGCTCATCTGTTGTAGGTAGTTGCACCTTCTCCCTCTTCCTCCAGTATATGACGTTGTTCAGTAGGAAAAAGATACAAACGGGAGGTATAAATGGTAAATGTAAACAATTTTAATATAAAAAAACAGTAGTACCTTACATGTACTATACTGGAACAACAGCTCCACGATGTCTTCCAGGATGTAAAATAGATATAGCATAAAAATAAATAAAATAAATAAAAAGTCCAAAGTTAGCCAGAGGTGGCTGGTCCTGATAAGTACAGTACACGAACGCGTTTCGCCTAAATCAAAGGCTTCCTCCTGGCCTAAAAGCCTTTGATTTAGGCGAAACGCGTTCGTGTACTGTACTTATCAGGACCAGCCACCTCTGGCTAACTTTGGACTTTTTATTTATTTTATTTATTTTTATGCTATATCTATTTTACATCCTGGAAGACATCGTGGAGCTGTTGTTCCAGTATAGTACATGTAAGGTACTACTGTTTTTTTATATTAAAATTGTTTACATTTACCATTTATACCTCCCGTTTGTATCTTTTTCCTACTGAACAACGTCATATACTGGAGGAAGAGGGAGAAGGTGCAACTACCTACAACAGATGAGCCTGTCTATCTGAAAGTTTTGTGAGTGCAAAGACATATCCTGTACATATCACTATTTTTTGCAGCAGTATTGTGCTATGTTTTCTTGTTCTCTTTTTTTACATATGTAATTGGATGAACATCATGATATCTGCTTAAGAACATCCTTTCAGGCAATTATCAATATCCCTTTTTTTTGTTTTTTTGCCTTTTCTTTTGGTGAGGTTTACAGAGCGCACCTACCACCCTTTTTCTGTATTTTGTCTTGTTTGTTTTTTGTGTGCACGCAGAGATTCACACAGGCTGGTGCAGCTCTGTTACAGATTCTAGCGCTAGAATCTATCCCCCTTTCTACACCCTCCTTATAATGGTTGATTGTATCATTTAGAATCTCATTAGAGATCATGGTTTTCACCTATAAATGCTTTAAAATTCAATTTGTCACTTTCACATACAGTGAGGGGAAAAGGTATTTGATCCCCTATTGATTTTGAACGGTTGCCCACGGACAAAGAAATAATTAGTCTATAATTTTAATGGTAGGTGTATTTTAACAGTGAGAAACAGAATAACAAAAAAAATCCAGAAAAAAAACCGCATGTCAAAAAAAGTTATACATTGATTTACATGTCAATGGGTGAAATACGTATTTGATCCCCTATCAATCAGCAAGATAACTGGCTCCCAGGTGTCTTTTTTATGTCTCTTATACAGATAATGAGCTGAGATTAAGAGCACTCTCTTAAAGGGAGTGCTCCTAATCGCAGCTCGTTACCTGTATAAAAGACACCTGTCCACAGAAGCAATCAATCAATCAGATTACAAACTCTCCACCATGGCCAAGACCAAAGAGTTGTCCAAGGATGTTAGAGCCAAGACCAGAATGGGCTACAAGACCATCGCCAAGCAGCTTGGTGAGAAAGTGATAACAGTTGGTGCGATTATTCGCAAATGGAAGAAACACAAAATAACTGCCACTCTCCCTCGGCCTGGTGCTTCATGCAAGATCTCACCTCGTAGGGATTCAATGATCATGAGAACGGTGAGGAATCAGCCCAGAACTACACAAGAGGATCTTGTTAAGGAACTCAAGACAGCTGGGACCATAGTCGCCAAGAAAACAATTGGTAACACAGTATGCCATGAAGGACTGAAATCCTGCAGCAATGAAAATCTGAATCATTCAGAGGAGAACTGGGTGAAAGTGTTGTGGTCAGATGAGACCAAAATCGAGCTCTTTGGCATCAACTCACCTCGCCATGTTTGGAGGAGGAGAAATTCTGCCTATGACCCCAAGAACACCATCCCCACCATCAAACATGGAGGTGGAAACATTATGCTTTGGGGGTGTTTTTCTGCTAAGGGGACAGGACAACTGCACCCCATCAAAAGGACGATGGGCAGGGCCATGTACAGTCAAATCTGTCCTGCCAGACGCAACAAGTTTTAGTGACCTGTGATAAGAGTAAAAAAGAAAATCACATGTAAAAGAGCATTGTACGGCAGATATTGTCATGTTTAGTTACTAATACGTGATTTAAACTCCTGCATGAGTACACATAATGCAGTAAAATCACATAGAAATGGTTTACTTTCTTTATAAAACCCTACAGAGGGTAACAACTTTGTCTTCTTAAAATATTTTAAAAGCGTTATGGAGGAACACATAAAAATTCTAAACATTGTAATATGTTCTCATAAAAATTTAAACAGCATTTTATGATAAGTTGAAAAGCCAGTCTCTCTATTGCACATTTCAAAAGGTTTTTTGCTGGAGAATAAATGTCTAGAACTTCCAAATACTTGACAGACTTGTAAAATATTAATATTGTAATAAATGCTTCTTTTGAACGGCTGACAGAAAATATAATTACATTTGTCAAAATGCAATGATCACTTCGGCAAAATGGGAAATCAGATAGGATTCTTTTTTTTTCTCCTCAACACCTTGTATGCTCATTTCAATTCATTGGTGTCTAGTTATTTGTCTTTATGATTATGTGCTAACTGGATATCACATTTGCTAGATGACAAAGAAGATGAAGAAGTTAGAAAAGGACACAAACACTTGGAAAACTCGTTTTGAAAGCTGCAATAAAGCATTGCTGGACATGATTGAGGAGGTGAGATTGAACATCACAACATTCAATTTTGTATTGCAAGTTTCATGGTGCATCAATTATATATATATTATATATAAAATGTGCATACACTAAGTATACAAATTTGTACAAAAATACAAATGTTTACAAAAATGTGCTGGAGTAACAGTAAGTATAGTGGTATATAGTTAGTTTCCTACCTGGTTGCTGTGAAAGGTCTAGTTCACTGATAGCCAGCCTTGGTGGTGCAAATGTTATTGGAACTACATATCCCATGATTTTCAGTCAGACTTCACAGCAATGCTTTAGAATATCTTGATACACTGTCACATATTGCATATTACAGTGAGTTTTATGCTATGGAGCTTGGTCATGCACTTAAGTCAGGATTCAATGTTGACTATAATATCTAGTTCCTAAACATCTGCAGTACCAAGAAGATCATTTACTGGTCTGGTATATGTGAATCATATAATGCTTAGCTATATAAAAACCATGACCAATTAACATCCTTTCTTTTACTGGTCCACAGGTAGGCATATCATCTCAGAAAATGAAGCAGAAAATATGTCTTTGATTTTTACTGCTATGATATGCTCTCAAACACTATGCATTACTGTGAATTGTATTGCTGTGGAACTCTGTGATATATTTCCACAACTCACATTAGTGTTCCACAGCAATAAAACTAACAATACTGTGCAGTATAAGTGAGAGCTCCACAACAATATAACCCACAGTACTATGCGACGTGAGTGAGTTTATTGCTCTGGAGTATTATTATACACTCTAAAACACTGATATCACTGTGAGTTCTAGGGTATACGCTCAGATACACAGCTCATTACTGTGATATTTATGGCCCCTCGCAGTTTGTCTCTGGGCTCAACCATGGCTTGGGGCCTGCTTAATTTCTTTCGACATTGGATGGCAGGAACTGCAGATCTTTTTGCTCCTCTCCCTAAAGCTGCACCTTGCCACATGTTGGTTTGGCTACCAGAGATATGATTAATTATATGATTGATAGCTATGGGTCACTGGAGAGGTTGCCAAGATTTTATATATATATAATTATTATTTTTTGCAGAAATCAATGAGGGCCAAAGAATATGAATGTTTTGTGGTAAAAATTGAGAGGCTGGAGAAGCTTTGCAGGGCACTGCAAGAGGAAAGAATTGAACTGTACAAAAGAATCAAAGATGCCAAAACCAAAGAGGAAGAAGAGGAGGATGAAGATGTTGGGGTTGAAGAGCTGGAATCCTACAACCAAGCTCCAAAGAGCACAACAGAGCCTTCAGTTATTGATGAGAAGATCATAAAAGATCTGGAAACAGCTTTTATGGTGACCCAAAGTTTAGATTTAAAACCAGAAGATAGTAGTCTGGCATGTCTGCAGTCTGAAACATCCATTGATTTGCCTCATGTGGTCAAGCAGGTAGCACAACCAGTGCAAGGGGCAAGCTGTCCAGATATAACCACTGAGCAGGCCTCAAAGGATGAACCACACAAGTCAGCAGCAGATAATGACATGGAAACTGTAGACTAATAATATACAGACTCTCATAAATAAACAGTTTAAAACATATTTATTTTGTGCATTTGCAAAGAACAGTAGAACATAAAGATATGTATTCGTTTATTTATCTTTTCTTATTATTTCATGATTCAGATGCATCATTCATGTATTAAAAATATTTGATAAATGACAAATTTGCTGATTAAAATTAAAATGATTGGAATATTTTATTATTATTAGCACAACCCAGAAATAAACCTTGTTGTTACTTTACACGATGAATGTGGAGGGTAAGAGCATAAAAGCCATGAACGCTACCTTTTGGTTTTCAATATTCCGTTGAGATTAGCAAAGTTGCTCCAACAATTATGTTACCATGTCACTGACAAACTGTTTCAACAACATCACTACTAGTGTTAATTTCGTTGCAGAAACAATGTCGTCATAGTTTTCATCATCTGCATGTTTTCAGTAATAAACAATAATAAAATAAAACTAAGTTAATAGGACAAAAACTATGACAAAAATCCATGGCAATTTTCATCAATGAACCAAAAACCCCACAAAAATGTTAGGAAGGGACTATTGCATTTACCTATTTGGACTTCTGGTTCCTTGGATCACCAACCAAAGCCCAGTCCCCTGACTCTATACTCAGCTGGATTGGCTCCCAGTGTCAGTCTGCTGCATGGAGAAGGCTCCCAGTGTCAGTCTGCTGCATGGAGAAGGCCTCTGGCTACAACTAGGCCCAAGTTACATTTAGTAAAGCAGAGGCCATTCCGCCACACTCAGCCACTGTTTGGGATGGTGACTGTTACAACCCAGGCCCTATCGTTATTTTTTGTTTTTTAATGTCATTATTACCTTACCCCTGAACTAGTGATTTACAACAGATTAGTTTACTGTGGTATTTCTTAATTTTTAAAAGTCGTATTATCCGACATTGAATCTAAGCCAATGTGTCGTTTTTTGTTCTCCACAACAACTGTAGCAAAAAATGTAGTTTAAAAAAGTTTAATTGGAAGATTGTATCATGTGTAGATGATTTATAAAGAAATTAATGAAAGAATACAAATTAAGTGCCTTATTAAGCCTTCTTTGTTCCATATAGTTCTCTCAGGGGGGAGACATGTTGTTTAGAATCTTGGGTCAGATCTTCGCTTTGGTCAAATCTGACCCATCAGACCAAAGATTCGAAATAAAATGTCTTGGTAGAGCTATGTGGAGTAAAGATGGCTCACCAAGGTACCTTATTCTTTCATTAAAGAATTTCTATATAAACTGCCTATACTTGATATCATCTTTCAATTAAACAGAACTTCATTTATTGCAACACTTAACAATGTTTAGGTGATGGAGTTTCTTTAACCCCTTCGCGACCGATGACGGTCCTGGACCGTGATAGGGAAATCTCCCTTCGTGACCGATGACGGTCCAGGACCGTCATGCAGGTCTGATCGCGGTATGCACGCTGGCATACCGCGATCGCGCTACCAACGACATGGCTAAGTGTCTCGATACCGAGACACTTCAGCCATGTCGGTTGAGGACCCCCCGGAAACATCCGGGCACTGTGACAGCCAATCACAGGCCCGGATGCAGAGGCGGCTCTAGACTTTGTGAGGCCTTAGGCGAAAGTCGAACATGAGGCCCTCACGGACACACATTATTAAATAAAATATATGCAAGTGATAATAAAAATGAACTGTAGAAATAGCATATTTCAAGATCAGACTCAAATCCCAGCTTCTAGAAATGAACAGCTCCTAGAATTTTATTTGTCTCATAATTATTCTACAAACATCTATAAACATTTGGTATAGATAAAATTGTGTGCGGCTGACATTGTTATTGCTGTGTCCTAAATGTGAACACTAACACATATCACACAGTCATTCATAGACACACTCAGTGAGCACACACTGACTCACAGACACACTCAGTCAGCACACAATCACACTCACCCAGCACACACTCACAGATACACTCAGCCAGCACACACTGACTCACAGACACACTCAGAAAGCACACAATCACACACTAACAGAAACACTCAGCCAGAAGGAAAGGTGCTCAATGTTGAAAGTGGTCTCACAGACCACGTTGTGCTAGAAGATTGGCACTTTGTTCTTCCTCACAGCACCGGATGCACTGTGATTTAGCCATTCAATATGCCAGGATTTTGCCCCTCAATATGCCAGGATTGTGCCACTCAATCTGCCAGGATTTTGCCCCTCAATATGCCAGGATTTTGCCCCTTAATATGCCAGGATTTTGCCACTTTGTGACAGGATTTTGCCCCTCATTATGCCACAATTTTGCCCCTCACAAATCCTAGAATTTTGCCTCTCAATCAGGGCCGTCTTTAAACCGGGGCAAACGGGGCAGCTGGTCCTGGGCCCATTTACTCCTGGGGGGCCCCAAGGCAGCTGTCCCGTGGGCCCCCAGCCCTGCTTGCCGCGTTCACAGCGCATTGCGCTTGTGAACGCTTTTTTCCGGCAAGCCGCATCCGATGGATGCGACGGCCGGGAAAAAAAAAAAAAAACTGACGCCGGATGTGACGTCGCGTCACATCCGGTGACTGTTTCCCTTCTCCGTGCAAGAGGGAAGACTGCACGGAGGAGACATCCGGTGGGGGACACGGAGCAGGTTCATGTAAGTACTTGGGAACGGGGGGCGGGGGGGGGGGCGGGGGGCTGACTGGCACAATATTACTGGGCATCTGGCTGGCACAATAATACTGGGCATCTGAATGGCAGAATATTACTGGGCTCTGGCTGGCACAATATTACTGGGCATCTGAATGGCACAATATTACTGGGCATCTGAATGGCAGAATATTACTGGGCTCTGGCTGGCACAATATTACTGGGCATCTGAATGGCAGAATTATACTGGGCATCTGAATGGCAGAATATTACTGGGCTCTGGCTGGCACAATATTACTGGGCATCTGAATGGCAGAATAATATTGGGCATCTGAATGGCAGAATATTACTGTTGGTGAAATGTTATTTCAGTGTGAGAGGTAGGGATATTGGTTTATGATAAATAAGGATTTATTTTGTGTAGTGCTCATATATAGTCTGCTGGTAGCATCTGTCTCATACCTGCTTATCACTATTGTGCCAATTGTGTTTTATTGAATAGAAAAATCCATGTAATCTATTGAATACTAATGAATGACTTCACACCTACTAATAGGCATAGCAACAGGAAGGAAAGGAGGGCACTTGCCCCCCTAGGTTATTCCTTGCTCCCCTGTTGCCCCCTGCCGAATTTGTAGCGGGCTGGACTGGTCTACCGTCCTGGGGGTAAGTGCTGTCAGTGGAATCTAGCAGCTGTGATAATTCTTGGGGATAAATCCTGTAAATGCAATCTAATAGCTGGGGTAAGTCCTGGGTGGTGGTGCAATTCCTGTGAGTGCAATCTAATAGCTGGGGTAAATCCTGGGTGTTAGCACGTGTTCTGTGAGTGCAATCTGCTGCTGGGGTAGGTCCTGGTTTCTGGGGTAGGTCTTGTGAGAGCAATCTGATAATACCTATGCTGCTGCTCCAGATTGCCTTCATATACAAAGATTATACCTATGCTGCTGCACAATTAACTGGTATGAGTTAGTGGTGGAAATATTAGTGCCTCCCCCCCATGTATGTGCCCCCTATATATTGTTGCTGGAGCAGCCACTGCACCTAGTCATGGGCCTTATACTAAGAGACGTATATCTCCTAAAATATAAAAATATATAGAGTTTAGAATATGTCAGCTTTAATTTTCAAACATAAAATATAAACACTATAAAAATAAACATATTTTACATCATAATTTGTATGCTCTGTATTAAACGTTTTCATTACATCTGATACTTTTCACAAAGAAGTTAACATTCCATTATTGGGCAGATGTAATAAACACTTAATGCAATACAACCACTAACTCCTTCTCTTCCTACCTTTTCACTGACCTCATGGGTCTCCTGCCCCACATAGCATGTAAGATGCTCCTCATGATGTTCCTGTTTATCTAACATTGTGTAATTACCTTTTTTGGTCTTTACCAAGCGTTGCATAAATTGTTAGCGCCGTAAAAATAAATGTTCATGTAACATGAGAAAATGAAAGAAGAAGAGACAGTCAATATAGTGCAGGAAAAACAAGTATGCAATCCTATCACACCTCTCGGGTAAGTTTTATATCTTCATCTAAGGATTCATAAAAGAGAACACCAAGCAAAATGTAACCAAGACTCATCAGTCCTTGAGAATATTTGTTCTGCTTACACTTTCCAGAGAGAAGATGCAAATGGATAAATCGTTGAGAAAGAAGGAAAGACTAAAAACATTAGTAAACAGTATGGTATATCATTTTAATCAATGAATAAACATATTGATATTTGTTTTTATTATATATGTTTATTCATTGATTAAAATGATATAACATACTGTTTACTTATGCTTTTAGTCTTTCCTTCTTTCTCCGTGCTTATACCACTATTGATCCATGTCGAAGATTTTCAAACATACAACATTACAACATCTAACATCTAACATTACAACATCTAACATTAGTTAGATTAAAAACAAAAGAAGGATGCTATGTAGAAGAGGATAAAGGCTTAGCAGACTGCCTTAATGAATATTTTTGTTCAGTTTTTACAAATGAAAATGAGGGTAAGGGACCTCATTTATGGAAAAAGACTAATGAGTCTTTTGATGCTTGTAAGTTTACAGAGGAAGAGGTTTTACTTCAGCTGTCTAAAGTAAACACAAATAAGTCGATGGGACCTGATGGGATACATCCAAAGTTATTAAAAGAACTTAGTGGTGTACTAGCAAAACCGTTAACAGATTTATTTAACCAATCATTGTTAACGGGCGTAGTTCCAGAAGATTGGAAATTAGCTAATGTTGTGCCCATTCACAAGAAAGGTAGTAGGGAGGAGGTGGGCAACTATAGACCAGTAAGTCTTACTTCAGTAGTGGGGAAAATAATGGAAACCTTGTTAAAGAATAGGATTGTTGAACATCTAAAGTCGCTTGGATTTCAAGATCAGAGACAGCATGGGTTTACTTCAGGGAGATCATGCCAAACTAATCTTATTGATTTTTTTGATTGGGTAACTAAAATAATAGATCAGGGTGGTGAGGTAGACATTGCTTACCTAGATTTCAGTAAGGCTTTTGACACTGTCGCACATAGAAGGCTTATCAATAAACTTAAATCTTTGAGTTTGGATTTCAATATTGTTGAATGGATTAGACAATGGCTGAGTGACAGGCAACAGAGGGTTGTAGTCAATGGGGTATATTCGATGCAAGGTCTTGTTACTAGTGGGGTACCTCAGGGATCTGTTCTTGGACCCATTCTCTTTAATATTTTTATTAGCGATATTGCAGAAGGTCTTGTTGTCAAAGTATGTCTTTTTGCTGATGATACAAAGATTTGCAGCAGGGTTGATATTCATGGAGGGATAAGCCAAATGGCAAATGATTTATCTCAACTAGAAAAATGCTAGCAGAATGCTTGGTTGCATAGGGAGAGGTATTAGCAGTAGGAAGAGGGAAGTGCTTATGCCATTGTACAGAGCACTGGGGAGACCTCACTTGGAGTATTGTACGCAGTACTGGAGACCGTATCTCCAGAAGGATATTGATACTTTGGAGAAAGTTCAGAGAAGGGCTACTAAACTGGTTCATGGGTTGAAGGATAAAACTTACCAGGAAAGATTAAAGCATCTTAACATGTATAGCTTGGAGGAAAGACGTAACAGGGGGGATATGATAGAAACATTTAAATACATAAAGGGAATCAACACAGTAAAGGAAGAGAGTATATTTAAAAGAAGAAAAACTACCACAACTAGAGGACATAGTCTTAAATTAGAGGGGCAACGATTTAAAAGTAATATCAGGAAGTATTACTTTACTGAGAGGGTAGTGGATGTATGGAATAGCCTGCCAGCAGAAGTGGTAGAGGTAAACACAGTCAAGGATTTTAAGCATGCGTGGGATAGACACAAGGCTATTCTAGCTATAAGACCGGGTACAGGGGACTAATAAAAGTACTCAAAAAAAAATTGGGCAGACTAGATGGACCGAATGGTTCTTATCTGCCGACACATTCTGTGTTTCTATTTTATTATAGTGCTTCATGTTAAACTATTTATTGTTTTATTTACATATGTCTGGTGTCTGATATTTTATCATCATTTTATAGATAGACAGATATATAAATATTAAATATACTTTTTTTATAGTGCATATTTCTAACATGATAAACCTTGACTTCTGAAATTGGATGCTTTTTGTTTCCCCTTTTGTCCGTCCCATTTGTGAGTGAATACACACTTACACAATTACCTCAGTGTGGACGGATGCAATTTTCTCCGCTTTACCCACTGTGGCTCTGTCAAACATGTTTGTTATACTGTAAAAGACACTAATCGAAGCAGACAAACATAACACACATCCAGACCTTGTGTTTCTATTACATGGTTTAGTACAATCATTGTGGTGTATGTAGAGGCATCAAGGCGTCCAATGAATGTATTCATACCAAACAATTGCTACACTTTTTACTGTGCACCAAAAGCAAGTCTATAAAAAAAAACAGCTTTGGAATGTTTTAACCCCTCCGACCACATATTCTTCTGAAAATATAATGGTCTTTACCAGAAAGGGGTTGGCAACTTGGCAACTCATCGGAGATAGGCACACATCGGCAAGACAGATAAGGTATAGAAATAGAAGACATAAAAAAACAGACAAGATACATACACCAATACTACAGTTTATGCGGCAGAATTGATTTATACACAGTCTCCACTGGCTCTTCTCTACCTCAGATCCCAAAATGTGGAGGGAGAGAAATGCTCTGAAGATAGAGACAGGGAGGTACTCTCACATGTATAAGTGCCTGCCTGTGTGATCTAAATAGACTAACTACAGGGAATTCCTGACCTTTGTGCTATCTATCACATGTTATTCATCCCAGCCAGAGCCTCATCTGAGGAAGATTTCTGCAGTAACAGGTGGATGGGACTCTTCATCGCGGCTGCTTCCGCGCAGCCGCTTCACCGCCGACTCTACACAGCAAGACAGATCGTCGCTGGAGATTTCATCGCGGGACATTTCATCGCTAAAGGCAAGTATTTTACCTATTTTTGTTTAGTTAGAATTAGGGTTTAGGGGGTTAGAATTAGGGTTTAGGGGGTTAATTTGTTAGTATTAGGGTTAGTATTAGGGTTTAGGGGGTTAATTTGTTAGTATTAGGGTTAGTATTAGGGTTTAGGGGGTTAATTTTAGTATTAGGGGTCGGGGTTAGTATCAGGGTTAGTATTAGGGTTTAGGGGGTTAATTTGTTAGTATTAGGGTTAGTATTAGGGTTTAGGGGGTTAATTTGTTAGTATTAGGGTTAGTATTAGGGTTTAGGGGGTTCATTTGTTAGTATTAGGGTTAGTATTAGGGTTTAGGGGGTTAATTTTAGTATTAGGGGTCGGGGGTTAGTATTAGGGTTTAGGAGGTTAATTTTAGTATTGGAGTTAATTTTAGTGTTGCTCTTACATAGCTGCAGCCGCGGTGAAACAGCCTCGTTATACTTCATTGCTGACAGTTCAGCGTTCTAACTGCCGCGCTGAACTGTCAGCGATGAAGATGCGGCGCGGAAGTGTCCTAGACCCACAGTAAACTACTCATCAGGGGATTTAGATATGAAAAGTAGTGCAGCCCAGTCCATAGTGAGGTTATAGAGCAGACCAAAAGTCAATTTGTCTTTTGCCCCCCTTGCCAGTCCTCCCCTGGTCCTTGCGGACCATGTGGACATATATATACATCCTCTCTGTCTGAGAAGCAGGTTCAGTTGCCCCTGCCAGCTCCTGGAAGTAGACTAAATGAGGCAGTCTTTCAGGACCCTGCTTGGAGCTACACTGATAACCCATCACAGTGATCATTTGCCAGCCCTGACAAACTCCATTTGGGGGTTTAAACACATTTAAATTCACCATGCCTTTGACACCAGTACAAAGTATCATATTTAGCTTAAATATGAATTTGATAAATCTGAGCTACATATTTTTTTTAGAAAATAATAGATTTCTACAGTGCAACAGGTTTCACCACAGTGTGTACAATGAGGAAAGGATGCAAACCTGTGACATTAGAAATAGATAGTGTCGGGGGGGCGTGTCCGGCTGTCAGCAGAGATGGCCGCCTAAACGCGTTGCTCGTCTCCTTCCCAGACTAAAAAGACCGCAAAAACACTATCTCCCGCGACCATGGGGAAAAATAAAAAGACCCCCGGAGAGCCTGAGACCCCAGGCAACAGAAGGAGACAAGTGTCTGCCTCGTTACGCGAGTACTTTCAAACCCTGGTGGACTTGGCCTCGCAACCACGCGATGACCACGAGGCATCTGAGGCCTCCTCGCCATCACAATCGCAAACCTCTGATGACCTAATGGCAACCAATCCACTAATACCACGCGATGAACCGACATCAGAGGCAACAGCCCGTCAGATATTCTCCTCCGCTCCGTGGAAAGAGGATTTTGGTACGCTCATTGCGGAACTGAAACTTACCGTCACGGAGGCGGTCACGACACTCAGAGCAGACCTCAAAGGAGTGGAGCGAGCCAGGAGGTGGAGCTCGACAAACAGGCCCAAAGAGTCTCACAGGTAACTAATTCGGTTGCACAACAGGCCATGGTTCTAGCAGACTACCGAAGAAGGATCGAAGATTTAGACAACTGGGGTAGGAGGCACAATATTCGCCTCAGAGGGGTCCCAGAGACACAGACCCACAACCCAGAGGACACAGCCCTGCTGACCGCTAACATATGCAACGCCCTGCTGAGCCGCCCGCCTGACTCTCCATTTGGAATGGACAGAGTTCATCGGGCCCTACGGCCGCGAGGCCCACCATCGGCACCGCCACGCGACATTATTTGTTGCGTGACAGACTACCACCTTAAAGAGACAGTTCTTCGAAAGGCGAGGGAAAGCGGTACTTTTCGCTATGAGAACAGTGAAATATCATTTTACCAGGACCTCTCAGACTTAACAGTCCAAGCCCGCAAGGTCCTCCGCCCTCTGACACAAGAACTCCACAGACGTGGAATCCAATACTACTGGGGACATCCCTTCAGCCTCCACGTGCGAGACGGCTCCGCTACCAAAATCTTGCGCTACCACCAGGAGCTCCCCTTATTCTTGGAGGAGTTGGGGCTCCCTGGGATAGATATACCCGACTGGAGCCTCCCGCAACCGAGACAGGCGAACACACGGGCTCCACTCCCCCAGAGGCAGCGCTCTAGGGTGGTCGCCAGACACCGCGGCCCTCCAAATACACAACGCACCTCAACGGTCCCACACCGTCTTACGCCGACAGACAGAGAGGAATAATTGGGAACTAGACATCACAATCCTGAGCCACCTTTTTTTCGACATGAGGGTCCTCGGATCTGAAACAGCTCATACTGTTCTTCGGTCTCTGACGGCTACCTAAGGAACTCATACACAATTTCCTCGCCCACTCACTGGACTAACCGTGGACTATATAATATTTTTGACACAGCATAGAGGGAACCTACCTGATTTCCACTGGAGCACCTGGTCAAAGGAGAAGGTCGACTGGTTCATCACACTCAGCCCTCCAAATGAGGTTAACTCGAGTACCATACACGACCTCCTTTGCAGTGAACAGAGGACTTATTAAAGACCGGGACAACCAACGGCAGACAAGCCCCTCCAGATGCAGGTTGTATTGACCTACCTCTCCCCGCCGCAACATGGTGATCACGACCCTAAGTTGGGCAGATTAGAACTTGATGCTTTCCTAGTAGGGTAGAATGCGGAGAAGTGGAGATCTGTAAATATATACCCCGATAGAAATATCACAGTGTGTTCCCTTTCCATGAGAAATGTACTATATATAACACCGCAGTGATAATAATTCATTACAGTGATAGATATGATTGATACGAATCCGGGTTATATGCCCTTTACTACGCTAACATAATCAGGATGCCGATCTGAAACCGCTAACCTATGTATAGGGCCCCAGAAGACCGAGGTGTGCTAGTTAAACGTTATAAGATATGTTCCTCTCTACACCCACGAGGAGAGCTAGATCAGCTCGTGGTTGCAGACAAAGTTCGAATGTTACAAATGTTGAAACAGTTATTACTGTTGCGGTATAATATATAATATATATATATATATATATATATATATATATATATATATACACACGCATATATGTATGTTTATATGATTTGCGCATCGATTAAATTTTTACACAATATTACCACCTGCCAACCTTACTTCACGCGGTATATGGTTCCATTACGTGGTCCGATCATGCCCCCCTCACAGTCATGTTCAAATCAGGGTTAACTAAGCCCGCACAGACAACTTGGCGATTAAACGAGTCTATCCTCTCAGACAAAGAACTAAAGAACTCCACTGTTACCCAATTAACAGAATACTTTAAACACAATATCACCCCAGATGTACCTCTGAGCACAGTTTGGGAAGCACACAAATGTGTGGTAAGAGGTCACTTTATCAGGCATTGCTCGAACTTAAAAAAACAACAATCAGAGAACCTTGCACGACTATATGCACAGATTGCCACTCAAGAACAAGCCCACAAAACCTCACTAGCCACCACTGATTTTCTTAAACTGACGAAATTGAGACAAGAGCTCCATGCTATCCTTAATCTTAAAGCCCATCGGTCGTTCAACATACTTAAAAGAATTTTATTCCGAACATGGGGACAAACCGGGAAAGTACTTGGCCAGAGCCTTACGAGCTCGACGTAAGCAATTCTACATACCCAAAATACGTGACTCTAAAGGAACAGCGCAGTACCTACCGGTAGGCATTGCACAATAGTTTGTTTCTTAATATACTCGACTGTATAATCTCAACCACACACGATCCCCAGGCCGAGCGGACCGACAACGCAGGAAGATTAGACAGTACCTAGATAAGCACTTAAAACGCAAACTGACTACAGAGGACGCGGAAACGCTTGAACGCCCAATCTCCCCACTGGAGGTGGCTTGGGCGCTTAAGAACACGAAAACGAACAAATGCCCGGGCCCGGGCGGCCTCCTGGCATCTTATTATAAAACATTTCTGGACACCCTTAGCCCCCATTTCGTGCAGACATTTAACGATCTTCTAAAGGGCACACAACTTCACACACAAATGCTGGCAGCTACAATCTCCCTAATCCTGAAGGACGGTAAGGACCACGATTTCTGTGCGAACTATCGCCCTATTTCCCTGCTTAACGCAGATGTTAAATTGTTTTCCAAAATTCTGGCACTGAGAATTAACAGATTCCTCCCAAACCTAATCCATCCGGATCAAACGGGCTTTGTCCCGGGTCGGGAGGCCAGGGACTGCACTATCAGGGCACTTCACCTCATCCATCAGACCAGGGCCTCCGGCGTGGGCTCGGTCCTCCTGTCGACGGATGCTAAAAAAGCTTTCGACAGGTTGGACTGGGGCTTCATGCTGGAGGTCCTGCAGCACATGGGGTTCGGACCTCACATGCTCACGTGGGTGTCGTCCCTGTACTCCCGGCCCTCGGCCAGGGTCCGTATTAATGGTGCTCTCTCCGAATCGTTCCCAATCACTCTTGTTTGTTCTGTCATTAGAACCATTTATAGAAGCGATACGCCAGAACCCAGATATCATGGGGATAGACGTAGGGGGTTCCCAACACAAGGTGCTTGGGTATGCGGATGACTTGCTATTCCCACTCTCCAACCCCAGGGTGTCCGTCCCGGTACTCCTTTCAGAATTTCACACTTATGGGGCCATGTCTAATTTTAAAATAAACTTCACGAAATCAGAGATCCTAAACCTCAATCTACCGCAACATGAAGCACATACCATAGCACAGTCGTTCCCCTTTAGGTGGTGTAAGGATAAACTCAAATACTTAGGCATTTGGGTCTCTGCAGACCTCTCCAGATTATACACCCTTAATTTTCTCCCAATATTACCCACAATCCAGAGGGATTTCCGGATCTGGTCATCTCAACACATCTCATGGACCGGTAGAATCAACACAATAAAAATGGTCACTCTCCCAAGAGTCCTATAACTACTTCAAACAATCCCGATAGCTCTCCCACTAACTTTTTTTAAATCCTTACGCTCCATATTCACGAGGTTTGTGTGGGCACAGAAAACATCAAGGATCAAACTAGACCTCCTGACACAACCTAAATTGAAAGGGGGACTGGGTCTCCCATGCATACACACCTACTATAGGTCCAGCCATTTACTCAGGATCATAGAATGGTCACACAACCCCCCCCAAAAGCTATGGCTACAGATTGAACAACAAGCTATACGGGTCCCTCTGGCTAATATACCCTGGATCCCCCCACATGTAGCTAAACCATTGGTTAAACCCAACCCGTTTATTGCGGCATCACTCGCCGTACTTCACACGAGTTACCGCTTGTTCAATCTTACTACCTATCCATCCCCACTGACGACGATACGGGGTAATCCAGATTTTACCCCGGGTATGTCGGGAAGACCTTTTTTGCTGTCGGCTTTTAACTATACGGAGACAAAGTCTCCATTAATAATTTTATGAATGGAGACTCTGTCTCCGTATAGTTAAATGCTATTGTATTCTATAAACCGACTCTATTTCGGCTTATAGAATGCAATAGTACTACGAATGGTCGAGTGAACGAATGATTTTCGTTTATTAACCATTCGTTCATTCGGCTTTCGTTAGCTTAGCATTTTCGTTCTTCGTTTTTCGGGCGAATGGACGAAAATGCTATTTTCGGACAAAAATGCATTCGTCCGAAAACGAATGCACATGTCTAGTATATATTCACATGTAAATTGCTTTTTTAATAAAAAATTATGATATAAAAAAATTAATTTCTTGTTTTTATTTCCTTTTATGTGACAATGCTGCCTCTCTCTTTCCCTTGACCCCAGATTTGTCGCTCTCCCCCCCTTATGTTGTCTCTCTCTCACCCTCCCTTTTTCTCCCCCCTCGCTCCCCTTGTGTCTGTCTCTTCCCCCCTTCCCTCCCCTTGTTTCTCTCTGCTCCCCTCCCCTTGTTTCTGTCTCTTCCCCCCTCCCTCCCCTTGTTTCTCTCCCCCCCCCTCTTTACTCTGCCCCCCTCCCCTTGTTATTCTGTCCCCCCCTCACCTGTTTCTTGCTCCCTGGTGGCTAGTGGGGGCAGCCGGGGGATGTATGCACTATACATAATAGACGGAAGTGTCGGGCAGCATGGAGGATGTCTGCACGATTCGTGCAGACATCCCCCAGCTGCCCGATTCTCCCTGGTGGCTAGCGGGGCAGCGGAGGATGTCTGCGCGATGAGCACAGACCTCCCCTGCTGCCGCCCGGAACGACTGCCAGGACTTTTATGAGGAAGCCGGAAGTACCCAGCTTCATCATAGAAGTCCCGGCGGTCATGCCGGGCGGCAGCAGGGGAGATCTGAGCTCATCGCGCAGACATCCCCTGCTGTTAGAGAGGGGGATCCAGGTCCCCTGCAGCTCTGCTGGGGACCTTGATCCCAGTCTTATAGTCTGACCTCAATTTGAGGTCAGATTATAAGACGACCTCGATTATAAAAGGGGTATTAACACTTCCCTTGCTGATCACAGTTTCTTTTTACTGTGATCCGTTTCCTTCCAAGTTTATGGACCTCATTTAGTTTTTTCAAAATAAATTTTATTTTGTACATTTTTACTATATTACTTATATTCTTTTCATGTATTAATGTAATTACAGTTAACTCCTACAAGCCTGTGCTGTGATTATGACCAGAGCAAACGTTAACCCATTTGTGACGTTGGGACGTTCTATGCCGTCCTGATTTTAAGTCCCTTAAAGTCGTTCGGAGCCTCGGATCATGCTGCAGGCACTTGCAGCAGGATCCCACCACTTTAAGTGGCCTCAGTCTGACAGGGGAAATTTAGCTGGTGCTCAAAACGAGCACCAGCTACATTTCTCTAAATCGTGCGTGACGTCCGAAGGGCTTGCAATTTTTGGGCAGGGACCCACAGGGTCTATTAAGACCCTGATTGGGTCTCTGCCATAGTGTTCCTGGCTAACGATCACCTTGTGATCAGTGGCCAGGAACAAATCGTGACGTTTTGGTGCTTACGTCATTTGGGACGCAAGCACCATGCGTCACAAAGGGGTTAAACCTCTCCACTTTTTTCAATGTATTTTTTAATACTAAATTCAAATCATTTCATGCTATTGGCAATGCATTCTATAAACCGAAATAGAGTCGGTTTATGGAATACCAATAACAAAATAGCCAATACACATACATTACATAAACCGACATAATGAACGAATTTCGGTTTATGGAATGTAATGCTATTGGCAATGGCATTCTATAAACCGACTCTATTTCGGTTTATAGTAATGCCATTGCAAATAGCAATACATTATACATTCCATAAACCGAAAGTCTATAAACCGAACGTTGTTCGGTTTATAGACTTTCGGCTTATAGAAAAGCAATAGCATTACATGTATTCTATAATCCGAACGTCGTTCGGTTTATAGACTTTCGGCTTATAGAATACTATTGGCTTTCTATAAACCGAACTAGAGTCGAGTCCCCATTAAATAAGAAATTCTTATAAATGGGGAGGGACTCTAGTTAGGTTTATAGAAAGCCAATAGTATTCTATAAGCCGAAAGTCTTTAAAATGAACGACGTTCGGTTTATAGAATACATGTAATGCTATTGCTGTTCTATAAGTCGAAAGTCTATAAACCGAATGACGTTCGGTTTATAGACTTTCGGCTTATAGAACAGCAATAGCATTATATGTGTATTCTATAAGCTGAACGTCGTTCGGTTTAAATACTTTTGGCTTATAGAATACATGCAATGCTATTGGCTTTCTATAAACCGAAAGAGTCCCCATTCATACGAATAGGTCAATTGACCTATTCGTATGAATGGGAACTCAATTTCGGTTTATAGAAAGCCAATAGCATTACCTGCATTCCATAAACCGAAAGTCATTCATGTCGGTTTATGGAATGTAATGTAATGCTATTGGTATTCTATAAACCGACTCTATTTCGGTTTAGAATGCCAAAATCACGAATGGACGAATGGACGAATGAACGAATGATTTTCGTTTATTAACCATTCGTTCATTCGGATTTTGGACGAATGGACGAAAATGCTATTTTCGTCCGAAAATGCATTCGTCCGAAAACGAATGCACATGTCTAGCTGGTATCTTCCCCCACCCCCCACCCCCCTCTGGTTCCCAACACTTACAATACCACAAGATTTTACTGGTCTCTGTATAAATATGTTTTTTTACAACAACAACAACAAAACAAAACAAAAAAAAAGAGCTATAAGGCCTTGAGATTGTTCAAGACTTAATGATTGCAGGAGAAAAACAGGGGAAATTAATGGTTTATACATGGAGTGATATAGATATGTACCCACGCTCCACACCCCCCCCCCACTTTCTCCTCCCCCACCCGATTTCTCCCCCCCACCCTTGATTGTCGTTTTGTTTATTGTTTGTTGTAATTTTCTTATTGAAAACCAATAAAAACAGATTTACAAAAAAGAAATAGATAGTGTCAAACCTTGCTACACTGAAGACACCTAAAACAGAAGATTTGAGAGATTTGAGCATTACAGTCATTTGTAACCAACTTAACAAACAAGCTCTCTTTTCATTAAACAGCAGTAAAGAGTAGCAGAATTTTTCATAAATGTAAAGTTCTCTTTGATGAGGTTTAGAAGATACGTAGAGGAAAGCACTGCCCAAAATAGACTTTAATCTACCTACAGCATTTCAGTTTCACTATGTGACAAGTGAAAAGCAAAGGATTTAATGTCAAAGCTGTCCTGATCTAGATTTGACTCAGGATTAATGGACACAGGTTTAAAAATACCCACTGATCACTTTGCTATTTACTGTTATCATTGTTTCCTATCAAATGCATGAGAACAGCTATTATCGCATGCCCATTCAGTCAAGTCTGAGAGAAAATAGTTGTTACTATTCAGTCTCTCACTGTGCAGCAAGCTTCTGGTTACTTGTAGTTCTGCCTATGTGTCATTTATCATTCCATACTGTAGTGCCAAGTGCTTAGACCAAAAAGCCACACCCAATAATTGTTTGCACTCCCATATTGATACAACACCTATTCTATACACTCCACCCATAAAACTATAGACAAGCAGCAACACAAAAATGTTCATATATATGTATATACAATATATGGATGAAAGTATTGGGGCACACCTATTAATTATTGAATTTAAGTGTTTCAATCAGACCCATTGTCACAGGTGTATAAATTCAAGCACCTAGTCCAAATGTCCGATAGAGTGATGTAAAGCACCCCACCACTGGACTCTGGAGCAGTTGAAATGTGTTCTATGGAGACTTTGCTCTTTGGCAGTCTGATGAACAAGACTGGATTTGGCGAATGCCAGGAGAATGTTAACTGCCTGACTTCATTGTGTCAACTGTAAAGCTTGGTGGAGGAGGGATAATGGTATGGGGCCGTTTTTCAGGGGTTGTGCCAGGCCCCTTTGGCATACCAAGACATTTTTAGATAATACTATGCTTCCAACTTTGTGGGAACAGTTTGGGGAATGCCCTTTACTATTCAAGCAGGTCTGTTCCCTTAGTGTGCAAAGCAAGGTCATAAAAAAAAATGGTTGTATGTGTTTGATTGGAAGAACTTGATTTGTCCGAACAGAGCCCTAACCTCAACCCCATCGAACATCTTTGGGATGACATTGCAAACCAGGCCTTCTCATCCAACATCAGTGCCTGTACTTTCAAATACTCTACTGGATGAATGGGGTGAAAACTCCCACAGAAAAACTACAAAATCTTTTGTAAAGCCTTCTCAGAATATCGGAAGCTGTTATACCTGCAAAAGGGGGGACCAACTAAATACTAATGTCCTTGGGGTATTTTCACCAGTTTAGTTATACATTGTGCAGGGAAAGTTCTGGTGAGTTTGCATAGCAGGGGAAATTTATCATGGGTTTGTACCTGCATAATAGTGAGATGAAATGTTCATCTCACCACAACTCACCTCATCTCACCTGCTATCCACCTTTTATGTGTTTAGAATGCAATGTCATAAAAGTCCCCGTTGGTGTAATGGTCAGGCGTCCCAACAATTTTGTCCATATAATGTAAATGTATGTATGTATATATATATATATATACACATACACACAGACACACACACACATTTCCTCTAGAAATAACACACTCAGCGGTCTTGGAAGTTAAAACATTTTCAGTTTTATTGTAGGTACAAAAAAAAATAAAAAAATCTACATTTTAGGCAGAACCCCTACCCTTTGTCAAGATATATATTATAGTTAGGTGAGACAGACAGCGTACATGGACACCACAAGTTGTGATGGCAGTTGGCTAACTAACATCTGCATTTTTGGCTGGCTGGCTGGCTAGAGGAAATGAGTATGTGAAAGTACACTGTGTATTTAAAAGGAACTTTGCCACTTAATTGGATGCGAATGTAGAGAATAAAACTCATGTACAGATTGCATAGAAAGTAGTTCATTTGCATATCCTGCCACAAGTGGATGGCATAAACAGAGGACACCACAGACACATTTTAAATAAGTATCCTGTGCAAACGTGTGGATCCTTGATAGTGGTATTTCAGAGGCATGGCCACCTTTTGTTCACAGACCTTTGTGTACCACTGAAATTGCAGTTCATAAGCTTTATTCTTGTGATGGTTCGGATGTCATAGCACATTTAGATACCTTCTATTGGCTCCATTTGATGTGGTCAAACCAAAGTAGGCTTTGTGTGAATAGCTTTTCCAGTGGGTATATTTATGTGGATACCTCAGTTTGCTTTTAGTTGGCCTCCTGGATTGCCAGCATGATATGGCTTTGCTAAGTAACTGATTTAGTGACAAGGCTAAGTGGCAGGCAGGCTAGTAATGCTAGTTAAGCTTGATTGCTACAAGTTAGGTAGTGGACAGGCAGGATACCTGATTGGCTGGTAGATGGGAGTTGACTAGGTGAAAGGCAAGATCTCAGGCTTGGTAATAGACTAAGAGGTTAGGTATAAAAATGGGAAAATCACTTTTTCTTATGTATAATTGTGGTTAGGCGTGTGTGCTGTGAAATAGCGCTTCTGCTATTACAGGCAGGTTTGCTAGATTGGTTACTGCCAGGCTACGCGGTTAACAGAGAATGTAGCCATTATATTCAAGTAAAAAAAAAGAACAATGTCTGCTATTCAGAAACCTCACGGTATCGCCGACATCCTTGATGTCTGTCTGTGTTGTATATGGAGTTATACTGCTATACATTTTTCATGAGCTGAACTCAAAGATCTAAGACTTTTTCTATGTACACAAAATGCCTATTTCTCTCAATTATTGTTCACAAATCTGTGTAAATCTGTGTTAGTGAGCACTTCTCCTTTGCCGAGATAATCTATCCACCTCACAGGTCTGGCATATCAAGATGCTGATTAGACAGCATGATCATTGCAATAAAAGGCCACTCTAAAATGTGCAGTTTTATCACACAGCACAATACCACAGATGTTGCAGTTTTGAGGGAGTGTGCAATTGGCTTGCTGACTGCAGGAATGTCCACCAGAACTGTTGCCCGTGAATTGAATGTTCATTTCTCTACCATAAGCCATCTAGAAAGGTGTTCCAGAGAATTTGGAAGCACATCTAACCGGCCTCACAACCGCAGACCACGTGTAACCAATTTGTTTGCGTGTCTGCAATGTATGTAGAGATCATTTGAGATCATTTTTTATTCTCCAAGTTCACAGTATAAACAATGTTTGTATTTTTAATGAAGAATAGTGGCAAGACTAAAAAGATTTCACTCGTAGTTATTTGCCTTTTCTGTTTCTTTTCTGTTAAAAGTGCAATAACATTAATGAAAAGTAAATACAAACAATTTAAATGTTATTTTTAGATTATTTGGGTCCAACTTCTTCAATAGGCGACTACCTTTCAGATGTCTTTTGAGAGACCCTGAAAGCTTACACTCTGTTGTTTCAAGAGCTGAAAAAACATAATACCGTATTTGCTCGAATATAAAATGAGGTCTTACATTCAAGGTCGTCTTATAATCTGACCTCAAATTGACTCCTTCCGGCTTCATCATAAAAGTCCCGGCGGAACTGCCGGGCAGCAGCGGAGGATGTCTGCGCGTAGCCACCAGGGAGATATGGGCAGCTAGGGGATGTCTGCACGATACGTGCAGACATCCTCCATGCTGCCTGACACTTCCATCTATTATGATGGACCAGCTGTTCGTCATAATAGACGGAGGTGTCGGGCAGCATGGAGGATGTCCACTAGCCACCAGGGAAAGAATCAAGGTGAGGGGGAGGGGGTGGAGACACAGAAAAAAGGGGGGGAAGACACAGACAAGAGGAGGGGGGGGACAGAGAGACAAGGGAAGGGGGGGATAGAGAGAGACAAGGGGAGGGGGGAAGAGACAAGGGGGAGGGAGGTGGAGATAGAGAGAGAAGTTTGGGGGGGAGGGAGAGAGAGACAACGCTGGGGGGGAGAGAGACAGCTGGGGGAGGGGGAGAGAGGCCGCATTGGCACATAAAAGGAAATAAAAACAAGAAATATATTTGTTTAATATCAATTTTTTATTAAATATTAAAAAGCTATTTACATATATACAAGTTAAACTTTTTTTTCCCCTATAGGGCAGTCTTATATTCAGGCTTTTATTTTTTTTCCTAAAGGAATATACAAAGTTTGGGGGGTCGTCTTATAATCAGGGTCGTCTTATATTCGAGCAAATACGGTAATTTAATCTAACTCACATCTTGGCAAAAGTAAAGCAAGAGTTATGAAGAACATGAACACCCCCTGGATGTTGGACCTCCCAGAACCACCTGCCCATTATTGTACGGTTATTGTCTTGTCATATGTATAAGAATGATGTAATGAAGGAAGATGAAGTAATTTCTGCGGAAAATTTAAATACTTAATTTATGATTGTTTTGTGAATGTTCTGCACACTTTCCTCAACAATGAATTGTGTTTATATTCATCTTGTTAGTAAGTATGTATGTAATTTTTGATATTTTCAAAATATATATATTTTTTTTAAAGCTTATCCTTCTCATTTAGTCAATAAATGGTATCTCCTAAAGAGAGGGGACGTTCATGACAGCAATGGAATTAATTATGAGTCTCAAACACTTTAAAAATAATATTTTTGAACTTGCGTGGTGTATATCCTTTAATCATTACTGATAGAGTCAAAAATGTCAGTCATGGATTAGTGCACAAAATCATTATAAAGTAAATTTTAAAGAAAACAAGAGAACGTTTTTTTTTTTTTTGTATCGCTTTAATTTACAAAGAAATTTAAACACAATAAAAAGATCTCTAGAACTAGAGACAATGTTTTCCAAACAATAAAATCCAGCCGTATTAATTTGCTATGTACATTATTTTGTACTTCCTAAAAGTGCACCAGAAAAATGATTTCACTAATAAAACAAATTCCCCATAAGTGTGTTACAGCATTTTAATCATAGCATAACCTAGCTTAACCTTTTATAGCAACTGATTTTTAGAGAATAATTAAGTAACTGTATAAAAACAAGGGGGGGGGGGGGTTGAAGGTGTGAATGCTGCGTAATTAGAGTTTTGTTAAATTATAATTGTTGTTGCTCAGAAATCTCATGGTTTGATGGGTCCTGGAGAATAGTTAATAAATAGCAAGGTCAGTGGTGTCCAACATCTGCAGGCACAATACATTAAGGCTACTCAACAGGTTCACCACTGTGGGGAATAATGTTTGTCTAGGCCATTGTGCTAGACGATTCCATGGCAATTTAGTAGTATAATAGCTGGAGATTTACCTGCTGACTACCCTTGCTTCCAATTTATTTACTGGTATTTTGGAGCCTATTTAATCGATGACGTAATAAAAAATGTTATTCTTCTACTAAAAGTAAAAAATATTTTGTATTTACACCTCCAATCTTAGCAGTCATGTATTTGAAATTAATGTGGTTTTAAAAAAAATCCTCCAGCTAAGTTATTTTAGCCTGATTTTTGCTATTTGGTTCTCAGGTCACAGTTTTGTGAAAGATCTTAAATAATAGGTTTCAATAGACAATAGAGTTCACTTTAAAACAAACACATACAATCTATGAATTTTTTTTCCGGAAATTTGTAGAAGACAATTTAATGTATCCACATCCTGTGACTTATACAGTGACCAACTACTTTAACATAAAAAATAGACAATACACATTCTACAAAGAGAATAGTACAGAAACATTTCTTACAACTGCAAAGCAACAATTTAGGGTCCTTAAAACAGATATTAACAAAACACAGTTTAGAGACAGCCCCAAATCATACCATGAAATTATTACATTTTCCACAAACTGAAAAATCCCACAGGATTTACCAATTTAAACACGTAAATCCACTATATATAGTTATACCTTATTGCATAACTAAATCTCTCAGGTATATGCAGCAACTCATGGAAAAGGAACTTTTTTTTATTACCGACACACATGGATAACTGTTTGTTTCAAGCCGTTTTTGGACGACAGATTGTCTCAAAATTAGTATTTTAATACAGCAGCTGGATAGCAGTGTAGAGGAAATGCAGTATATACTTTTTAACCCTTAAGCTTAGAAGATATGTTATTTCTCCTTACTCAAAACAGGAATAATTTAATCTAAATAAGAGGCAGCCACATTTTTGTGTTCTTAAGAGTGCCACAAAATCAGAAATGCATTAAACCCTTTCTGATTAAAGTAAAGTAGAAGAATTGCTTGTTAACCGTAGACAAATGTTTTGAATTTTACCAGTAATACGAAAGCAGTTTGAATCAACTTTATTCAAAACACAAGTACACATTGACAGGGCTAGTGGGAATATGGGTAGTTAAGTCAGTTCGGACATAGTGTGCCTTCAGATAGGCCCAATGGCCATAGGTTGGTTGCCCCTGATCCAGAATAGATTGGTGATCTGGTTGCCAACTATAACTCCCATTTATGATGCAATTCAGTAGTATTGCCATGACTGATCAATGTAACAAAAAGGTCACCATACACAAATTAGTCGCAGCCTTTTTCCCTTTACAGAGATGAATGTCTATGAGCGAGTTAACATTTTACATACTGTTACTTTATCTAAAGATGTCATGTTGAGAGATTACTTATTTTATATTTAATTGTGCTTTTTTTTTTGTACCAAAACTGGAGGTGGCTCTTCAGTGCATAGGCTTTGATCGTAAAAGTATTACAGCCTCAATTAAAATGACGGGCAGTTCAGTCTCTTTCTATGGCTTACTATTGACATACAAAAGATCGTTATGGCTTTGTTAAACTTGGCATGGGTTATACCTTTGCTTGAGCATGCAGTACAACCTGAATAAACACAATATCTAGTTTACATTCTGACTTTGAGGACTTGATGGATTTTTCAGAATTATAGCCATAACCGCAAAAAAACAGACAAATCTCTAATTAGGTGCATTACAAAGGCTTTTGTTACTAATTGTAAGTTTGACATGTAATGAGACTTTATCAGTTACTAATTGTATTTTATAAAAACAGTGCGATGAACGTGAATACCTTCATCATATAGGTTCAAAATGTGTTATTTTAATAGATGGTGATTATTTCACATGTATTTCTTTTCCTATTAGGATTATAGTAACAAGTGGACATTACTACACTGATCCAAAATGCACTGAAGACCAGCGGTGTTCTATATGTCATCACATTGGAGTACATTTCTATATACGATGTGTCCAGACAACCTTTGCCAGAGGCGTAGGGACAGCTATAACAAATTGATGGTATGTATAAAAAGAGAGCAATAGGCATTAGAAATTAGACAAATAAAGACAGTCACCTGCTCTATTGCATAGTTTGGTAAATTGAATAATATACATTTGTTACCAAGCAATGCAAGTCCATCTAGTCCATTTTTATATTGGCCAGGGATGTTCAATATTGGTTTTATAATGTGGAAAAAATGTTCCAGTTTCCTTACGTTTTATTAACATATATAGTTGTAATCAGAGATTTGATGTTTAAGCAGGGAATAGAAGTTTTAAAAAAAAAAAAGTGTTTCTTAAACAAAGGGCCACTTATAAGTAAAATTAATAGCTTTTATGTCAGACATTTATAATTCTCTGTAAACTCTGACCATTGACAAATTGACGGATTCTCACAGCTGTCAGAACTGTCAAATGAAGCCCTCCAGGAAATCAGCAAAATTATTTTCAAAAGTAAATCATAGAATGAAAATTCGACAAACTCTTATATTCACTAAAAGGTGAGTTGCAGGTGAATTGAGGAGAGCGGAGGTGAGATGAGCATTTTGCTTAGTGGGGGAAACTCACCAGGTCTGTCCCTGAGCAATGTATAGATAAAAATGTTCATCTCAACTCAACTTTTAGTGAATAATCCCCAAAGTGGCCATTCATTTAAACATATTTGCCTTTACCTACACTTCAAGGTGGATGCTGTTAACACACACACACCTCTACACTGCAAATTAAATCATATAAGCAAATATGTAGTTTGAGGATGATGTGCTAGCCTTTAAAATACTTATTTTTGATTGGCATGAAATAAATTCTGCTTACCCAGCTGTTACAGGGTGGCATAATAATTCTATGAGATGATATACTACTGGCCTTTTTGTCTTACTGTTAAAGAAGACCATACACTTGCTAGGTACTTTGTGCAAGGTCACAAGTCTTTCATGCAATCAACACTGATAATCCAGGAGGTAAATATGGTAACTCTGGAGTTCTCTATAAAAAGGTACTTAGTCTTCCCAGAAGGATCTCCAGTACATTATTTTCAGGTACAGAATATACAATGATCTACAGATTTTCTCAGATTACTAGCAGGTGTATAGATCACAAAATGTCTAAATCTATTTTTTTTATGGTCCATAAATGGAATATGATCCCATCTACAATGCACGTGGTATTAATGAATCATGTGGTGGTGGTGGTGTGTGTGTGTGTGTGTGTATTAAGCACATCAGTACAGTCATTAACAAAGGCCATTGCAAAGTGCCTTTTGATCTAAATACTTGTAGAAGAGAAAGAAAACTCTTTTTATCGGTACTACTCATTAGTTTATCATAAATGCTTATATGCATGTATATAAAACTACCGTTCGAAAGTTTTGTGTCACTTAGAAATGTCCTTGGTTTTGAAAGAAAAGCAAATATTCTCCATTAAAATAAAAGAAATACAGTTACATTAAAAAGACTGTCTGGTGCCCAAAATGCATCTTCCAAATATTAATGTTTAATAGGCTTTCAAAGTAATTTAAAATGTATGTTTTACATTTTGTACTGCTTAAAATATAAAATGCTTACAGCTAGAATAAATTACAGCAGTTTGTAAGAAACCAGGACTGCCCACACTAGCTGAGTAAAAGTAATTTCCTTTTTGCTGCAGGAACCAATGGAGAATAATTTCATTCAAATGAATGGAATTTCCTGTTTCTCTAGAGAGGCCATCAGACAATGTGTTGCACTGTTAAGAGATCCTACGTGAACAAGAGCAAGGTCACTGAGAGGCCACACAATGTATTCTATTCAAGGAGCACAGCAAGTGACTCAATGAAACAAAACGTTATATGCTCAGTGTCTATATAATCAGTGCTGCCGCACCTGCAGTAAGCATGCAGAGTAATCACTCTGAGTCAAAATATTGAAAATGTGATTTATGCAGAACGCGTGCATCAGATCAGTGTAAAAAAAGCCTATGCACTATACAAATTTGCATCTTGCACCAAAGTGAGTTTGGGGACTACACTGTCCCTTTAATACTGTTGTAAATGGCTATAGTAGTAGTAACCAGCTGATTTATAATGTGATATGTACATAGAAGTCCATTATGTACAACCATCACTCCTGTGTTCCAATGGCATGTAGGATTAGCCAAGTTTATACATTTTAAGTCGAATTCGTAAAATGTATTCCCTATTCATTTCATTTCTGTTTTCAAGGAAAATCGGGAAATTTCAAAACTTTTGAACGGTACCCTGCACACTTTAACTTATTTTTATCCAAGTGATTAACCCTGTTTTTATCTTACAGTAAGATGTGTATATAAAATGCTCATAACATTAATGACTGGATTAACACAGGCAGGTGTATGGACTCTCATGGAGCATGTAAGCGGAAAGCACATTTTATAATTAGATTTTCCGATTTTCTGTATAGACATGGATGTAGGATACTTTAAACTATATAAACCACATTACTGCTTTTTAGTTTACATGTTGTCTTGGATGACAAAAGGGGGTTAACGGAATGTATAATACCAGTTTGGAAGCTTACATGATCTTAGTACAATGTCCAGTACTTCCCTATGGGGATAGATAGTACTTTTGGAAATCTTTAGTTTGTTAGGATTCGTTATCAAGTAACAACCCTTCTACATTATCAATGGTGTGTGCAATGCAAAGAAACTGAACTTAAAGGAACATTGCACTTTGTTTTAACTCTTGCGTCCTTGAAGGACTTTTAAATAAACCCGACGTGTATCTTAATAGATACACGCAGGTTTACTATTTTGTGTGTCTCACATGCAAGACACAGCAGTTCCTGGTTGTCGCACGCGGACGCTCGCCCCGCTCTGGCTGTCAAATGCGAGGGTCTCTCGCCCTCGACGCCGCGACCAAGTTAAGGTGATCTCATGCAAAAGCGATGGGCTGAAACCCTGTCGCCAACCAGACAGCTGCCTGCTTACCAGTCAGAGGATAAACTGGCGTGTACTATCAAAAGTACGTCAGTTTATCCTCAAACTAGGAACAACTAACATTTCACTTGTGCATTTTCAATGTTACAGATTCATAGATATACAACATTAACTAAATTGGATCCATTATAGATGCTGAACTTGAGCATCCTTTACGGACCATTACGAGCATTAAAAACACCCATGAAAACAATCATTGGGCCGCACCTTGTGTGTGGATTATTCAATAAGTATATATAGAAATACTAGAACTCACAAACACAAAATGGGTTAAAACATGCAGGGATTCCCAAGGAATCCAGACTCTGCTTCATCTTAAAAAAATGTAATAAATAATAGTCACACAAACCATGGGGGTCATGTACTAAACAAGTGCAGTGGGGAAAAAAGTAGGGAAAACATGAGTAAGGAGCAATTTGCAACTATTTGGAACATTTTTTGCGCTTTTTTCCCCCTGATTTGCACATCTTCCGTTTATTTTTAGTTAGCGTGCATTTTTCCAGTTGCGCTAATCAATTGCGATTAGATTCGCGCATGTTAAAGAGTTTTGCAAATATTTTGTGAAAAATAATTCTTCTTTGCGTGTGAAAATTACACCAGCTTTTAGCAAGTGCTAACAAAAGAGGTAGAAAAAAATATTCGCAAAATTACCTGTTTTTATTTGCAGTTATGCCCGTTTTTATTCGCAATTTGCGCGTATGTACTATTTGAGTGTTAAATGTTTAGTACATTACAGTAGGAGCAAAGCGCAAAAATAGTTTTGCACATAAAATATATTTGCGTTTTTTTTTAGTACACGCCCCTCCATGTGTCATATATCATATCATAGGAGAACCAAAATAAATACATTTAAGGGCAAAGTCAACCCATTTATTTGTTGTTCTAATTTTGAATGAATCAAAATCGAATCAATTTATGCAATGGACTGGCACTTCTTTGGCCGTATACCTTTCTTAATATACAAGATAGGCCTTGTATAGACATATCCCAAGCTGAACTTCCGACAGTTAAATAATGCATTGGGGAAACATGTTTGCTTCCAGTGCATGTACATAAGGCGTATCCATGAGCCTATACAGAAGGGAAGAAGCTCGTAGGGTTGGAAATAAGAGCTCTGTGGAGCATTTCAAAGGACAATAAAAGTTGACGAATTACAACAAATTTGGAACCACAATATAATTCACTTCCCCCAATAAAGTATCCCAGTTCAACACTTTAACTGCATTGGCGGACCAGCATGAAAGCAATACAGTATTATAATTGGCATTATTTGTTTGGCATTATACTCTAACTTTTTAGGTTAGATGCGTTTAATGCTATTAAAAAGTCAGTAAACTATTTTAGGCCGTCTTTTCCCAACTAGTGCTGAACTAGCAACATTATTGGAGGCCTGAATTAAACCCCAAATTCATTGCGTTACATTTTCTATGTAAAAGGCAGGCTATTAAGGCAATTTAAAAAAAAAAAAAAAAATGTACCAATACTTTCATTTATTTTATTTTTGCCAAATTATGAGCTCTGGTTGATGTCCTGCCTAGCACTGAAAGATTGCTCCTTGCCTCCCACTATAATCCAATGGATGTACTAAACAAAGTGCGTGATACGGTCAGTCTTCTATGCATCTAACTGTGTTATACTAACTTACTAACTAACTTAAAACTGCAGCTAATGCTTGTATTATTAATGCTTGTAGCAAGTTTCCCACTGCTTTGGATGGGAAAACATTTGTTCATCTGAAACAAAATTTCATCCACTGACACATTTGTTTTCAGAAGAAATTTGTAAATTATTTTCGTTTCAGGAATTCCATTCAGACAAATGGAATGGAGCCGAAGTTCATTTCAGAATATGTCAGACAAGGTTAAGTTAGGGAATTCAGACAAAAGCACTGCATTTCATCCAGTAGCAACAATAGGAATAGTTAGGGGTTAGGTGTATTAGTGAGTATATTATGTGCGAGTGTGTGTTACTGTGTATTGGTGTGAGTGTGAATTAGTGAGTGTTGTGTGTGATGCAAACGTGAATGACCGGACAATTGAACAATTTACATTTTCGTTCGTTGCACGTTTTTTTGTTCAGCTTTGCATTCGGTATTCAGACGAATGGACGAAAGAGACCATTTTCTTCCGAAAACGAATGCCCAAGTCTACTAAATACTACTTAACCGTAACAAAAATAAATGACCCAAACCTAGTTTGTCTCTTTTTCAAATGACAGACTGTTTAATCGTTTTTATTCCTTATATAGCAGTTTTTTAGAATCTCTACACATAAATACAAAATGCATCGAATGAGCTTTTCCCTCCTTTGCCCTGATTCACCAGCACTAATAAAAGTTAAATGTACAGGAAGAAATCTTAGAAATAATACTATTAGGGTTTTATGATGAGCAATTTCTATGTAATTGGGACATTTATGGCAGCGTTTAAACGTCTTCATGAATTATGACATCACTGAAACCGTTTTCCTTTGCTTCCTTTATGATACTATGTGCCATAAAGAGCAAAATAGTTTTCTGTAAGTTATGGTGTTTTTACTATTATCACTTGATTTGCAGCATTTGAAAATATTACAACCAGTATAGTAAGGTACGTGGATGATCTTGCATGTTAAATATTAGCAATTAGACAAAAGAATAATATGAAATTTAAAATTCAAAGTGGACTTTACTTTAGAGAACTTTACTTAATTCAAAATTATTCTAGTGACTAAACAAAAGGCAATGCTAACAGTGTTCCTGTAATCAGAAATATTCATGAGGGGAATTTTCTAAACCATAGGATTCCAAACAAAATGAAGGTATGTTTAATAGAAGGATTGCATCAAGTGAAGTCATTTTATAGGTTTTAATGGAAGAATATAATAAAAGTAGCTTATCTAACTCTTTGCTCTGTATAGCTCTACCTGGAGGCAGATATGCTTAGAATCTTGGGTCAAAGGATATGACCCATCTGATATGACCCCTCTGGTCCAGGATTTAGGGATTACCCAGTTGTGTTTAAATAAGAATATGTAGAACGCCTGGTATGGCTGCTTAATGGTTAGGGAGCCACACCAGGTGTACATATTCTTATTTAAACACAACTGGGTAATCCTTAAATTCTGGACGGTTGGGGGGTCCTGAGGACAGGTTTGAGAATCACTGTACTAGGGTATTTTCAATGATCTGAGTTAAATCTCATGTCATTGAATCCCATAGACTGCAACAGAGATACTTTAATTAAAAAACAGTAATAATGGATATTTTAAATCATTGAATTGGGCCCAGTATGGCCCCGATAGTTATACAGAGCATAGAGGGCTCAATAAGGTGCTTTATTTGTATTTGATCAATTAAAAAAAAAAATTATATTTAACATCAGAAGAAAATGAAGACAGCACTCTTGGACTTCATTCAAAGCAGTTATTTAATGTTGTAAAAATTGTAAACCAAAATCAAAACAGCAGAGTGCATCGGTACAAACCGGCATTATCAAATTGTGGGCTAAACTTGATGCAATCTGTTAAATAAACACAAGTTAATTGTATGCCGACAGTTGTCCTTTAATCAAATGGAATATTACGTAAAAGGGGGAGCAGACCCCACAAAAAGGTTAGTTTTACCCGATTAGCAGGCGCTCCTACTCAAGATATATTTCATCTTCCCTGCCACCCCCCACCCCCCTCAAAAAAAGTAAATACTTCCTGCTCTATTATAAGGACTGATGTACCAACACACCAGTAGCAGCCAAGAAGTCTAACTTTGTCTTGGATTATAATAAAACATCTTTTAGTAGCACTGTTCAAAAGTGGTTTAAAATCAAGCAGAAATGTCTTGATTCGGGGGGGTGCAGGATACTACCACTTTAAAACATTCTTCTACCTTTCATGTATGTTCCTTATAACAAAAACCAGGGACAAAACAATACATTTGTTATTTTTAATAAAAGCATAAAAATATGTCTTTAGGTCATGTTAACCTTTTTTAGAGCATTGGCTACTCATTTTGTATCTTTAAATGGATAGTTCCACCTACCTTATTCACCTACCTTATTCACTGTGAGTGAATATTTTTTATACACATTAGGTGGTATTTGCAGTTTGATTTACAACTAATGTGGAAATCGCAAGAGAGATAGGAGCTAGAAGAGAGACGAGAGCTAGACGAGAGGCGGGAGCTAGACGAGAGGCGGGAGCTAGACGAGAGGCGGGAGCTAGACGAGAGGCAGAGGGCTAGACGAGAGGCAGAGGGCTAGACGAGAGGCAGAGGGCTAGACGAGAGGCGGGAGCTAGACGAGAGGCGGGAGCTAGACGAGAGGCAGAGGGCTAGACGAGAGGCGGGGGCTAGACGAGAGGCAGAGGGCTAGACGAGAGGCAGAGGGCTAGACAAGAGGCAGAGGGCTAGACGAGAGGCAGAGGGCTAGACGAGAGGCAGAGGGCTAGACGAGAGGCAGAGGGCTAGACGAGAGGCAGAGGGCTAGACGAGAGGCAGAGGGCTAGACGAGAGGCAGAGGGCTAGACGAGAGGCAGAGGGCTAGACGAGAGGTGGGAACTAGAAAAGAGGTGCAAGATAAGGTCTTCACAACTGCATACTGCAGTCTTAAGCAGTAATTTTTTAACAGATTTACAACAGGACAAATACCATTAAAGCAAACAAACAAAAAATGTATAACTTACATTTAGACAAATGTTATGCAATTCAAAAGTCAACTTTGACCAAGCATGTCATCATAATAAAGCAATCTTTGCAAACTTGAGGGACGTTTATAGTATCATGATTTGTAGGCCATCTGAGGCTAAGATTTCTAAAGATAACAGGATCACCCTGAAGCTGCCGACTAGGTTTTTACTTTTGTTACCGGGATTGTCAATAGTTTTTACTCCTTTTCAGATACAAAAATGGAGGAAAACTTTATCCATTAAATCACATTACAATAAACAGAGTACAATTTAGATAATTTTCAGAAACATTTCTCATAATGTAGAATATAAACAGGGAAAGAAATATTGTAAAAAGTTAATAACATGCGTGGGGGGGGAAGCTGTTTAATCAACTTTACACAGAGGCTACAAATACACACACAAAAAAAAAAATATATAGAATGGCCACATAAGAAGTTTGTAAGGATTTGTATTTTGCTTTCTGTAACTGCAGAATTGAGGTTTGGGGATTTTTTCCCCCTGTTTTTATTATGTGAAAATATAAATTGAAAATAATAATTGATCCCATAACTTCCAAGTGAATAGGCAACACTATTCTCAATTAAGTTTTCTTTTACATTTTTTGTACAAATTCAAAAACCTGCATTAAATATATACACCACCTACAAAATGAACCAGAAAACATTAAAAATTAAAATATGGCTACAAAAAAAAAAGCAAAACTGCTTTAAATATTAAATTTATTTTTAAAAAAATATCTAGATCTGCTTTGGTGGAAAATGATTTGTTTTCCTTTAAGTGCTTAGTCAAGGGAGGAGTTATATGACAAAGAGGAATCAGAGTACTATGCCAAAAAATACTTAAACTGGACAGGAAAAATACATTTTGCTGGCATAGATTTACATTCACCCGTCACAATTCCATGTTACATTCCCCAACGAATGGAGAAACAAATTATTTACAAATTTTAATAAATCAATACAAAGGAAAAAAAATGCGGCAGTTGCTTTTTGAATTAGAAAAGAAGTTAAGTTAATATTTTGTTTCACAGAATATTTCCTATAAAAAGATATGTAACAAAGTAGTAATACCTATAAAATGGCTATTACTAAAACAAAGCTTTCGTCAATAAGCCTCCAGTACTTTAAATGAGGAGAATGGCTTCACAAAATGGTAGTCTAGATTCCCACAGTGAGGGCACTGCTGTACATTGCTGTACTCTGAAAAATACTGCATCCCGATGCGTACATCTATGACTGGCTTCCCACAGTGCTTGCAGTTCAGTCGGGCCTAAAAGGAGACATGCGCAAAAAATGGTAAATTCGCGAATAGCCAACAAAACATTAAGGTGAAAAATTGAATTCCAGCAATTTTGCATTTACTACAATTTGAAAAATGTGTTTACATATCCTGTGCCTGTATTATATTGAAGATATTATAATTAATTAATTGTTATATAAGCAAGTCTCTTTGTGCCCATTAACAACTGCTTATAAGCCCTTCCCTTGTCAACCAACTGTGTGACATTTAAATATTTAAAACAATTTATTTTAACACAGGGCTCTGTAAATAAACCATTAAAAGGGACTGTATCACCTAAACACTGTGTTTACTGTAAATCTAAAGAATAAAAAAAATGATAAAACATTGTGATCTATACAGTGTGTTAGCAAAATTGCAAGAAAATGTCTAAATTGCAAATATATAATACAGGGCTCGACAAACCCCAGGCGCCAGGTCGCCATGGCGACCAGGAAATTAGACCTGGCGCCTGGGTGCTGCCAGCCTCATGGTCCCCTTGCCGCTGCCATCCGATTTTTCCGCAGCGCGAGGGGGTAAAGTCTGTGCCGATAGCACAGACTGCAAGCTCCGCCCCCTCGCGCAACGCGTGTCTGAGTGCCGGATGTCGTCACGTGACATCCTGGCACTCAGCACGCCGACCGATCAGAGAGCAGCAGCAGCAGGAATGTCCCCCTCCCCTGCAGTGAGGTAAAGCAGCAGGGAGGGGGACACATCAAGAAGAAACCCCCAAGAAAATACTGTGTGAGGTGGGTGTGTGTTTGTAGGTATTGTAAAGTAGGTGTGTGAGCGGTGTTTGTATATATGGGAATATGTAAAGTAGGTGTGTGAGAGGTGTTTGTATATATGGGTATATGTAAAGTAGGTGTGTGTGATGTGTTTGTATATATGGGTATATGTAAAGTAGGTGTGTGTGATGTGTTTGTATATATGGGTATATGTAAAGTAGGTGTGTGAGAGGTGTTTGTATATATGGGTATATGTAAAGTAGGTGTGTGTGATGTGTTTGTATATATGGGTATATGTAAAGTAGGTGTGTGAGAGGTGTTTGTATATATGGGTATATGTAAAGTAGGTGTGTGTGAGGGGTTTGTATATATATGTACATGTAAAGTAGGTGTGTGAGAGGTGTTTGTATATATGGGTATATGTAAAGTAGGTGTGTGTGAGGTGTTTGTATATATGTGTGTGTGAGGTGTTTGGATATATGTGTATATATATAGTAGGTGTGTGTGAGGTGTTTGGATATATGGGTATATATAAGTAGGTGTGTGTGTGAGGTGTTTGGATATATGGGTATATGTAAAGTAGGTGTGTGTGAGGTGTTTGGATATATGGGTATATAAAAGTAGGTGTGTGAGAGGTGTTTGGATATATGGGTATATGTAAAGTAGGTGTGTGAGAGGTGTTTGGATATATGTGTATATGTACAGTAGGTGTGTGTGAGGTGTTTGGATATATGTGTATATGTAAAGTAGGTGTGTTTGTATATAGGTGAAGTAGGCGCGTGTGTTTATGAATTGCGTTTATGTTTGCGTGATTGTCTGGCTCCTAAAAAAAATTTCTGGCTCCTAAAATCAAATTAAATTTGTCAAGCCCTGATATAATATGAAATGTATATTTTTCCCATTGAAAAACAGTTCACATTTTTCTCCTAATTTAGGCATTTGATTGCAATTTTGCTAACACAATGTATAGATCATTTTCAATCATTATTTCTCATTATTTACAGTCACACTATAAATAATGTTTAGGCGATACAGTCCATTTAATTAAAAAAAACTTTTTAAAAAAAAATCAGGCACACTTAGCATCACTGGAAAGATAGGCAAGACTAGCCAGTGTCTGATTTTTGCAATTCACTTGCCAATTCACTACAGTTTACCATCTAGTGAACAGACCACTAACAGAAATGCTACTCTATCACTGAAGGGCCAAACTCTTGGAGTTTCTATTTTTCTGCAGAGAATTAAAAAAAAAAAAAAAGATTTTTAGTTAGGGTCAGCCGTTAGAGAATTACTATATACACAGCTATATACACATGCATACCAATACACATAATGGAGTAACTATTTTCCATTCCTTCCATCTCTCTAGCTCAATACTAACAATAACTAACTCTGGTTTAGAAAATATGCAAAGCTCAGAGAGCTGATTATAGGGATGAACTTCTCTTTAAGATTCTCGAAGTACATTTCCAAGTAACCCCACGGAATCCCCCCTACCCATACCGAGATTGGCAATGATCCAGTTCATACAGGTAACATGAACTAGTAAATGGTTTATTTCCAATTAAACAATATTTGGAACAAAACAGATAAATTAGGAAAATGTGAAATAGATATGAACACTACAAACCTGACAGCATGGAGAAGCCGCCAATATATCATAGGTGTACATTGTTCCCAACTGATGCCAGCTTCCGTCCCATCTTGATTTGCACTTAATGCAGATTATTTTGTGAACTCCTTCTAAGCAGTCCACGCAGACAGCATACAAGTGCATGAGTCTCCCTAGGAGAAACAACAGGGCAACATTTAGAATCTGTCAAACAGAACAAGAAAGAAGATGACCAGCAGGAGCTTCCTTAAAAGTACAACTACCCCCCCACCCACCCCAATGTTTCTAATATACTTGTACGAAGCACAAATGAAAAATGTAGTGTGCCTAGTATGAGGATGAACTGGCATGTAGTTCTGAGTACTAGAGGACAGTTTATTCTCTGACTGGTAGTTGGAAGGAGACATTAACTAGAGTCCTTGAGCTTTAAAGATACACATGGATTTACTCTTGGCTCTGCCTCAGATCTGAGGCAGAGACAGTAAGGAGGCTAATGCACACCCAAACACAGTGGGGGCTCATCCCCACTCATGCGATTGGTGTCTGCATGGAGCAGGGTCTCTCGCTTAACTAGGTCCACTCTGATTCTCTTGAGAGTTAGATTCTAGCTCACAGGCACCCTACACGGAAGAAGATAGTGATCCTAGCCTTGGGTTTTCCTAAACCAGCTAGCTTAGATAAGTAAAGTTTTTATTTTGATTAACGAGCATTGTATATATAAGTCAACAACTGGCTGTGAACTTCATTTGGAGAGCCCATTGATTTTGCTTCTTGTGAGAGTTAAACCCTCAAGTCTTCTATTGATGCATGTAAAATGATGTGAAGGACCTATCTTGATTGATGAACACGGACTATAATATTCTATATACAACATAGAGGTGTCAAACTGCAGCTGTCAATCTTATATCCGGCTATAAACCTCCATTTACTGGACGCTGAGGTCTATCAACAGCCAAAGAGTTGTACATCCCTTCTGCATATATAGGATACACATGCTGGCAGAGACACTATGTTCTGTTATTTCCAAAACACAAAGAACTATTTATAAAAGATTTTGTAAATTTTAATTACCTAGCAATATGACAACACTAGCGTTATAAATTAACATTGTGAGAATAACAGCTTTGTTCATTAAGCAGGATGAATGAAAAGGAAACTTCTGATAGAATGCTACTGATCACACAATTCGGAACTTTGTCTCAAATTCAGCCACAATAAAGTATTTTAATAATAAGGGGATTTAGACAGAGCGTTCAACTTACTGTGTTTGTGATCCCTCAGGGAGCTGCTCACCAAACATGATCTGCAGGTGAGCTTATACACAATGCATTCAACAGGCCTAACTGTGTACTTATTGCAAGAGAAACTCACCAGATATTGCTCTGAACAATCCATCGTTAAGTTGGTGAGATGAAATGTTCAACTCACCTGCACTTCACTTTTAGGGAATAGCTCCCTCTGTGTAGATTTTTGAATTCAAGACAGCTAATAATGAAGTCATTATAGCAGATATATTTCTCAACAATCAAATATACCTTAAGAAGATTGTTCATACTTAATGGGATCTGATAACACACTAGAACAGTCAGTGGAGGTCACATCGGGCTGTAAATTTAAGAGTCGTAGGAACCTTTTCAACTCTGATCAATTGGCTATGAAAGTAGGTGACTAATCATAAACTAAGAACTTGTGAGGAAACTAATAAAACATGCTGCCTTTTTGTACTTAGCAAACATGCCAAAAAAAATATTACCTTGAAGGTGACACGGTACATCGTATTCAATCTCATCATGCCGGGAGGGACTTAGAAACAATGTACCATCCACGAGTGGAAACTGCTCAAACACTGGGAGCACCCGGTGGCACAATGCACAGTTCACTACATTTCGGTGACTGGCACTGAGGGCAGAAAGAATGAACTTTCGAAGATCTTCCCCCTGCCCAACTTGGGCATCATCTTCCATGCGCACATGGAAAGTGTTGAGCTTATGCCGTGGTATATGGGCCAATAACTCAGAAAGGTCTAGTCTCCGTAGAAATTGTACTGGTGCATCCAAACGCCCAGCCCTGTGAGACAGTCCTGCCATACTATAATCAAAGTGGGCATTTCTGAGTGTTGCCCCTGTCCCCATGTTCTTCTTGTGAGGCTCCAAGTGGATTGCATTCTTTAAAAATTCACCTAGATACCTGGAGCTACGGGGAACACTAAAGTGAGAAGGGGAAAGTATGGGGTACCCAGCAGGAGGAGATTGTCCAGGAGATATGCAAGGGGAACGCAGGCCATGGGCACCTCCACTTATCCCCTTCTCTTGTGAGTTTTGTCTGTCTACTGAATGTCTACGGGGAGGGTCATAAACCAATCCTTTCTGTGGCTTGGTTGTAGATCTGCACTTCTTGACTTCATCAGAGGACTCTGACATTGATCTGCCAGTCGGTTTCTCTGGGCCAGATTTCTTCTTTTTCTCGTCTTGCATACGTTTCACTTGGTACCAATCTGTGTCTTTTTTTAAGTGGCCCTGTCCACATCTACATGAGCAAAATCGAAAAGCAAGGTCGTAGCCTTTCTTAGTCCACATGTTCTGGCGGCACTGTTTCTCATTCCAGCTGCGAGCTCTGCCAATACAATTGAACTGGACAAGTATACTGCTCTCCCATTCATAGAAGCACTGCAGGTGCATCCAGGTGCTGAAAGGGCAATGCTCATTATTACAGATGATCTTTTGGTAGTCATCCTTCTCTAGTTCCACGGATCTACCTAAGCTACAAATAAGTGGGGTGGCGCATATCGCTTCTGTAAAAAAAAAAATAAAAAAAAAAAAAGGAGAAAAGAGAAAGAAAAAAAAAGACAAGGAAAATGAATGCATTGCAATAAGATTGTAGTACAAACAGCAGAACACTGAAAAGATCATCACAATTTGCAAGTTCTCTTAGTGGCATTAAAGGTTACATTTTGCTTCATAGAAATATTCTGCACCTCTATTCTGAAGTAAACCCAAAATGAAGGTTTAATCTGAGCTCTGCCTCTCATCTGGATGCTGGCATACACCAAGGGGCTTCCCCTTTGTTGATGGCATATGAAAGCAGAAGTCTCTCACTGCACAGTCTGTGCAAGGGTTGGGGACTCTCTGAATTAAGTAAATTACAAAGTAAGTCATCCCCCACAAAAAAAAATAAAAATTAAGTTAATTAATGACTCAGTGTTGTAAAAAAAATAAAAATCTAGTTGTCCTTTAAGGAGACATGTCCTGCTTCTCACCCAGCACCCTTCGCAGCTGATCAGCTTATAGGCCAGGGCTTGACAAATTTAATTTAGTTTTAGGAGCCAGCCAAAAAATTTAGGAGCCAGACAACGGCACATCACAAAATCGCACGGACACAGTGGCATACACCCACCTCACATACACAGCCAGTTACATACACACACACCACATACACAGCCAGTTACATACACACACACCACATACACAGCCAGTTACATTCACACACACCACATACACAGCCAGTTACACTCACACACACCACATACACAGCCAGTTACATTCACACACACTACATACACAGCCAGTTACATTCACACACACACACACACACACCACATACAGTCAGTTACATTCACACACACACCACATACAGTCAGTTACATTCACACACACACCACATACAGTCAGTTACATTCACACACACACACACCACATACAGTCAGTTACATTCACACACACACCACATACAGTCAGTTACATTCACACACACACCACATACAGTCAGTTACATTCACACACACACACACACACACACACCACATACAGTCAGTTACATTCACACACACACACCACATACAGTCAGTTACATTCACACACACCACATACAGTCAGTTACATTCACACACACACCACATACAGTCAGTTACATTCACACACACACACACACACACACCACATACAGTCAGTTACATTCACACCCACACACCACATACAGTCAGTTACATTCACACACACAGACCACATACACAGCCAGTTACATTCACACACACCACATACAGCAAGTTACATTCACACATACATACACAGCCAGTTACATTCACACATACATACACAGCCAGTTACATTCACACATACATACACAGCCAGTTACATTCACACATACACAGCCAGTTACATTCACATACATTCACACATACATACACAGTCAGTTACATTCACACACACACCACATACAGTCAGTTACATTCACTCATACATACATACAGACCACATACGCAGCCAGTTATATACACACATACACACCTTTTTCTTTTTTTTTTTTAAAGAACAAAATAATATTTCTTACAGTGTCCTCCCTCCCTGCTGCTTACCTCATTGCAGGGGAGGGTGACATTTATGCTGGAGCCCGATCTCTTTCTGTTCCTGTGCCGTGTTGTCACGTGACAATCGGCACTACAGCGTGTTGCGCGAGGGGGCGGAGCTTACAGTCTGTGTGATCCGCACAGACTTTCTCCCCTCGCGCTGAAAAAGAAAAACGGATGGCAGCCGGCAAGGGCTCCCTGTGACAAACAGCACCCGGGCGCCAGGTCTGATTTCCTGGTCGCCATGGCGACCTGGCGCCCGGGGTTTGTCGAGCCCTGTTATAGGCTTAATCTAAATCTACTGCTTCTACTACCGTTATTTTTTGAAAGTTTCGTGGCACATTAAATAAAAATAAATTAATGTATTGCCAGCAGTATATAGGTAGACAATTTATTTTGTTTTTTTCTTTTTGAATACCAAGCACTTCTTCCCTGGCTCCTGTAATGTGGGTAAATTTGCTTCTAAAACATGCATTCTCACTTGTAAATGAGTTACCTTTTTAAAGCATATATTAAAGTTAAATCTAAGTAGCCATTAAAATTCAAATAAATATATTTTGATTATGCTTCATATGATCATGAATTTCAAGTTACTATCTTTTACTGATCCTCACACCTAGCCCTCCAGCATTTGGCAAGAGCACATGACAGAAAAAAGAAACATGTAGCAACCAGTATTTGAAAAATGCAACAATAGAAGTATCCCAAATGAGAACTATGCTTGCAATGTGTGCACACATCCACTGCTGAGGAGCACGCACACAACTAAAGTTTTGTTTCTTGGAGGTCTACTGCCAAACATTTAGGTTAGCCAACTTAACATGTTCCCTGCCGAATGCAAGTTTTTTTAGGGGGAACACTTTAATTAACCCCTTAACCAATTTGGACATATATATATACGTCCTGCAAAGCATGGTTCTTGAGGACCATAAGGACATATATATATATATATATATATATATATACACACATACACACACACGTCCTGAGTTTACATGTATCGCACTACGCTACATGCTGGCAGCTATTCTCAGAGGCTGCTTTCATCGAGACATCATGCAACACCCGTCTCTGCCCCCCAGGACACCATATAGAAGAGGTGCATGCTCCTCCAATACAACGAGCCAAGCAGAAGGCAACAGAAGTGATAAAAAAAAATCTCTTCAGTCGCTCTGATGCAGTCAGCAACATTGCAGTTAGAGAAAAAAAAAGGAAAAAGTTAACCATAGCTCTAGGGTTAGGGTTACAATTGTGGTTAGGGTTACAGATGGGTTAAGGGTAGAATTAGGGTTAGTAGAAGGGTTAGACAAAGGGGTGGGGGTAGATTTAGGGTTAAAGCTGGGGTCAAAAGGTCCCTGTAGGAGAAAATGGTTTGGAAAAAAAAGTTATTGTCCTATTACTTGAAGAAAAAAAAAAAACTGAAAAAAATGGAAACATTGGTATTTCTGAACTCTTTTTTTTACAGTTTGTCATTGTGTAGAAAAAAAATCAGGTCAAAGTTAGAAAAAGTGGCATACTTTATATATTTTTTTAATAGTAAATTATATCATATGATGAAAAAAATAGTTTCAAAAGAAAGCAACATCTGTTCTTTAAAAAAGGATATATAATTTGTGTGGGTGGACTGAACACGAAGAAAGAAATCACAGTTAAGCAAACGTATGACAAAAGGAATTCTGGTCTTGAAGGGATATCAAATGCAGCATCGAACTCCGTCACTAAGGGGTTAATCAAAGAGGGCATTCCATATTAGCTCCTTGATTAACTGATTTCCCTTTGAACACACATAACTTATACGTTCTGCAGGGCAGAATGTAATAATTGTGAATCTTAAAAAAAAAAAAAAGACAGATCGTACAACTGTATACTTAAATGTAGATAGTATGTGGAGTTAAAAAAAGATTAGTAGGTGCACCTACCTAGGTGTGTGTTTGATTATACCTAGAATTAGAGAGTAGTAATTCTCTTTCTATATGATATTTCTCACCCGAGGGGAAGAACAGAAAGAAAATAACAATGGTACAATATTGTACGGCAATTATTACCTATTATAGACTGTTAACCAACAGCAATACCATGCAATATTTAAAAAAAACTAAAAAAGGATGACTTTCTAACCCAGAAATCTGGATTTTATAGATGTGATATGTACAAAAACTGGGAGGATGTCAGAAATGGAGAAAACTGCACAAATATAAAGGAACAAAACAAACTTTTAAAACACATAAACACATGCATTTTTTAAAATGCAAGAGTAGCACAGCAAAGGGTAAGAAACATGGGATAGGTGGTAACTCGCTTAACAAACTGGGCAAATCTGAAATGTAGTGGATATACAGAATTAAATGTATGATACCATGGAGAAGAACACGCCCCAAATATTCTTTCAATGCAAAGCGAAATTTGGAGAACTAGTGATTGATAGACTGGATTGAGTTTCGCGAGAGAATGGACCTATTCGGAAGTCACTGCGACACTGGGAGTTCATGGGAGTATAGTAACAGTGGGATGGCATATTTAAAAAAGATAAGTTACTTAGTTTTCTTCATATATTTATTTCAGTACCAGCGGCACCAAGAGAACTTTTAGAAGATCTTGATTTTATTTTCTTTTTGTTTGAATAAAACTATTTTACTGCAGACACTGTTTGTACACTTTTCTGACGTGTTTTACAGCAAGTGGATTATACAGAAACCCAAGATACCGGATTACAATTCTGGACATATTGAAAGAAGAGTGAGCTGGATACCTTCCTTATTTTTATATTTGTTGTTGCTGTAAAATATTGCAACATTGTTTTTTTTTTTCTTCCTGTCCTTCCCCTTCTATGTGAGAGATTTGTCATGCAAAATTTAAAGAGAATAACTACCCTCTAATTGTAAATATTATTGTATAGAATCCTAGACACACCTTTATCATTTTGTATATTGGTTTTCTACCTACTGGTGAGAAACTAGTAAGGGTTGAGTTATACAAGTGCTGTACAAACAAGAAAAAAAACAGCAATTCAGAAAATGCAATGAAAAGCAATGTCTGCTTAGGGAGTGACGTGGCCCATTCTACAGAATTTCCCCTTCTCAGTATACAATGTAGAACTTTTATCTACATATATCTAGATAGCTATGTATATAGATCTATATGTTTACAAAAAAATTTTAAAAAAGCAGAATATGTAAAAAGGGAAAAAAGTTTCTTACAAAATCAACTTAGTAGAGACTATGTTGACAGAGAGAGAAAAAAATAAAAGTAGATCATAGGAGTGTAATGGCTGGTCAAAAGGTAAATGTGTTTCCTCTCTTTTCGTTAGGTTAGGACCACAGTCATGTTATTGTACACATTATATAAAAAAAAAAAATTCCCTCCCCAGGAGATATCCCTTTCTAATCAAACTGAAAATTAAATTAAATTTGGCAAAAAAAAAAAAAGATTTTTTTATTTTCTAACAGATATTTTTAGCTTATTGTGTATAATAGCTGGCCGTTGTCCTTCAACTAACAAAACAAGGCACATTAGGCCTTCTATTTTGAGTAAGCGCGGCACTTCTATAACAAACATTTTTGTTTCCCTATTCGTTAAATTGTCTTATGTGCTTTTCATAGACATGTGATTAAAAGCTTCCTTAACCCTTTTGTGTAGTTGGACATATATACATGTCAGACAAAGCATGCTCCCTGCGTACGATTGCACCTTTGGCATGAACAGGTTAAAAACCTTCTATATAGTTTTATTAAGGGGAGCATCATAAAGTCAATATAATATGGGACACTGTATGATACATAATTAGAAAATAGCACTTTTTTTATTGGGGTTTTAACTGCTTTTTTTTTTTAAACTATACATTTACTGGTTCCCTTGGTTTGGTGTTCACTTACATTAGATTTATAGAAAAGATACTACATGTTTGTTGATTCAGCAGCCTTTTTAGAGCATCTCTTTGTATCATGGAGTAGGAGTAAAGGCTAGATAACATCGCTCAGGATTTGTTGACGACTTTATCTTGTATTACTAAATCCCATGACCTCTGTAAAGCCACTGGAAGGTGAATCAAACTCTCTAGTAAGAACATAAACATCTTTCAGCGCTAAACAATCCTTCAAAGAATTTGAGCTTCTTCCAATTCTAAAAACTGCTAGAAGAGAGCTCGGCCATCACTAAACAGTTACATACTCCGAATGCGGGGGGGGGGGGGGGGGTTTAAGGGGCATCATTTTTTTAAAAAGATTTATATTATTTATGCTGTGTTTTTATTGTGTATGTAAAAAATTATATATGGTTATTAAAACCATGCAAGAAATTCCCCAAAAAGGAAACCCTGCCACTTCCGAAGATTGCTTTTTAATATATATTTTTTTATATAAAGAATAGTATAACAAACAAGTAGTTATAAAAGTAAATAAAACACACCAAAGAGTAGAGCAAGGCAGGTTAGGGCCTGGAGATGTAAGAGCTAGTGGAGAAACTGGCACATGAGGGCAGCTAAATAATTAGCAAACATGTAATTTCAAGTAAAAATAAATCATAACCTTAACAGAAGTAAAGGTAAAAAAAAAAAGTATCCAGACTGCTTAAAGTGTTCGGAATGTCATTCTTTTGCCATCTTAAACATACTTACAACACGCACATATATGAATAAACATGCTGTATAATGTGGTTTCAAGTGACATAACAGAATGCCACGTGTTGGCGTTTGCAAATACCCAACTGCAGGTGTTTTGAACTGACCCAAGGTCGTTGCCCATTTCGATTGGTTGTGTATTCAAGTACAGGGTTAATTAAAAGGTTCAAATAAGGGGTTAATTGCTCGAATATAAGAAGACCCTGATTATAAGACAACCCCCAAACTTTGGATATTCCTTTAGAAAAAAAAAAAAACTAAAAGCATGAATATAAGACTACCCCTATAGGTAAAAAGTTTAACACACACACACATTGTGTGTATGTATAATATTATATATATATATATATATATATATATATATATATACACACACACACACATACATACATACACACATACATACATACAGACACACATGTAAATTGCTTTTTTATATTTAATAAAAATTATGATGAAAAAATGTATTTCTTGTTTTTATATCCTCTGCAGGGTACCTGGATACCAGTCTTATAGACAGACCTTGATTTGAGGTCTAATTATAAGACAAATCTTGAATATTAGATGAGGGGACTTTTTCCCAGAGCATTTGGTCTGAAAAAAAATCTTGTCATATTCAAGCAAATACGGTACATTAAATGGTCTACTTAAAAATACAAAATAAAGTACATAACCCCCTCTCATGAAATTCTAGAGTTTTCTCCCAACTCTATATTAAATTCACACACTGCAAATGATTCACACAGAACCATTTCAATGATACATGTCACAGACTACATTTGGACAGTTATGTTAAGAAATGCAACTCTCCAGAAACCAGTTTGCAGGATTCAATAAAAATAATTTTTTTTTGCCATTATCAGCATCTGTACTTTGAAATATAATGTTGTGGCCTTTCCTAATCATTTTGTGATGACTAGCCCTTTAGGAACGAAAGTTTCATTTTTTGTAAGGGTCCTAACTATGCTGTACAACTGCCATTTAGTTCTACTTGCCAATTGGAACACTGCTCCTCTAAGCATTCTAAAAATGGACTGGCTGTGTATTGTAACACGAATATGGAAAAAGCAGATATCAAAGTGGTATTGGAGAATGTTTCCTGAACCTGGGAGATATGCAGAATTTGGCACAGCGGTTATAGGTGGCAGAAGCTGGATGTTTATTTCCTCCTCTGTTTATACAAAAAAACACACATCTAAGCAACCTATTCTGCTATAATTGTGTTAACATAACCAAATGAAAAGCATTCATGTAGATATGATCACATTAAATATACAAATGTAATTAGGAATAAATGAATGCTTTGCGCAGCACTGAGGCTTAACTTAAACAAATTAAGAAACCCTGAGTGTGTACTAGAAGACCCATTCACCACTGTCAGCTGATTATACTTTATGTTTCTCTGTTCTTTTGTTTCAAATCATTATATAAATTTACTTTAAAGGTCATATATTTACTCTTACAAAATTTCACAAACAGAAACACTGGATGCTCGATTATTTTAAGTTTATAAAGCACCATCACAATCTATGGCAGTGACCAATAGGCAAATGGAACTGTAAATGGAGAAATACTGCAAGAAAATTATATTACAAAGAGAATATAAATGGCTAATAAAACATTCAACTTTTATTCAGAATAGAATCTAAAAGACAACGGCACACACCTCGATGATGTTCATGTTAAAGGGACACTAAACAATTTTTTTCACTTGTGCGTCTATATTGGAAGCACAAGTGAAAAAAAATATTTAGTCCCTAGTATGAGGGAAAAACTGGCGTGTACTTTTGATAGTACACGCCAGTTTATCCTCTGACCGACAGCTGCCACGCTTCCATAGGAAGAAGGCAGCCATTTGGTCGGCAACCAGCTCTCTGCACGCGCAGAGAGAGACCCTCGTTTTTGCATGGGATCATGCAACCTTGAAGGAAGCAAGGGTTAAACATGTTGGAATGTCGCTTTAAGACCACTTTAATTTTTATTTATATACATATCAGACATATTTATTTATATTCGAGGTCGTATTATAGTTGACCTAAAATCGAGGTCAGACTATAAGACTAGGATCCAGGTCCTGCGCAGAGCTGCAGGGGACCTGGATCCCCCTCACTAACAGCCAGGTGGATGTCTGTGCAATGTGCGCAGACATCCTCCGCTGCTGTCCGGCATGTCCTTTGGGACTTTTATGATGAAGCCGGAAGGTCCCGGCTTCATCATAGAAGTCCCGGCGGAACTGCCGGGCAGCAGCGGAGGATGTCTGTGCGTACCCCCACTAGCCACCCGGAGATTTGGGCAGCCAGGGGATGTCTGCACGATAAGTGCGGGGGCTCACTCCACTCCGAATGCGAGGGTCTCTCGCTGCTAGCACAGAGAAAGACCCTTGTTTTTGCATGGGATCTGCAGGGGTACCTAGTTAAGTCTATCCAGCAAAAGCATACGCCAGTTCATCCTCATACTAGGGACAACGGACATTTCACTTGTGCTTCTATATTACAAGTTTAGTGTCCCTTTAAAACAAATGCAGGTTCTTTGCTCCAGTTGTTGAGCCAATACAGAGGCACAGATGCTGGGAACAAAAGCAAAGACTGGAAACTTCACTTACAAGGATTTACAGAGAATAATAACGGGAGGCATTGCCATTTATGAACTTCATATTCCACATTGCTCAAACATGAAAACCGTTCCACACAAGGCTCTTTCTTGCTACGCTTCTTGGTTTGTAAGTACAGAAAACAGATTCTGAGACAGTCAGTCAATCCATACAGGCAAACTATAGTGAAATTAAACAGGTTGGGCCACTATGAAAAACAATTCATTACATTTTTATTTGTTAAACAACATCTGGATGATAATGTAAAATGATATTACAAAATAATGCACAACAGCCTTGCTCAAAGTTTAGGGTAGTGAGCGACTGGAGAAACATGGGTACTGGACGAGACAGGAACAATAGTAAGTCGTGTCTTTGGGTACAATGGGGGGAGGAGACTGACAGCTATGGAAGCAACATCAGTGGAGTCTTATGGTGTGTACTTACGGAGTGAGTTGTAAGTATTTCTGAAGATGCATTTTGAGCACGTGTTCTTGTAAACAGATTAAAATAAGGAATGAGTGCTGTAGATTGGGTGGAAGTGAAGTAACTTAAAGCTCAATGGGAGACGTGTAGGAGAGAACTGCAAGAGGTGATGATGGAGGCTGAAAGCCAGAGCTTGACACATTTCTGTAGACTTTAGGGACCAGACAGACCAATTCAGGAGTCAGACTGGTATTTTTAGAAATTACATTTCCATAGAGCCAGCTATAGTGATTTTAGGAGCCTTGGCTCTCTGATTCTCAGGATTTGCCAGACACTGCCTTAGGTGATGAGAATAACTTGACTAAGGCAGAAATGTGTATGGGCCAAATCCCAAAACATTCTTTTAAACTTGACTCTTGAAGGAATGGAAAGCCAGTAGAGGTGAAGACGATGAGTCTGGCAGCAGTTTTGTTAGATTGAAGAGAGAGAGAGAGAAAAAAAAAAAAAAAAAAGGACTTATATCCAAGGAATGCCAACCAGGAGAAAGTTTCAAGTTCAAGACAGGAGATACCAAGACAGTGTGTGTTATGGGCATGACATTTTGGTGCTACTTTTTTATGCTTTTGCAACAAATTATAGAAGACGAAGAAGAGCGAAACTGCAATATCCCAAACTTATAATTATATTGGAATTGTCTGGAGAAGAACTACAAATGGCCGGATTTATAAGGCATAAAAGGTTAGTATAAACGTAACTAAAACGAGAGAGAGAAAGAGAGAGAAAGAGAGAGAAAGAGAGACACATTTTAGAGCAGCAAAAGCCATCATGAGTGATCCCCTCCTGTCAGACATGTTTTTTGGTATTAATCACCATCTGGTAGCCTTGGGTTGGATAAGTATAACCTTGTATCAATTTTATACTTTTGTTTTCATTTTCACTTGGATAAATACCGTATTTGCTCGATTATAAGACAAGGTTTTTTTCAGAAATTTTTTTCTGAAAACTACCCCTCGTCTTATAAATCGAGGTCTTCTTATAATCGGACCTAAAATTGAGGTCAGACTATAAGACATTGATCCAGGTCCCCAGCAGAACTGCAGGGGACCTGGATCACCCTCTCTAACAGGAGGGGATGTCTGCGCGATGAGCGCAGACTCCCCTGCTTCCGCTCGGCACGACCGCCGGGGCTTCTATGAAGAAGCCGGGTACTTCCGGCTACGTCACAGAAGTCCCGTCGAGCGTGACGGGGGGCAGCAGGGGAGGTCTGCGCTCATCGCGCAGACATCCTCTGCTGCCCCACTAGGCACCAGGGAGAATCGGGCACCTGGGGAATGTCTGCACGATACGTGCAGACATCCTCCATGCTGCCCGACACGGCAGACTATTATGATGGATCAGAGAAGATGATTAGTTCCATTTTAGAAAGATTATGTTTTAGGTAGTCTTGATACATGTAGGAAGAGATGGCTAACAGGTAAGTAGATGTAGATGTGTGTCATGTGCATACATGTGGTATTGAAAGCAAGTTAGTTATGTTTCTAGAAGAGATGAAAGAGCAGAAAGCCAATGACTAACTCTTACAGGATAAAAATATATCTGCACTTCCCTGGAGAACTTTAGTTTCATGCTTCTACAGCCATTCACACCACAACAGGTCTCTACTTATAGAGATTCCACCTCTTCCGCTTACAATTTTAATCCTTTTAGAGGGTCTTCGCAATAACAGTGTTCTCCACCCAACAACTGCAGTTTTACATTTTTTCTACAATAAATGAGATGACTATTTTTCTAATCATAGTTGGATCCTATGTAAGTATGAATTGCTCATGTCTATCAGTTAGTTGAACTGGTAGAGATTCAGTGAGTACAATGTGTCAAATGTGACACATTATCTGGTATGCTGTTACTACTGGTTCACTCAGTCTGAACTGCTAGGAAGCAGAGGTGTGGCAGCTACACCTCCACTCCCATATTAGATCCCAAAATGAACTTAAGTGAAGCTGCAAAATATCAACTAGATTACCTCATTTACTTTGAAAAAGGAATTCTGGCAACATATGAATATGGTTTTGTTCTTTAATTAAATCACTTTGATTGAATCACTAAAATGTTTCACTTTATGTTACTAGCTTTAACTGTAAAAGTGATTCAGATTTTACTTTACTTAAATCAGGGCTTGAGAACTCCCGGGAGCCAGGGATCCATTGCTAAAATCCCTACTGATGGCTCCTAGCATTTATAAATGCTTTACAATTTCAATGGCTCCTAAAAATAACCAGACTGGCTCCTGAATTGGTCCGTGTGGCTCCTAAAGTCTACAGAAAAGTCTACAGAAATGTGCCCTGACTTAAATACCACTAAGACGAAGTGGCTTAAGTAGCTTTGCATACCTCAGGGATAAAAAGCTTTCCCACATTACTGTACAACAGGAACTTGACAACTCAATACACAAATTCAATAAGTTAATCAGCTCATTTTAGCTTTGGGGAGAGGAGTGGAGCAAATAAATTGTTGTGATGATGCAGGTGAAAATTAATTCAAAAACCATCACCTGTACCAGTTTACCACTTATTAAGTCTGCATAATTTATAAAAAAAAAACTCAATAGGTTAATTATGTGAGCCCATTGAAAGTTGCTTCTAGAAGCACACATATGAAGAAGAGAGCAAGCATGCGTTAGTCCATGGATTGCCAAACATGTAGCTCTTTGACAAAGTGCAGCTCACTTTTTACATTAAAATTCAAATAAAAACTCAAACTTTATAATTAGTTACCAATTATTTAATTTTTAACCTATTTTTAGAACATAAGTTTAATGTTCATGGCAAGTTTGTGAAGTCGAACACCTGACAGATCTAATTCATACAGCATTGACAACTTTTAACCCCGCAATTTAAAAACTTCTCACAGCCAAGGTGAAGACGCACGAGACCTCCATTAGCAGTAAATAGCCTGAAAATTGTAACAATGTCTGTTTCATTCATTAAAGAGTCGACTCAAGATGCCCCGAAGGCAGGCCTGATCGGGGCATGAAGCCTAACTGCAGAAAAGTCCTCAGTTGGGCTACACAATATGGCCAATTTCAGCACGCAAGTTTTTGGCCACATTTGACTTAGACAACATTGGGCTCTCCTCTCGGAGCCCAGCAGCCGGAAAAAAAATAAAGCTAAAAAAAATCATTGCCACCAGATATGACAGTACATCATATCCTGTGGCTGTGTGTCCCTTCTCCAAGGCAACAAGGAGATGAGTACTGAGGAAGGGGGAGGAGGGGTGGCATATTATTTCGGCAAATTGGCTGTGGCTTATTAATGGCACAATAACACTGGCATATTATTGGGCAAATTGGCTGTGGTTTTTAAATGGCAAAATAATACTGGAATATTATTGGTCAAATTAGTTGGGGCATATTAAATGGCAAAATTATACTGGCATATTATTTGGCAAATTATCTGGGGCATATTAAATGGCAAAATAATACTGGAATATAGGACAAATTGGCTGGGGAATATTAAATGGCAAAATAATACTAATGGGCAAATTGGCTGTGGCTGGTTTTATTTGTCTATTTATGATTTTGTAATGCACTTTTTTGGTTTGTCTGTTAATCATTGGTAATGCACTGGTTTGGTTTGTCTATTTATGATTTGTAATACACTTGTCTTGGTTTGTGCATTCGTTCTTTATTTTGCACACTTGTTTGATTTTAAAAGATAAATAAAGGCATCTAGTTCTTATGTTCTGTGTATACACTTGACTTTATAACTTAATTTTTATATATTTTTACCTGTGGTGTGCCATGGGATTCTGTGAAGAGCTTTGGTGTGCCCTAGGTGAGAAAAGGTTGAGGAGCACTGTTTTAAACCATTATCTATAAATATTGTGACTTGGCCAAATTAACTGTATGTAAAAACTTTAAGAAAGGAAGGGGGAAAAAAAACACATTAGTAAGGCTATACAGCCAATTCTCTAACAAAATAGATTTAAAGCATTAAAACCATTTACCCAGGCGCTTAGAAACAACAGTATTTGCTTTAGTGTTTGTGTTTTCGGTCGTAAAAAGAAACAAACTGAAAGTGGAACTGACAACATGGAATCGTAAATTGTTACAAGAAGGATTATGGCAGAGTCTCAGAACATTAGAGCCAATGTTTTGAATTACCATGGTAGGAGTGTCAGAGTATCCTGTCATTCACAGCTCAACAATGCAAACACACTATCAACAAGCAGCTAGAAAGAACAAGTTAGTTGGGGGAGTGCTTTAGAAGGGACATCCTTAATCCAATACTTACAAGGAACAGAATTTATGTTTGAGCTTCCTGCAAGTGACACACAACACATGCAAGGCCTGTTTTTAAGGAGCCTGCCCTCTGCATTGAATTACTGGTTGACTTTCAAAATACCCACATGGATAGCCCGATTACTGGACTGGCGTGATTTAAAATATTAGAAGCAGCCACTATGCGTGGTTACCTATCCATTACACTGTGCAGTGCGTGCTGCAGAGCCCATTGTTGATTTTCTGCATGTCAACAAAGAAATCTTCATTGACTTCAACAAGCAGATTATTGAGTGACAGCTCTTAAAAATGATCCATAAAAGCCTCATGGTTCCGTCCTTGTAGCGAAGTTAGTTAGATATTGCTTTAAGTATTCATTTATATACAGCGGGAGCATGGTGGAGGCAGTAAATATTTGCAGTTTTAAATGTAGCCAGGCAGCAGTATGCCAAGTTAAAAGTGAAACAAGAGCTTAACAAGCATGTACGTAAGGCTAGAGCTGGCTATCTATTGTCAGATGTGTAAGACAACGATAGCTAACCTAGAGTGAGCAAGGCTAGCAATCACTTATTTTAGGGGAAGAATTATACACAACAAACGAGCCTGTCACTTAATTAGGGGAGCCATGCAAGATCCGACCTTACCATTCTTGGTGTCACTAGAAGGTGCGGCCGATGCCACTGGTGCCACGGTCGAGGCTGCACACAACACGGTTGCAGAGGCTGCTCCTGGAGCTCCTGCTGAGGCTGCTGCTGCCATGCCTCCTCCTCCTGTTGCTGCTGCTGCCATGGCTCCATTTTCCTGTTCATCCCCGCTGCTATTAGCCCTTTTATTCTTCTTGCCCTTGCTGTTTTTCACGTTAGGCATTGCGCATCAAACCTCTCCAGATTCCCGCTGGGTGCTCTCAACTGGTGGCCTTCATGGTTAGTATCAAGCCCCCAAATAATCAGCAAACACTAACACAGGAGGCGCCCAAGAACACAGGAGAGGGGTATGCACTGTCCTTGAAAGCAGGGTGGCATGCAGCAGAGAAATGCTACATCAAGCAGCCATGCAGGTTAGCTGTTTGAGGTCAGCATGCTATCTACCCCATGCACCACCAGTCTGTTGACCCAGGGTGGCTATTGCTGCAGCCTGGATTAGAAGGCGTGTCTCCTTGTTTTGATTCTGCTTTTCCTGAGCTGGGTGACTCCCCTCTGTCAATTTTTCCCCTGTCTCTTGTGACGACACAGCCCAAACAACTCTTCGGCCCCCTCCCCCTTCATCAGCCCATCCTGCTAGTGACGTCACAAGCCGCTCCTCTGAGAACACCCTCATCCTGTCAGTGCAAGGGCTTTCTATGGTGTCACGCCCATTTGCCTGTTGTCAACCAATTGCAGGGCTTGGAGGAAGGCAGCGGGTTGAGGGTTCGTCTTTGCTGCAGATGGGGATTTATTGCAATAGGAAGGTGCTGTTGGTGATGCAGCTACTACAAGATAGTTTTCACAAATCCATCGTGTTAGATTCCTGCCAAATGCGATTTGATCTGGGAAAATATGGAGTCTGATTTTTACATAGAAATCAATGGTCTGAATGGGGTTTTGTTCCCAGCTTTTACAGATGATGATAAACAGCAATTTAAAGAATTTTATGTACCGTATAGCTTGTATAAACATTTTTGCTATGCGCTATTTATAAAACATAAGTTAAATAAATTCAATTGATGGCTACTCAAAAAGGAGCGAGGAATAGCTGATGATATAGCAGAGAACTCACACCGCAAGGGTGATGCCAAAACTTAGGAGACAAATGCACCTGGTGGTACTCAACAATGAAACTTAACAGGCCACATACATAGAGTCCACAATTGGTTACAGTATCCAGTTTCCAAAACAGATGTTGGATGAGCCACCAAATGTTAAACAGTAGATGAAAAAAACCTTTTATTTTAAGTTTGCAGGAACAACACCAACCAGTTTCAGGTAACTGCACAATTTTCAAGGTGATAATGCTTTGAGTATATCAACAATACAAAATATACAATTCATCAATATCCGTATCTTAACTATAAAATGTCCGAAGCAGGAAAAATATTGACCGCAGAACTCTAAAATCATGAAATTTGCACAGCTTATTAATGCAGGAATGTCTAGGTCAACTATTTTCAGCTCTCTATATTGTTCCTTTCCTGAATTATGAGTTAATTAAGGTGATTAGACACCACATAAATAGCAATTATCACAAGTGATGTCATAATCTCCTTTCTATCCTCATGACCTTATGTTATAGGTTTCAAATGTTAGCATTTCTAGGTCACCGCAACTCAGCTCTCTAAATTGTTCCTTTTCACACATTATGAGTTAATTAAGATTTCTTTAGGAACACGACTTGCAGAACGACAATTGTGAACTGCTACAATACGGAGCAATGAGACTGCTGAATAGACAAAGCGAGGAGCAGTGACAAGAATATAAATCTCCAGGTTCCCTGCAGCTCTCTTTGAGGTCTGATTATAAAACAACTTTGAATATAAGTGTCAGGAATAGGCTTGAGGAGCACAGGATAGAATGATAACAGGTACTGTATGCAGATGCCAGGGATTAATCGAAAGCAGAGTTGGTACGTTCAAAAGGTCAAGGCAGGCAGGTGCTGTTCATAAACAATATAACAGGTCAAGGCTAGGAGAGGAGAGTAACACAGGAGCCTGAAAAGGCTAGCCAAGGGTCAGAAGCTGGAAGATCCACAAACAAATAAGGAAGGGGTTAGGACTTAGAGATAAGCACAAGAGGTTCTGAGGACACTATCACTAGAGGGAATATAGCTGGGGAGGGAGTGGTCTAGAGAGCCCCCTTTGCTTGGCCGTGTTGACAGATCCATCTGCTTGTGTGTCTTTTTTGCATCATAGTCTTGTGAGTGTCCACTTTGCTCTTTTTTATTAAAGTTGATTGTTAAACGTTACCTGATCTTCTTTTCCCTATACTCGTAGGGCGGAGTCTCATATCGGCATCCTGCCAACTTGTAGGAGGAGAGGGTGGCTGCTACCAACGGACGTATTTCACGATCGTGAATCACTGCACAAATGGAGCCTGCATTAGAACATCGAGATGGAGGACTGTTTCCATACCATCAGACGGCTCAATCTACACCGCAGTCAGACTTTTGGACTACTGAACTGTTTGTATATTATCGTTGTTCTTGCTTCTTTAGAAGCAGAAACATACCTCAAAAAGCTATATATATCATTGCACTCTTTGAGTGCCATACCTATGTGTTTTGTTTATTGTTGTCCTTCCTACGTTTTTTTTTGCATTACAGAAGAGACCTCTTCATTATTTTCTCAGTCTGGTCTCACTCAAATCTGCATGAGGAACACAACAACCACAGACATACGTTTCAGTCTACATTGGCCTTGTCAGTGTGGTCGGTGTCCCTCAAGGTGCAGCGAGCCAGGGACTCATGTCTGGGCATACCCTGATAATTTATAGAGACAGAACAAAGAAATGGGAGCCACAGTGCGGCTTACATCCTAAAGGGCTGGCTATTTTAGCACTGTCTGTTCTCAGTGAGAGGTACCTCCAGTGCTGTATTTACCGCGAGGCATCCTAGGCGGATGCCTAGGGCGGAACTGAAAAAATAAAAATAAATAAAAAAAAGCGGCCCTTTAAAAAAAAAAAAAGACCGCGCTTGCAGGCAAAGACGGAGGTGAGAGGGGATCGGAAGAAAACCGCACCTTACGCATTTCGCGTATTACAACGCTTAATCATAGGTGCGGTTTTCTGTTTGTCCATTTTGCTGTACATGTACCTCCTTTTTGGTCTCATGTTCATTGTTTAATAAAGCACTTTATTGGATCGCTCACTGGAGTGGAGTGCACATCATTTTTTCGTCTCTTTTGCCTGAATTAAACTGTCACTACTGATCCACTGCTTTTAGCTGTTCTGAATTTCTAACCTGTCTAGGAACTGGGAAAACAAACCTGGAAGGCTCAACTAACTAGGGGAAGTTTTTCAGCATCTTCTGATCCATTCTGGCTACAGCATTATAATTACTATAGCTTAGTTACCCGCTCTAAGTTTTTCCGTTCTCAGGCCTCACACCTTGTTTTACTCTCTCTACCACTATCTGTTTTTTCTACAATCCCTGCTAAAGCTTTGTTTATACTGCAGTTCCTACTAAAACCTTTTTTTCCTGTACTGCAGTTCCTTACTAAAGTCCCTTTTTGTCTATACTACAGTTCTTATTCCAATATAGTTCCAATATCAGTTCTCAACCCTGCACAGTGAAAAATAACATGCATCCAGACTCATCTATTCCTGTACTAAAACTCCTACCTGACCTGATAAAGGCCCTGGACACAGGGAGAGACAATACATATTCTAAGCCACTGATGGCAAACCTAGGGCACAGGTGCCACTGCCGGCACTCAGGAGCCTCTGGTGTAGCATCTAACTGCATAGTCACCATCATCAGATATGGAGCCACTTAGATGGAGCAATTAAAGTAAAGGAAACATAAATAGGGAAAAGGGGAAATTAAAAGGAAGAGAATCTGGAACAAAAATGGCAGACGGGTCATATTATAACATCTGACACCATCATCATATATGGCATGATGTGAAGAATAAGGAGACCGTGAAATTGAGCAACTAAAGGAAAGGAGACAAATAGGGAGAAGGGGGGAACTAAAAGGAAGAGTGTCTGGAATAAAAATGGGAGACAGGTCACAATACATGTGGAAATGGCATTCTGAAATTGCTTACTTGTTTTATTGCATAGAAATGGGCACTTGGGCTCAAAAGCCTTTGCTATCACTGTTCTAAAGTATACTATCTGGCAAATAAATGAGACTCAACATAAGCGAAACAAAGAAAATCTATAGCAGAAAAAAAAATCTATATATTTTGCTAGAGTAATGTTGACGCTCGAGCACTTAATGAATTCACTAAAAAGGAAAACATTGTGTACTAAAGTATTTTAGAATATTTTATAAATCAAACAGTTTAAAAAATATGTTTTTATTATAGATTACAGAGTAAAGCTGTGCCTTGTGCATGCAATCCACTAGGTGGCACTATGTTGCCACAAGTTATGGCAGAAAAATTTGTAAATTTTTATTGTTTTATTTATAGGGTGCCATCATATCATTTATTATATTTACACACAAAAAACTGAAAATATTTCAGATAAGGCACAAATTGTTTTTAATAGAGTAACAGAAGCACCTTTAGATTGCAAGAAGGGCTCTCTGTCTCATGTATTAGTCTGTCTCTGTGTCTAACAGTTTGTAGTTCACTTCTATGGTCTGTACCAAGCGCTGCATAAATTGAAGGCGCTATATAAATATTACGTGCTGTAAGGTCACCAACTACTCCTGAGTAAGCAACCATCTCCAGCCCTGGGCTGCATCAGACAAATTCATTGAGTCACATGGAAGAATGCTAGGATCCTTAAAGACACAGCCAACGTTAAGAAACAAGAAAACAAACAAACTGAGATGGATAATGGAATAAGGTGTATACATGCAAGATGTAGAATAACAATAGAAGAGTCAAACATGTTAGTGAACCGGTGTCAGCGTGTTATGAGAGTGCACGCATGTGTAAGTGTGATAAAGTCAGAGAATGAAGAAATAAACAATGTAACAATATACAACAGAAATGACCTGTAGCAGACACCGTCGGCACCAGAAGCTGGAATGTGGGCGATTGTTGTAGAGGATGCAAAGCAAACAATTCAAGACACAGTTAATACAAAATCTAAATAAAAAAAAGCGGCCCTTTAAAAAAAAAAAAGACCGCGCTTGCAGGCAGAGACGGAGGTGAGAGGGGATCGGAAGAAAACCGCACCTTACGCGTTTCGCGTATTACAACGCTTAATCATAGGTGTGACCTATGATTAAGCGTTGTAATACGCGAAACGCGTAAGGTGCGGTTTTCTGTTTGTCCATTTTGCTGTACATGTACCTCCTTTTTGGTCTCATGTTCATTGTTTAATAAAGCACTTTATTGGATCGTTCACTGGAGTGGAGTGCACATCATTTTTTCATCTCTTTTGCCTGAATTAAACTGTCACTACTGATCCACTGCTTTTAGCTGTTCTGAATTTCTAACCTGTCTAGGAACTGGGAAAACAAACCTGGAAGGCTCAACCAACTAGGGGAAGTTTTTCAGCATCTTCTGATACATTCTGGCTACAGCATTATAATTACTATAGCTTAGTTACCCGCTCTAAGTTTTTCCGTTCTCAGGCCTCACACCTTGTTTTACGCTCTCTACCACTATCTGTTTTTTCTACAATCCCTGCTAAAGCTTTGTTTATACTGCAGTTCCTACTAAAACCTTTTTTTCCTGTACTGCAGTTCCTTACTAAAGTCCCTTTTTGTCTATACTACAGTTCTTATTCCAATATAGTTCCAATATCAGTTCTCAACCCTGCACAGTGAAAAATAACATGCATCCAGACTCATCTATTCCTGTACTAAAACTCCTACCTGACCTGATAAAGGCCCTGGACACAGGGAGAGACAATACATATTCTAAGCCACTGATGGCAAACCTAGGGCACAGGTGCCACTGCCGGCACTCAGGAGCCTCTGGTGTAGCATCTAACTGCATAGTCACCATCATCAGATATGGAGCCACTGAGATGGAGCAATTAAAGTAAAGGAAACATAAATAGGGAAAAGGCGAAATTAAAAGGAAGAGAATCTGGAACAAAAATGGCAGACGGGTCATATTATAACATCTGACACCATCATCATATATGGCATGATGTGAAGAATAAGGAGACCGTGAAATTGAGCAACTAAAGGAAAGGAGACAAATAGGGAGAAGGGGGGAACTAAAAGGAAGAGTGTCAGGAATAAAAATGGGAGACAGGTCACAATACATGTGGAAATGGCATTCTGAAATTGCTTACTTGTTTTATTGCATAGAAATGGGCACTTGGGCTCAAAAGCCTTTGCTATCACTGTTCTAAAGTATACTATCTGGCAAATAAATGAGACTCAACATAAGCGAAACAAAGAAAATCTATAGCAGAAAAAAAATCTATATATTTTGCTAGAGTAATGTTGACGCTCGAGCACTTAATGAATTCACTAAAAAGGAAAACATTGTGTACTAAAGTATTTTAGAATATTTTATAAATCAAACAGTTTAAAAAATATGTTTTTATTATAGATTACAGAGTAAAGCTGTGCCTTGTGCATGCAATCCACTAGGTGGCACTATGTTGCAACAAGTTATGGCAGAAAAATTTGTAAATTTTTATTGTTTTATTTATAGGGTGCCATCATATCATTTATTATATTTACACACAAAAAACTGAAAATATTTCAGATAAGGCACAAATTGTTTTTAATAGAGTAACAGAAGCACCTTTAGATTGCAAGAAGGGCTCTCTGTCTCATGTATTAGTCTGTCTCTGTGTCTAACAGTTTGTAGTTCACTTCTATGGTCTGTACCAAGCGCTGCATAAATTGAAGGCGCTATATAAATATTACGTGCTGTAAGGTCACCAACTACTCCTGAGTAAGCAACCATCTCCAGCCCTGGGCTGCATCAGACAAATTCATTGAGTCACATGGAAGAATGCTAGGATCCTTAAAGACACAGCCAACGTTAAGAAACAAGAAAACAAACAAACTGAGATGGATAATGGAATAAGGTGTATACATGCAAGATGTAGAATAACAATAGAAGAGTCAAACATGTTAGTGAACAGGTGTCAGCGTGTTATGAGAGTGCACGCACGTGTAAGTGTGATAAAGTCAGAGAATGAAGAAATAAACAATATACAATGTAACAATGAAATGTAACAATATACAACAGAAATGACCTGTAGCAGACACCGTCGGCACCAGAAGCTGGAATGTGGGCGATTGTTGTAGAGGATGCAAAGCAAACAATTCAAGACACAGTTAATACAAAATCTGTATGCAAATAGTGTAGGTGTTCTGTAGAATAAATTCTATGTGACTGGAAGCTACATGTCACCTTCTGCATCTCAAAGCTACAGTTGTCAAGTGTTTGTTGGTAACCAAAGGAGTATACTATCTGAATTGTATAAATCACCCAAAGTCAAGGCATGTAGACAACACAGCATTTTACTTTATATGTTTTAATATGGACAGCCAAGTAAAGAAATGTGTGAGTGACTTAAAACCTCACCAAAATGTTCATAACCTGTACCTACACATTAGGTAATTGAAAGTATCAACTCCAGCAGATATTTATAGTGTTGGTTCTTCACTATTTAAAGTGAATATATAAAAGACAGTGCTTGTGGATCTTGGCCTGTTTTGGACACTTGGAAATTTCCCTGTAATACTCCTTGTTTCGGTTGTTGATTGTGTCTGATTAGCTATGCATCTTCCCAAATACAAACATTTTATCTGGGTTGTTCCGAATGGTTATTTAACGTCAACCTTACTTATTTGCCGCTTTGGCCACAAACTTGGTGCTTACATTTTCTGCAGTCTCATGGCATGTAGTTCTTGCTCCTGCTTGATATCTACTCTGCCAATCAGCAGCTTCACTACCATGGTACGACATTGTGGCCATATGAACCTGGAAGAGATACTTCCTCTGCTTAGAATCACACTAACAATGGCAACCTAATCCTTGTTTTGGCCCTTGAAATTTTCAGACATTATGGAGAAAATGAACGCAAGAGCAAAATATAATATTGGTGCCCAAATGACAAATGATGAGGAAAAACTGTACTATTGCTATGAGATAAAAAAGACAAGCTGAATTCAGTGTTGCTTAAGGGTACATATCAAGTTAAAAGGGACAATTCTGTTGGTTTCAAGTATTTAGGATTTATTATAAAGGTATTTTTATAAAAGTAGAGTGATCACAGTGATCTTTTATAATCACAGTGATCTTTTACTTATTTGCAAATTCCACACACACCTGTCAGAATGTCAGCGCACAACAGTTTATTTAGCGTTGAGGCCCCTTAAGCTGCGCTATAGCTTTCCCATGCATGCTCAGATTCCCCATGCCCTTAATGGGAAATACAATGGCACGTGTGCAGGCCTGACGCACCAGCGGCAGGTTCCCAACAACGCCTCACATCACAGTTAAAGTGAGTTATTTGCTCTATACACTATTTGCATTGATATTACTGTATTTCATGAGTAATGAGAGGCTGTAATATATCTTATTGGTGAAAATTATCCAAAATACTTCAGGGCCCAAGCATTTTGGATAAGAGTTACTCAACCTGTAATAAATCATATTTATTATATTATATTATATATATTTTATCTATCTATCTTGCTAGTCAGAGTGGGGAAGAAGCCGTGCAGATAGAAGCATACAACTCTGCATACAGAATGCAAGCTAGTCTTATCATGATCCCACCCTCCACAAACAGTATCAAATGTCAGCACCTAAGGGCATGTAAAACAGACATATTTCTGCTTTGATCAAAGGAATTAAATGAATTCCTGGCTTTATGACTTGAGCATGGGGGGAGCGGGGGGGGCTGAAGATTTCCTGCTACAGCAACCTATTTTGGAACATGTAACAAATCCTACAAGGATGGGTGTTACAACAAAATCCTGGGAAATAATGGCAGTAAAAAAATAAAACAAAAAAAAATTATATATATATTAGTTACAATGGGAATGTTTATACACCAGTTGCAATACGCTATCGCTCAATATGATTTTTGCATTGAACTTTCAATGTAGCCAAGTTTTTTTATGTTTATTCATACTTCTACACCAAGAGGTATTGCCTGACTCTCTACCTGGAAAGGCAACAGCTCTGAAGGGGGGGATTCTGTTATATTATCATACCTGCCCAGCAATTGCTGAAGGCCGGATTTTTAAATGGGAATGATCCAGTTTTAGGTGAGCAAATGCCCTAATCCATAAATAAACCGAAAAGCTTCCCACTTATGCAGAGAATGTAGTTTATTACCATTTGATATATGCAGCTGTCCTGCACAACAAATGTAAAAAAAAAAAAAAAAAAACCAGTCCAATGTAGTGTTTATATATTTTAACTAGGAGCCTTTTCCCAATGACTCTTGGCATGGCAGGGAAACAAGCGACTTAATTTCAGCTACAAAGATATTCGCCGACACTAGTATTGATGAAGATAGATTTCCAAAATCTCAGATGCATATAAAAGTCCTTTAATGTTGTTTTATGTACAACAATCACAGGTTGATTTATTGCAATTTGGAACTTGTCACATTGCAAAATGACTAGATTTTAAAAAAAAATAAGGGAGGGGGAAAAAAAAAAAATAAAAAAACCTTTTACAGACAGCCATGTATAAAAATAGGACATTTAATGTTTTCATTCTGTATATGATTGATCTGAAAAAAGAAATTGGAAAAAGTCTCCACCGGAATGTCAAGGTCACATTAATCCTGGAGTAGGACAATGTCAACATGGTCATGAACGCCTTGTAAAAGTAATTCTCCTTGGTAGGTGATAATCTTCCTCCGCTTGGCAGCTTTCAGTGTTCCTACCAATGCTTCAAACAGGTTGGCACATTTGTCATCAGCAAATAACACCCCAAACTTCACAAACACCTTTCCATCTTCATCTGCAAATAGAGAAACAAGAAGATTTTATATGGAGACAAGGTGTCTGGATAACTATAGATACATAGGTATTCCACCCATCACACAGTATAGATTGATACATAGGTATTCCACCCATCACACAGTATAGATTGATACATAGGTATTCCACCCATCACACCGTATAGATTGATACATAGGTATTCCACCCATCACACCGTACAGATTGATACATAGGTATTCCACCCATCACACAGTATAGATTGATAGAGAACATATACACTTTACAAAAGAAACCATTTCATGCACAAAGTTATCTTTAGGAGATCTGCATCGTAAGCAGATAGGTAAATGACAACTGCAAAAAGAAACCAAGCTCGTTTCCCGCTAAAAGGCAGGTTTTTATTGCTGAAGTAAAACAGGAACAGAATACTACCAAATTGTTTAGCATCATGTTTGAACTATTCTTTGAATGCTATGTTTGTAACAAGACCACTTTAAATTTCAAATATTCGTTTAACAGTTGCACCGACATTTCCTAGGTGGGAAGGGTCTTCTAGAACTACAGCTAAAATCATAGACTTTACACCTGTGCACAAGATGACTGTACATTATACCAGTATCATTTTCAGTTTGTTAAATCCTGATGTGAAGGTCCAGCAATTGTTATCCAATATTTTTTTGAATGCCAATTATACATTATATAGCAAAAACATTGAAGAATTGAAAGCCAAGGAATTTACTGTCCACAAAAAAAAAAAAATGTTAAATCTTACACAAAATGACACCCTAAGTTTAACCTCCCATTCTCCCAAGACAGCTGCAAGTAAGAGGCAGATTACAGCAGCACATACAAGGTAGATACCAGCCATCAAATTAACTCTTATGCATCTGGTAGTGTTCAACAAGTGCACTGTTCTTGTTCATACAAGAATGCATGCAAGGGATACTTGGGAATGCTTTTCAAAGATTCCTGCTCTAGCAGGTTTGTAACTAAAAGCAAATAAACACTGGAAAAGGGCTAGTGCAGATGAACTGGGTCCTCTTGCAACAAGCCTGTGAAGCAATTTATACCAGAGCTGTTAACTAACTTCCAAATTCCTAGTTTGTTTATTTGACACAGTGATTGGTAGGGCAGTTGTGTGAGTTTACTGGTGACTATCAACCACTTTTGACAGTTTATGGTAGGAGGTCCAATATCCAGGTGAAACCCTGCAAAAGGTAAGTTTTCAAGATAGTGAAAAAACTGTAACAAATAAATGCATATTTAAATTATCAGTTTTAATAATCATTTATACAGGTTTTTTTTTTTTTTTTTTTTACTGAAAACAAACCTTTTTTACACCAGGGCAATCAAAACTTTGTGTGGAACAAATCCAAACAAGTCTGTTATACTTCTCAAATGGAGCCAAGTGTGGATCTCAGATCTTCCACTATCCAAATGTTTGCAGCCTTGAAGGTGCAAACAAATAATTATAATGCAATTAACCATCCATGGATCACAAATGGCAAGCCCCAGTATTTCAATTTGCCATGTTGTAATGACAACACTAAATGCACAAGGACACATGGAACACACATGATGACCACAAGCAATTACTGGGTTCTTACGTTTTGACCCAAGGCGACGTATCTCTTCCACCAGGAGGCTGACTTCATGTTCTACGTTCATTGTTGTTAACCTGAAATAAATAAAGTCTGTAATATTAAATCTCTTATCAGAAGGCATTTCGCAATCTGTGGGTGTCCTAGGAGTATACAACATGCTATAATATATCAAAGGAAAGCAAGGAATTGAAATGTGTGGACAACTAGGAGAACAATGATCAGCTGTATTCTCCATTGCAACCTCTATATAATTCAATAGAAGAAGTCCTACCAAACCACCTGATGGGGAATTATAATTAATTTGTCATAAAAGCCTTAGTGTAAAATCAGAGTCTCCAGTGAAGTAAAGTGCTTTTGAACAAGCAGGGGTGAGCCCGATAAGTAAAAAATGGACTACACTCTCTATTTGGTCTACTTTGCAAAAATACAAGTAGACAATATATTTTGAATGGTACCATTCAAATTAAACTTTAAATGAGGCAGAATTAAGCTTCCTGTTAAAAGAAAAACAATTGATGTTTCTTCACTTAATGATGTTCAGTAGATCTTCACAGACCTTCCACTGGTGTGCTTGTATGGACAATTTGCCCTGCTAACAAGTATGCTTCGAGCATGGCTGGTTCTAGGGTTTGCAGGTCTGCTATTAAGAAAAAAAAAAAAAAAAATACTTCTGTGGTAAAGACTTGGAAGAGTGGGTTCATATGTGCAGGAGGTGTATATATGTTCATCCATACATGCACTCTCACATAGCTGTGATGATTACTCCCACAGCTCACTTGCCATCAACCAGAGCTCTGCAACAGTGTGCTGAAATAGGAAGGTAGGTGCCGCAGCTAGCAGAGCTGGCTGAGGAGATCAAAAGATCCAAAATGAGGGCAGGCAGCTGATTTGTCTGTGTTGCCAGGTGCAAAGATCTCCTCTTAGGCTGGGCAGTGCTCAGACATCAGTTGCCTGCCTTCCATGCTCCCAGCATATTAAAGCATCGTTGGAACATGACCCGCAGAGCTCAAAGCACGTGGGATCATCCTGCCATGGCTTTGGCGACTAGAAAACATTGTTCGCTACAAAAAAAAAAAAAAAAAATTAAAAATTATTGTGCACATTTTTTGCTATCTCAATGAATAACAAAAAGGTTACGTATATCAGTCTTTCAATTACCAGTGTTCTTGATGAAATCAATACTAAAAACATTTATAAAATAAAGATTGGCCATTCTCTTCATTTCTATGTGTATTATCATTTTTCTTCACACTCATTTTCTCTTCTCCTCTATTTTCAGAACAGATGACATACCAGACAACTGTTCTAACTCTGCAATAGCCCCCAAGGTGAAATGCATTAGATTGTTTTAATGCTGTATAATCCTTATGGAAGCACAATCTGCCTGCTTGGTTTCTGTATTGTATATTGTGCTTTGAATACTTTTAGCTTAGACTCATCTATTTATCATATTTTTAGGTACAGAGCCATTAAAAGCATGTATCAATTTGTAGTTTTCTGTCCAGATATATTTCTTTATTATACTATACTAAATATTTCCTATTTCGAATCTACTGTGAGCAATGGGAACTGCTCTTGGCGTTTATAGCAGCCTTCTTTCCTTCTGGCACAGACCTATATGGATGTTTTAATGATGTGTGCATGGTTTCTGAGGGACTGAGCAGAGTATAAAAGATGCAACACACTGTGCATGTAATATTGTGTTATACATCCATCAGACCAGGAATACACACACTATCTAGCACCAGGGTTTAACACTGAAACATTGCAGACACCAGTCCTTGACAATAGCATTGATGTCTGTCAGAACCACCTCACATTTAGTTCAGAACTGCTAGAATATACCAGGGCATAAATGGACATGAATCAAAATCTCAGATTTAGTTTTTGCAGGATTGATATTTTTTTTTTTATTTTGTTTTTTAAAACAAACAGTCCCACAAAATGAAGTTCCTATGGGCTTCCCTTAACTAAATTTTTTTTTTTTTTAATTATATATGTATATCTAACTCAGTAGTGAAGTCACAGCATTTAATGAAGTGTTACATACTTTGATAATGGATAGTGTTGAGCGAACCCGAACCACACTGTTCGGGGTCGTACCGAACATTACGGTTTTTGGACCCCGGACCCGAACACGGACATTCCACTGTATGTTCGTGTTGGAGTTCGGGGTTCCGCAAGGCCGGCGCCACCTGTAAGGTGACCAAGGCAGCCACCTAGGGCGCAACTTAGCAGGGGGCGCCGGAACTTACTTACCTCCTCGCTGCTGCTCTGTCTCCCAGTGCAGGTCCGTGGCTGTAAGGGAAGCGTTGTGCGCTCCCCTCCAGCCGATCCGGATTCAATAAAGTTTGTTTAAACTATTTTTTTTATTTGAATGATTTAAAAAAAAAAAAAAAAAAATTGTATTACCATTAACGCAACAATCTTGCTTGAATATGCCAAGCAGTGAAAAAATCATGTTAATCCAGGGCTTGACAAATTTATTTTGATTTTAGGAGCCAGACATTTTTTTTAGGAGCCAGACAATCACGCAAACATAAACACAATTCATAAACACACACGCCTACTTCACATATATACAAACACACATACTTTACATATACATATACACATATACACAAACACCTCACACACACATATATACAAACACACATACTTTACATATACACATATATACAAACACCTCACACACATATATACAAACACCTCACACACACACATATATACAAACACCTCACACACACACATATATACAAACACACATACACATATATACAAACACACATACTTTACATATACACATATTTACAAACACCTCACACACACATATATACAAACACCTCACACACACATATATATACAAACACCTCACACACATATATATACAAACACCTCACACACACATATATATATATATAAACACCTCACACACATATATATATACAAACACCTCACACACATATATATACAAACACCTCACACACACATATATACAAACACCTCACACACACATATATACAAACACACATACTTTACATATACACATATATACAAACACCTCACACACATATATACAAACCCCTCACACACACCTACTTTACAATACATACAAACACACACCCACCTAACACAGTCTTTTCTTGGGGTTTCTTCTTGATGTGTCCCCCTCCCAGCTGCTTTACCTCACTGCAGGGGAGGGGGACATTCACGCTGCAGCTTAACTCCGTTGGTCGGCGTGCTGAGTGCCAGGATGTCACGTGACGACACCCGGCACTCAGACACGCGTTGCGCGAGGGGGCGGAGCTTGCAGTCTGTGCCATCGGCCATCGGCACAGACTTTACCCCCTCGCGCTGCGGAAAAATCGGATGGCAGCGGCAAGGGGACCAGGAGGCTGACAGCACCCAGGCGCCAGGTCTAATTTCCTGGTCGCCATGGCGACCTGGCGCCTGGGGTTTGTCGAGCCCTGTGTTAATCTATTCAATTTAAAGCAGTCTGAACCCCACTGCAGAGTTTACTAAAACAATTCACAGAAGGTGTTCAGGAGATTAATTCAAGTATTGCATCCAATCCCAATATAGAACACAGGTGGCAAAATGTGTTGCTATTTATGGATGTACTGGCTTCTGTTAAAAGAAAAATAAATGGAGCAGAACATTAGAAAGTTAAATAAACACTGGTTTTCGTTGAATAACTCATTTTTAAATGTTTTGGTATCTTAATTATAAAATGTTCTGTGCCAGTTTATAAAGTGCTAAGCTGAGCAGAGATATAGCCAGATATATAAAGGAGAACATTTTATTTGTGCTACTCTACAAACTAGATTATTCCCCTTTTAACTTGGTCCTAGCGTAATTTTTCACAAGTGTACCTTCAGACCTGACAGTTAGAGTCAAACTGGTGTATAGTACTCCCACTTCTTTGTTTTGGTCTCTGAGTTTTAAGGGTATGCCCAGACGTGGGTCCCTGCTCATCTAGAGGGATACCAGCTATACCACACTGACAAGGCCAATGAAGGCCTTGTGCAGAGGAGTATTGCCAGGCATTTCAGATCTGTACTGCCCTTATGGGTGGCACCAGTCTGATATGCTTACGGAGAGGTCGCCTCTGTAATGGTGCAAGCGAGCAAAAAACAGGGGTTTTTCTCCAAAGTAGGTGACATCCTATAGGGCTAGCTATTTCAGTTTATCCATTTTCAGTGGGGCTCACAATTCTTTGTTCTGGTCTCCATTTCGTAGAGGCCAGAAGTTTATTCTCACTTAGCAAAGAAAAAAAAATTAAATAGACAAGAAAAGCGTGGGATCCCCATACTAATTTTATTTAATTCCTATAATTTTTTAAATAGAGGTTAATAAATGAACACCTCGCTACAGTTCATTTGCTTAGAATAAATTGTTTGGGGCTCATGCATTTAAATTACGAACATAAATTGCTGTTTCCAAATGTTTCTGATCCCATGGTTCACAAAATGTTCTATAGCAATGCTTCTACTTAGTCCTGACCACATTCTTTCACAATGACACACAAAATATAGAGCCTTGAGGTGCAGTGAGAGAAAACAGGAAGCAGTCTTTGCAGAAGTGGAGCCTAGCAGTCATAATCCATGAGGACATACTACAGTTTGAGATAATACCTCCTTACTGCATGACAAACTGTACAATTCTGTAATAATCAGGAAGTGTGACTCAGGCACAATCAGGATGTTGTTTAATATTTCCATATAAGCTTATTTCTCTAGTGGTAAACCAATACCCTGAAACCACTCACATGAAAAAAACCTAACAGAAATAATTTACACCTATTGTTTCCTCTAGAAAGCCAATTTTTCGAAATTGCTGTAGTTTTTCAGTTACTTTTAGACTGAACTTGTACAAAACTATACGGATTGGATCATTAAAATATAGTATACATTTTCCACTCCTGTAAAAAAGGATATTTGCAGAAATTACACAGTGACCCACTAAACAAAAAGAATATGATCTGGATTTGCAAATAGGTCACAAACTGATCCACTACACATCAAGCACACACATTTAAGAGAAATAATTCCAAAAAAAAATGCCAAAATTATTTTTGGGCTGTTTTTTTTTGTTTTAGAAAATACACAGGGTTCATTGCTTAAAAGAAACTTTAGGGTCCAATAAATAATGAGGGAATTGACAAGAATTTCAATTCATGCACTGGAGAACTAACTCTGCTACATTGTGTTTATTTTTTTATGTAATCAAATTCTGGACTCATGTACAAGAATAGTAATGGGAACAAGAAGAAATATTCAAGCAACAATTAGTATTCTTGGATGTTTATGAAGCGCCATTCAGAAGCATTGTACAATGGATGAACAAAATGATAAATACTGCCATACTAAAAACAAAAAAGGAGGAGAACCTGATTAAAAGAGCCTATAGTCAAGTTGGCTTACATTTTGAGGAGGACATGTAATTGGAAAAAAAATAAACTTTTGCATGATCCTAAAAGTCATGGGAACTTGGGCTTACAATATCTGTGGTGGTAGCCCACCACAGTCCCATTCTACATTTAAACGCAATCCTCATTATGTTCAACCAGCAATATGACTGCTTGCATGTCATGAGGGCTTCAAAAGGAAAAAATAAATAAAAATCAGTGTGACCACTATAGGGCCAGTCTAAAGTAAACTACAATTTCCATGATGTTCAGTCTGCAGTGACGCTGACTGTGTCAGTCATCCCATACCTCTAGCAATGGAAAATGGGACACAAGCTAAATAGTGACAATTGACAGTTATAAATCTCTTGAAAAATCCTATTTTTGATTTGGTTAACGTCAGCAAATATTTATCAAGCCCTGTGTATGGTTGTGTGTACACATTTAACTATCCAAATAAAATGTAAAAACAAATCAAACAGGATTTGTCAAGGTGTGCTTTACTATAATCAGTGTGGGAGGTGGGCAGAGAGAAGAAAGATAGAGATGGATTCTCCTGCTTTAGAGGAAGCAAGCTACTTAAATACCGGTAGTGCATCAGTAGAGAAAAGTTGGACATACATTTACAGTCTAAAACGATATGAACTCATTTGAGGTTATTTAAAAATGTAAGTTCTAGGAATAGTTCTAAAAGTGAGCAGTCACCATGGAAACCAACTGAATGTTCCTGCTGTTTAAACCACTTTCCCCATCATTATAAATAACCCCCTGTAAAAGCACATACTCTGTGACTTTTGTTCAGCCACTAGAAAGCATGTGACAGTCACTATGGTAAGTTGTAAAACTGGATTCGGGGGCAAAGTTCTAGAAGTGGTCTAGACAACAGAATTGACTTTCACAATTATCTCCAATTAGTGTACTTCTCTAACATACACACAAATTCTGTCTTCTACAAATCCATACAGTGTAACTTCAAGCATACCATACATGTATGCAGTCCTTCTAGTCATGTGTGGCTGGGTGAAAATGGCATTAGGTATGTGCATTATAGTTAACTGTATAGAATAAATGGGTTTACTGTATATCAGTACAATTATAATTCAGGTGGAATAACCAACATAGGCGAGTTTGTAGTTCAGTCATATGATACAAAGGAAGCTCGTTAGGGTAACTCTAATCATACAAGCACACATAGTGTTAAAATAAGTAATTACCCTAGTTCATGTCTTGCAAAATCATGTTAACTATCTAGGGAGAAAGATCCGACGAAATTCAATTATTCCTAATGCACGCACGTAATACTAGTGTAAAATGAGCATGTTCCATTGCTATTCAGCTCCATTCTGAAGGCAGAAAAAGAAATCTCTCCTAGCAGCACATATTAATGAGTGTGACACCCATCATGTGACAGGCATGCACTCCTACATGATATAATGTCACAGCTTAGGATCCCGATGGTTCCAATCGCAATTATTGCGAATCATTCATTATCAATGTCTTTGGAGTGACTTTAACTCACCTGGTAACTTTCCTGCTCTGGACTCAGCACCTGGGGAAGGAACAGAGAGCTTACAGCCAGTGTGGAGGGAGATCGCCTGAAGAATGAGAAGGAGGAAGAGCGAGAGAAAAACCTGTCTGTACGATGGAGTATGTGCCGCCCATAGACGTGAGAAGAAGCCTATGAGATCAAAGCCGGGAGAAAAGGGGGAGGGAGATCTCGTGTGGAATGTTGGAGGGCATACTGCCCCTTTAATCAGGGGAGGTTATTAAATATGCATAGCGCAAGGCCACACTGGATGTATTACTTAAAGGCATCCTCGGAAAGGTGAGGTTTGGCATTACAGTCCCAGTATAGAGAGCAATGCCGTACTATGGAACAATCCGCTCGCAGCGGTTTCCTGACAGCAGTTACCGAAATCTGCATTGTATTTCAAGGTCATACGAATTGGTGAATAACGAACCTAATGATAACGAGGTATCCTGACTCATAATGCAGACGTGTATGCACTACACCATATGTTATATGTTATGTGTGCAATGCTCCGATAAAACAGCTGTATTGGAAAACAGAGAACTAGGGTATTTTATTTTTTATTTACTCAGTGTAAAACACCAAATAAGGTCAATCACTTGTTCTGGTGTCAGTGACAATGTTACTCCTTGCTTTAAACCCGCCACGCGCCATGTCCCCAACAGGGTGTGTACGTTTTTGATAAAATACCTTTTTTTTTTTTTTTTTTAGTAGCGCCACCTTGTGGATGATAAAATAACTGCTTTCGAACCATATATTTTTTGACCATGTACAGTCGGGATTATGTATAAATCAGAGGCATAACAAAGCGCACTGAAGAGATTAAAGAAAAGTGCAATAACTGGGGCGATGAAAGCATGAGACTGGTTTTAGAATGTTTTACCGTTCAGGACATATGCTGTTTTTGTGTTTTTAGCTGTAATTTTCCTCTCATTTACTGTACCCACTGATATTATACATTGCTGTTTTTTCCAGGATCAGAATGGCTTTCTTTCGATACCATTATTTTCATTATATTATACAATTTACTAAAAAAAAGAATGTGCTGGAAAATGCTTGAAAATATAAATTTTTTCTTTTTTATTAACGTATAAATATATCACAATTTACAAACACATACATATCTTAAATATACACAAGAAATACAAACAAGAAAGAAGATAGGACATAATTATATATCTCACAATAAGAATCCATCTCCTATTTCATCATAATATTAGCAGATTGTATTCCTGTGTTTTCATTATTTAACTAAATCATACTAAAAACAGTATAAAAATATTTTACACATCTACAAACATTAATTTTAAAAAACCTGCTAAAGAGATCTGAATATTTGTCCAGAGTTTATAGTCCATGTTTACATGGATTTCTGTTTTTACTGAGCAATAAATCAAAGTAGCAATTTTTTTAACCTTTTTCCCCTACCGTGACCTTTTGACCCCAGCCCTAATCATAACCCCAACTGTAGCAATAACCCTAATTGAACCCTAACCTAAATGAAAAAGCTAAGCATAATTGCTAACCCTAACAATAGATTTTAGCCTCCCAACCGTGTAATATTGCTAACCGCCTCTAAGCTGGCAAATGTTAAAGAACTCCTTGGACATCAAAAACCTGATACTATCGGAACTTCCTTTAAAATGAATAGCCACAAACATACAAGACCTAAACATAAAAACTTGGACGAACCATGGCTTCCATAACATAGAAGACCTATTTACTCCATTGGGCCCTAAAACATTCGCACAGATTATTGAAGAGACAGGAATCCCAAATAAGGAGATATATTCATATGTCAGAATAAAGCATTTTATGAATAAATATGTCAGGAAATCGGAAAATAATTTAGAAAAAGAGCTGGTCCGAGTCATGACTCATTACAATATGAAAAACATGATCTCCAAATGCATGTCATTAATTAGACAAACTAAAATTAAGACTGAAAACAGCAACAAAGACAAATGGAGTAAAGATACCAATAAACATATAACACAAGATGAATGGCTATCCGCCATGAAAACAACATACAAAGTGGTACACTGCTTGAATCTAAAAGAAACATATTTTAAACTTTTAAATCGGTGGTATATGGTCCCTTCCCGAATTGCTAAAATATCAAGAAACAAACCAGACAATTGCTGGCGCTGTCTAAATCAGGGAGCAGATATTAATCATATATTCTGGAGCTGCGAGGAAATTAACAAAATGTGGAAAATGCTGGGGTCAAAAATAAAAGAACTAACTGGCAAAGAGTTACAGTTGGACCCAAGAGTATATTTATTACATATAAACATTCAACAAATAACTAACCCGCAGAGAGGAATCATAATCCACTTGTTATTGGCAGCTAAACTGCTGATAGCAAGAAAATGGAACACCCTAGAAACGCCTAAATGGTTTGAAATAAAAAATCAAGTCTTATTTCAACTAAATATGGAACAGGGTATTGGATACCAATTCAACTCATCCGATAATCGTAATACAAAATTGGTCGAATGGATAAGTAAACTAAAAACATTAGAATAAAGAAATGCATAGATACTGAGAAATCTAGAAAGGAAGAATAAAGAAACTGAAACTGGTGCTCCCCCCCTCCCCGGCGACTTAAAATACAAATGTCTATATGTAAGTCTGTCTTGTCGGCTATATATTCCGCATAGGGTTTAACTGTAGATGACTTGGATGGTCCAAATATAAGAGACCATCTAGCCACCTGCAATTTAAGAATTCAATTCAACTAAAATATATGGCGGAATTTGTACTGTTAATGTAATCTATAAATAATAAAATATTAAATGTATAAAGGAAAAAAACAGAGGAGTGATTAACGTAATTATACCAAAACCAAAGTAAAACATGATTCAGGGATGAACTGAGATATCACAAGGAATTTTTTAGGCTAACTCCTGTGAATTACAGTCTGAGTGTTTTTAAAAAAATAAAAATAATATTGCTAACCGCCTCTAGAGGCATTCTAGCAACAGCAAAGAGCCGCAGAACTGATCACTGGTTGCTTTCGAAACTCTTGCCCACAACAGGGCACCCCTGGAGTGATTGTGGGTCATTTGGGCACCAAATTTCGGTGTTGCTTAATGCCTCGACAGAGAGGCATGGAAGTGATCACTGATTGCTTCTTAACACTTCCATGTTGTCACTGCATGGGCTGTTTTATAATGCCTGTAAAAAGAAGGCTAGGTAGCCCAGATGTTAATTCTCGTTTTGTAATGGATTCAATATCTCCTCAGCCCAAGTCCTTAGGAATAGAGTGTCAGCCTCCTTGCCAACCCCCTGAACGTCAATCAAAATATAGCGATCCCCAGTAGTAGACACCGCTACCAAGGTTTGTCACAAGCAAGAACACTTTATTATAGACAAGACAGCACATTTATACAGTAAAACATCTTGATAACGGGAGATTGAACAATACACTTAAAGGGATTAACTTTTACACAATGGATAATACACACTGTATTGTTTAAGTAATATATTGTAATTTTTCTTTTTACCTCTGTACCTGCATACTTCTTTTTATTCCTTTTATTTCCTTTCTGTTCTGAGTTAGTTCTCCCACCATTATTCCATATTTTATTTTTTGTGTGTATTGAGGAACCACATTTTGGTGCAAGTAAAAAGAAAGGCAAAAGAAAGATGGCACTCTTGGGACCCAAAGAAAACAATGTGGTTTAATCGTGCATGAAAAAAGTGATCGTCTACACAGCAACAAGTGGGAAGAAATCAGTTAAGATTCACAGCATGACACACTTCGTGCATAAAGCGCTTAATCATATGCAACATTCGCAGCATAATACAATCATTTAAATGGTGGATGGTGTGATGTCACAATGAGGAGGTAAGGCCAACCTGCCAAGAGTAACGCCCCTAGTCACTGTTAAGTCAGAAAACCTGATGGGCCCCCTGCGGTTCCCCTATTTTACTGTAATAACCCTCCTTGTCCGAATTGTTTTCAAATTCACAAATATTCACGACTTAGTTAACATAGATAATTGAAATGTATTCACTTAAAATATCACATTTTTAGAATGTAATTATTTCACAAATCAGAATCTCGCCTATCAGTTTTTCTGAATTATTGTATTATGCTGCAAATGTTGCATATGATTAAGCACTTTATGCGCGAAACGCGTCATGCTGTGAATCTTGACTGATTTCTTCCCACTTGTTGCTGTGTAGACGATCACTTTTTTCATGCACGATTAAACCACATTGTTTTCTACGAGGCCCGAGAGTGCCATCTTTCTTTTTACTTGCACTTTGGATTTGGTGTTAGCCATACACTGGCAAAAGGCACCCGGGACCAGGGCCGGCGCTACCGTAAGGCAGCACAGGCGGCTGCCTTAGGGCGCACCAATGGGGGGGCGGGAAAATCGCCCGCTCCCCCAGACCCCAGTACTTACCTCCATGCCGCTGTTCAGATCCGTGGCTGAGAGGGAAGCGCTGTGCGCTCCCCTCAGGCCGTTGCGCATTCAATAAAGTGTGTTGAAACTTTTTTTTTCAACACACTTTATTGAATGCGCACGGCCTGAGGGGAGCTCACAACGCTTCCCTCTCAGCCACGGATCTGAACAGCGGCATGGAGGTAAGTACTGGGGTCTGGGTAAGGGGGGAGGAGGGAGGTATAACGAGCAATTCCTGGGCATCTGACTGGCATAATATTCCTGGGCATATGAATGGCATAATATTCCTGGGTATCTGAATGGCATAATATTCCTGGGCATCTGACTGGCATAATATTACTGGGCATCTGAATGGCATAATATTCCTGGGCATCTGACTGGCATAATGTTCCTGGGCATCTTAATGGCATAATATTCCTGGGCATCTGAATGGCATAATATTCCTGGGCATCTGACTGGCATAATGTTCCTGGGCATCTGAATGGCATAATATTCCTGGGCTATGACTGGCATAATATTCCTGGGCATCTGACTGGCATAATATTCCTGGGCATCTGACTGGCATAATATTACTGGGCATCTTAATGGCATAATATTCCTGGGCTATGACTGGCATAATATTCCTGGGCATCTGACTGGCATAATGTTCCTGGGCATCTTAATGGCATAATATTCCTGGGCTATGACTGGCATAATATTCCTGGGCATCTGACTGGCATAATATTACTGGGCATCTTAATGGCATAATATTCCTGGGCTATGACTGGCATAATATTCCTGGGCATCTGACTGGCATAATGTTCCTGGGCATCTTAATGGCATAATATTCCTGGGCATCTGACTGGCATAATATTCCTGGGCATCTGACTGGCATAATATTACTGGGCACTGACTGGCATAATAATCCTGGGCATCTGACTGGCATAATATTCCTGGGCATCTTAATGGCATAATATTCCTGGGCTATGACTGGCATAATATTCCTGGCCATCTGACTGGCATAATATTCCTGGGCATCTGACTGGCATAATATTACTGGGCATCTTAATGGCATAATATTCCTGGGCTATGACTGGCATAATATTCCTGGGCATCTGACTGGCATAATGTTCCTGGGCATATGAATGGCATAATATTCCTGGGCTATGACTGGCATAATATTCCTGGGCATCTGACTGGCATAATATTACTGGGCATCTTAATGGCATAATATTCCTGGGCTATGACTGGCATAATATTCCTGGGCATCTGACTGGCATAATGTTTCTGGGCATCTGAATGACATAATATTCCTGGGCATCTAACTGGCACAATATTCCTGGGCATCTGACTGGCATAATATTCCTGGGCTATGACTGGCATAATATTCCTGGGCATCTGAATGGCATAATATTCCTGGGCATCTGACTGGCATAATATTCCTGGGCATCTGACTGGCATAATATTCCTGGGCATCTGACTGGCATAATGTTCCTGGGCATCTTAATGGCATAATATTCCTGGGCTATGACTGGCATAATATTCCTGGGCATCTGACTGGCATAATATTACTGGGCATCTTAATGGCATAATATTCCTGGGCTATGACTGGCATAATATTCCTGGGCATCTGACTGGCATAATATTCCTGGGCATCTGACTGGCATAATATTACTGGGCATCTTAATGGCATAATATTCCTGGGCTATGACTGGCATAATATTCCTGGGCATCTGACTGGCATAATGTTCCTGGGCATATGAATGGCATAATATTCCTGGGCTATGACTGGCATAATATTCCTGGGCATCTGACTGGCATAATATTACTGGGCATCTTAATGGCATAATATTCCTGGGCTATGACTGGCATAATATTCCTGGGCATCTGACTGGCATAATGTTCCTGGGCATCTGAATGACATAATATTCCTGGGCATCTAACTGGCACAATATTCCTGGGCATCTGACTGGCATAATATTCCTGGGCTATGACTGGCATAATATTCCTGGGCATCTGAATGGCATAATATTCCTGGGCATCTGACTGGCATAATATTCCTGGGAATCTGACTGGCATAATATTCCTGGGCATCTGACTGGCATAATGTTCCTGGGCATCTTAATGGCATAATATTCCTGGGCTATGACTGGCATAATATTCCTGGGCATCTTAATGGCATAATATTCCTGGGCTATGACTGGCATAATATTCCTGGGCATCTTAATGGCATAATATTCCTGGGCATCTGACTGGCATAATATTCCTGGGCATCTTAATGGCATAATATTCCTGGGCTATGACTGGCATAATATTCCTGGGCATCTGACTGGCATAATATTCCTGGGCTATGACTGGCATAATATTCCTGGGCATCTTAATGGCATAATATTCCTGGGCTATGACTGGCATAATATTCCTGGGCATCTGACTGGCATAATATTCCTGGGCTATGACTGGCATAATATTCCTGGGCATCTGACTGGCATAATATTCCTGGGCATCTGACTGGCACAATATTCCTGGGCATCTGACTGGCACAATATTCCTGGGCATCTGACTGGCATAATATTCCTGGGCATCTGAATGGCACAATATTCCTGGGCATCTGACTGGCATAATATTCCTGGGCATCTGACTGGCATAATATTCCTGGGCTATGACTGGCATAATATTCCTGGGCATCTGACTGGCATAATATTCCTGGGCATCTGACTGGCATAATATTCCTGGGCTATGACTGGCATAATATTCCTGGGCATCTGACTGGCATAATATTCCTGGGCATCTGACTGGCATAATATTCCTGGGCATCTGACTGGCATAATATTCCTGGGCTATGACTGGCATAATATTCCTGGGCATCTAACTGGCATAATATTCCTGGGCATCTAACTGGCATAATGTTCCTGGGCATCTGAATGACATAATATTCCTGGGCATCTAACTGGCACAATATTCCTGGGCATCTGACTGGCATAATATTACTGGGCTATGACTGGCATAATATGCCTGGGCATCTAACTGGCATAATATTCCTGGGCATCTAACTGGCATAATATTCCTGGGCATCTGATTGGCATAATATTCCTGGGCTCTGAGTGGCATAATATTCCTGGGCATCTGAATGGCATAATATTCCTGGGCATCTGACTGGCATAATATTCCTGGGCATCTGAATGGCATAATATTCCTGGGCATCTGACTGGCATAATGTTCCTGGGCATCTGAATGACATAATATTCCTGGGCATCTAACTGGCACAATATTCCTGGGCATCTGACTGGCATAATATTCCTGGGCTATGACTGGCATAATATTCCTGGGCTCTGAGTGGCATAATATTCCTGGGCATCTGAATGGCATAATATTCCTGGGCATCTGACTGGCATAATATTCCTGGGCATCTGAATGGCATAATATTCCTGGGCATCTGAATGGCATAATGTTCCTGGGCATCTGACTGGCATAATATTACTGGGCTCTGACTGGCATAATATTCCCATTGAAATACTGGTAAGTTTGTTGATTTAACTTTACTTCATTTTAAATATTGTATTTGTTCCCATTTTGTTTCTTCACTTCAAAATAAGATATATGCAGTGTGCATAGGAATTTGTTCATAGTTTTTGTTTTTACTATAGTCCGGCCCTCCAACGGTCTGAGGGACAGTGAACTGGCCCCCTGTTTAAAAAGTTTGAGGACCCCTGGGCTAAATACTGGCATATTGAGTGGCAAAATAGTGTGTCTCAGGTTATGTGTGAATTGGTGTAACTGTGTGTGTGTAAGTGGTAAGGGTGTCTGTGTGTGTGACTGCAAGGGTGTCTTTGTGTTTAAGGGTTTCAATGTGTATAATATAATATATATAATTTAAGGAGGCTTAATGGTGTGGGAGGCGTGGCGGATCAGAGCAGGGGGGCACCAAAATGCACCTTCGCCTGTGTAGACGAAAATCCTTGCACCGGCCCTGCCCGGGACAACAGGAGGAGCCTTAACCCATGACATCTCCAGATATCATTGCCCTGAGAGCTCACACTCCCTAGTTTTTCTCTGAACCACATTTTGGTGCCTGGTAGCTGCTCCTCTTATTCTGTTTTAAGCTAAAAAATATTCCTCTCAAACACACTTTCTGAATTGCTACCATGTTATTGCTAATAAATTGAACTGATCCTTATTTTCATTCTATGTATACATAAATATGCCGGCCATTATTTGCATGGGACCTATAACTGTTAAATGCTGCCCTATGTGTTCAGAGGTAAATCGGTTAATTTATCAAGGTAGCTCATATGGTATGATTTCCTTGACTAATAAATTGGTTCCAAGACTATAGGACAGCTGAAAGGACAGCAGTCCACTACCGGGGTCTGTTTAGGTGGGCACTCATGAACCATTAAAAGATGAGGTCAACATATTATATGTAAAAATAGAAAAATTTATAATTTATTAGTTATCCCAAGAACAAGGGACCATGGAGTGAAAACCACAAAACGCACCCCAAATACAACAATCATGACATAAAGAT
>CM069862.1:81416219-81581219 GCA_036172795.1 Pelodytes ibericus | reverse complement strand
TTCAAAATAAACCTACGTTTCTATGAAAATTTAAGGTTTTTTTGTTTGTTTTTTGCGGCCCACATAAATTTAAACCTTGTTTATTTGGCCCGTGTTAGCCTTTGAGTTTGACATGCTTGCTCTACGCCAATGGTTGCCGTATATTCTGCTGTAATATTAATATTTGGACACACGAGGGTGCCATTGGTTAATTAATAATATGATTTAATCTATAACATAGAAACTTGGGCTTGAGGGGATTTATATAGTTCCCCTCAAGCCCTAGTTTTCATACTTATTCTAAGTTCTTTTAATATAGTATGTCTTTATCTGTTCACATTTCTAAGCATTGACTTTTTTTTAAATAAATTCAGTATACTCGAAATACAAATGGTATACATCTTTGATTGCCATTCTATATGTTGTAAAATGTTATACAAATGTATGTCACACATATGAAAATGCAAATGCAATTTAGCTGCTCTATTATTGTGGCTATTATCTATAAGTTAGAAATGTTTGAAATGTTTCCTGTAAAAGAAAATTATTTGAAACAATAAAAATATAATAAAAAAAAGAAGAAATGTCTTTGTATTTTAATGGAAAGCAAATCTTGTCCATTAAAATAACATCAAAAGGATCAGATACAGTGTACATGTTGCTAATTTTGTAAATGACTATTGTAGCCAGAAATGGCTGATTTTTTTTTTTTTATGGAATATATATCTACAGAGGACCATCACTCCTGTGTCCCAATGGCACATTGTGTTAGCTAATCCAACATTAAGATTTGAAAAGGCTAACTGATCATTAGATTCCTTTTTGCAATTATGTTAGCACAGCTGAAAACTGTTGCGCTGATTAAAGAATCAATAAAACCGGCTTTCTTTAGGCTAGTTGAGTATCTGAAGCATCAGCATTGGTTCAATGACAGGCTAGGAATGGCCATAAACAAATAACTTTCTTATGAAGCTCAACAGTCTATTTTTGTTCTAAGAAAAGAAGGCTATATATATATATATATATATATATATATATATATATATATATATATATATGTGTGTATACATATATATATATATATAGCAATATATGGACAAAAGTATTGGGGCACCTGACCATTACACTAACAGGGACCATTACACAGACACACACACATCTATGCATATACATATGTGTGTGTGTGTGTATCATTAGGGGACTTCTTTAAGCTATACAGATTAGGATCCATTCATGTTGAAGATAAGAAAAGGTAAATTTTATGAATCAATTTTAAAAAAATTTATGCATTGTGGGTGAGTGAGCCTACCAGTTCACTAGAGCTTGAAGCAAATTACATTCTTTTTTGTAGCTCTCAATGTTCTTCATGTTCGTAGAGAGTCTCTAAAATTTATAAAAATGTTACTCAATCTTGTTGCCTATAATGATAGATGTATTCTCTCTTTCCAGCACTGCTGGGAGATAGTGCCTTTTTAATATTACGTATTGTCCCAATTATAGTCTGCATACCTATAGTTTGATGCCATGTAATAAAGAAAAAATCTGCATCACATTGTCCCACAGTACATGCAAGAGTGTCACAGTCACACTGCCCCCACATTATGTGCCTTAGTGTCACGTTGCACAGTACTTGTCCCCAGTGTCACACTGATCCACAATATTGGCCACATTGTCACATTGCTCCACAGTACTTTTCACATTGTGATATTGAAGCCACATGATTTTACATGTTGATAACCAAATTAAGTTCTTTGCTTTTTTAAATATCAGAAAGAGCACACCAGTCAGTGTGTGTTTGTAAAAGGCAGTTCTAAAGGTTCCATGCTATGCCACATTAGACACTTTTGTGTGTATATATATATATATATATATATATATATATATATATATATTTAATGTCTATCGCTCAAGCTTTATTTATTTTTTTTACATGCAAAAGGCAAGAACAGCAACATTCATGGCTTAAAGAAGATAATTTATTTAGTATGCAAAATGTTTATTTAAACTTGTCTCTATATACTCACGCACTTGAGTTTTTCAGTTGTAAAAAAAAGAAAGTAAAAAACATATAAGAAGAAAAGCATTTTCGACATTTTTGTTCTCTTTCCACATCCTACTTATCATCGCACTCCATGCATTTAACCTATCAAATGGCGCAGTTTTGCATTTAGCTCTCTTTCCTGGGATAACAAATTCCCACTATGATTTTTGTAGGCTTCAAATTCCCTCCTCATCTGTTCTGATTCCTTCTCACTCTCCTCCAGCCTTCTGTGCAGATCTGTCACTCTGGCATCTGCATCCACTGCTGCAGAATCTTCTCTGTACTTCTCTTCTGCTTTCTGCAGTGCTGTCTCTGCCTCCTTTAGTCTATCACTTAACTTGGCTGCCTCCCTTTGTTTTTCTTGTATAGTTCTTCCCGTCTCCATGCACAGGTGTAGAAGTTCTTCCTTCTCCCTCTTCAGTTCAAGCATGCTCCTTTCTGCTTCATCCTGTTTAATTTTTTGTACTTCCATCAACTGGGATATTTCTTGTTGGGCCTTACAGCACAAATCCTGTGAATGCTAAATGCCAAAAAAATGAAAGACAGCATTGACAAGACTATATTTTTTCATATTTGACTATAATTCTTTATCTGTTATGTCACAAAATATAGCAAACAGCCCAAATTAGGGCAATAATTAGTTTACCTAATGCATACATCATGTACCAATTTAAAGGGAGACTCCAGGCATCAAACTAAGCTTGATGCCTTGATGCATTTGGTAGTGTCTACATTGTACCTTTTTAATATGCAAATTCATGTAAAGATTCCTTTCAAATTCCACTTTAAAGTCTCCTTCTCTAACCCTTCTCCAGTTCCCACAGATGCAAGAGGAAAAGTGATGGTGTAGGACGGTATGGCTGTATCACTGGTGAAGTTGCTGATGCTGAGTATGCATAGTGTACATCCATTCCCTTGCATCCGTATGGGAAACCTTTGATTGAAGTCCAGGAAATGCTTAATGGCACCTATTCGTTGTACTTGGTAGGAGATGACATTGTGATGCTATCCCCTTTAGAAAACATATTACATTTGTAATATTCTACTTTAGATATCTCTACCCATGAATTACAGTCTTGGAAAAAATGTAAATTTAACTTTGTATGGGATGAGTTAGTTATATAAAATGATCTGTTTCCTTACAATGCTACACACAAGTAAGATCTGAAATTCCTAAGCCACTGTATTATTTTTTAATGCATATTAAAGCGCATAATCGTAACTTTACATTGCATATTTCATTATTGCAGTAGGCTTTTGTTTTGTGCGGATACTGTATTTGTAAAATGCTTGTAGCTTATTCTCTGGAAACTGGTTGGCTTTCCCAACCAATCACAGTGAGCGGTACTGCAGCAACTTATAGTGTCTGGGAGGGGATAAAACAAAAAACACATTGAGGAATACCCTCCCCAATGAAACAGAACATACAAATATATATTAAAAAAACACATAACTCCCTTTCCCCACACCAAATAAACACTGTTAATTTTGTTGACTAAACATTTTCATCATAGTTTTAGTCAACTGCATGTTTTCAGTTTAACTATTTGGACTACTGGTTCTGATTCCCATGGATCTCTGCCAAAACCCGGTCCCCTGACTCTATCACGTGAGTGTTACCCTCCCATCTCCCTAGCAAGTAAACTTAACACTTTGTAATAGCCTTATCAGACATGTCTCCTCCCTCAATGCTCGAGATTTAGTCGACTAAAACTAGACTACAACTAAAACAATTCAGATGACTAAAATACGACTAAACTAAAATGCCATTTTAGTCAAGACTATGACTAAAACTAAATCAAAATTTCCTGTAAAAATTAACACTGCAAATAACTGAATAGAATAGCTACCAGAATGACAGTAGGCCAATACATGAAGAGCCAACTGTCCCTTCCTGAGCATGCTAATCCATATTATCTTACTTCCTAACACAGCTGGTACTTAACGCCTTCCAACTTGTAGGACACGTTCAATGCTGTCCTATTTTTTAGTGCCTAGAGGCTTGTAGGATGGCATAGAACGTCCTGTATTAAACAGCTCATAACGGCTCTCCGCGATGCGCTGTGTGTGGATCCCGCTGCAGGGACTCCGTGAGTGGGCTGCATATTACAGAAAAAACCTGCAAGACGGCATAGTCCATCCTGAGAGCTCATTGCAGCTCCCTGGCTCATCGAGGCTCCAGGTACTTGCAGCAGGATCCCCAGTGTCAGATGAGGCCACCCTTAGTCTGCCATAGGAAATGTAGCGAATGCTCATATCTCCTGTATCCCTGCGAGCCCAAACTTCTGGGTTCGGGCACACCTCCGTAACGTCACAAAGTATCATGCGATGTCGGCAGGGACTGGTGGGGTGTATAGAGAGCCTGATCAGGTCCCTGCTTGTATGTTCCTGGCTGCCAATCACAAAGTGATCGGGCCACAAAGACGCCGGTTTGGTGCTTTGGTCGTTAAGGAGTGGGTTAAGGACCAAAGCACCAACCGGCGCAAAAGGGGTTAAGGAACAAACCAATTTTAAATGTCACATTGCTGCACAGTACTTCTCCCAGTGTCACATTGTTTCACACTATGTGCCACATTGTCACATTGCCCCCACATGATTTTACCTGTTCAGAACCAAAGTTTGTGTCTAATCTGAAAGAGTACACCAGTAAGTGTGTGTTTTATAAAATCCTTCTGTACATGTATGTCAAAAAATGCTACTTTAGGTTATTGCCCTGTAACATGCAAAAAAAACAACCACCCAGAAAACATGTAAACCTGGCATATTTCTAAACTCAGGACAAATATTGATAAAACCAGTATGTGTGTGTGTACATTAAAATGAGAAAAAATTAAATTACAGCTAAACACAAAAACTGCAGAAGTCTAAAAACAGCCTTTGTCCTTAAAGAGTTAAGAAGCAGTTTCATTCATGAAGAAATGGTCCTCTGCATAATACAACTGTATGTAAGGATTAATCCTCATTGTCTATGTGACTGTCTGTGTCTGTCTTGTTCTATATGTCCTATCTATATAGGATCCTGTGCAACCTATTGAATACAGATATTCTGATTTTATTAAATACATACATTTTATAATCATTCTACTTTAATATACCTGAAAAAGGTCATTTTCATTTTAGAGGGGTCTATTCACTAAGAGGTGAGTTGCAGATGAGTTGAGGTGAGATAAGCATGTCATCTCATCAAATTAACTATACATTGTTCAGGTACGAACCTTGTGAGAACCCCCTATTTATTGAACTCACCAGGTTTGTCCCTGCACAACGTATAGTTAACTTGATGAGACTAAATAGTCATCTCACCTCAACACACCTTTTAGTGAATAGCCCCGGGTGTTCCTTTAAATATTACCTTTTTGCTTTAACAATTTTTGTTATAATGAATTTTATATTTAGCCTCATATTTGCCTAAAGAAGGGATCTAGCAAATTGGTCTTGAAAACTTGTAATCAAACACTCAGCCAATAAATTGTATCATTATAAATCTACTTAATCCTAAAATAAAAAAAAAACCTGCTTCTATAGTTTAAAATAAATAATAATTGAGTGGGAATTTTTAAGCACTAGACAAATACAGGGAGGGCAAGGAGTTAATCCCAGTCACTTTTTCCTGAGTAGAAGCAGTTACATATAGTAACTGCTATATATATTATATGTAATAACCTATTCGCTAGCCGTCTAGTTGTTGTTGGCTATAGTTTATATGTTGTTGCGAGGACAAACAAAATCAAATTAGGGTCTAATCACAAAAGATTAATTGCTGGCAAGATGAACATTTCATTAACCATACATTGTGCAGGGAAAACATGATGAGCTTACCCACTAATCAAACTAACCAGGTGTCCCTGCACGATGTAGAGCTAAATGGTCAATGTTGCACTGGCTGAGCATAATGGGAGCTGTAGAAAACAACAGTTGGAGAAATTGCTGGCAGACTAGAGCAGGTATAAAGCAGACTATGCTGATGTTTTACTATCATGGCAGTTGGCGGTTAGTGCTATAACTTTCTTTACCTGCAGTTTATGTTTCAGTGACTCAAGCTCTTGACATTGACTCTTATTTTCCTCCACCAGCTGCCCCACTCTACCCCACAGTGACCCCATCTCCTGCTCATGCCTGGACCCCTGCTCCTCTTGATCCGTCTCCATCGCATGAAGCTGGGCCTGCAGCTCGCGGATGCGCTGCTCCCTCTCCAGCAGCTCGGGGTGCGTGCTCTCCCGCAGCATGTCACACTCGGCCCGGAGCTCCTCATTCTGCCTTTTATACTCGTCCTTAAACCTGATCATCTGCTGGTGGTTGGCAGCCAACAGCTCGAACCTCTCTTCCAGTTGGTCCCCTTTCTTCCTCTCCGCTTCACCCCGCTCCCCCAGCTCGGCGCTCTTCCTTTCCAGGTCCACATTGATCGTCTCCAGTGCCTGGCATCTTTGGAGAGTGTCATCCGCCCTGCGCTTCAGAAAGCAGATTAGTTGAGACTGCTCCTCGAGACGGGACCTGAGCATCGCATTCTCAGTCTTTACGTCCCAGGTTATCAAGGCTACCTTCTTCAAAGAGGATAACTCCTCGCCTGCCTCCTCCGTAGGTGCGTCTCTACTATCCCCCGGCATGGCAGAGCTCGTGCTCTGTACCGCCGAACTCGGCTCCTAGCGCTGGAATTTTCGCTGCCAACGGAGTCACGGCGTCTCCATGGTAACCATTGGTGTTGGTTGCTAACAGCACCGAAGAGAAGCCAATCAGCTGTCAAGAGCGGGTTTGTAGTTGGCTGAGAGTTGACTTCCTTCCCGCAGTGATTGGTTAGAATCGAAACAACCTCGGAATCTCAATCAACTTCTGTAAACTGCGGCTTCTTGATGCTCAGCCAAACGGAAGTGCCAAGGGTTCACTGCCGCATACTACAGATGAAGAATTAGGGTATAAGTGACTGGAAATCTATTCCACAACTGGCACCCACGCCCTGTTATTGGTGTCTGGCCCTCTTTTTGCCTTTTCTCCATTGCTAATATCTTATTTGCTCTGGTGTAGATGGACAGGAGAAATAAGTAATAGCAATATAAGTAGTTATTTCTTATACTGCATAGTATTAATACAGAAAAGTGTTTCAAGAGCATTGGTATAAAATATGTATTTTTTTTAATGGCATTACCATCCTCTTATGCACGCCTATTGCTTTTCATTTTAGGGTAAGTGGTGTCCCCAGTCTATTCACTAAAAGGTAAGATGAGGTGAGCTGAGGAACATTTCATCTCCCAATTTTAACTAAACATTGTGCAGGGACAAACATGGTGAGGCATGTGAATTACTATTACCGTATTTGCTCAAATATAAGACAAGGTTTTTTTCAGAGCAAATGCTCTGAAAAATACCCCTCGTCTTATATTCGAGGTCGTTTTATAATCTGACCTCAAATTGAGGTCAGATTATAAGACTGGGATCCCAGTCCCCCGCAGAGTGCAGGGGACCTGGATCCCCCTCGCTAACAGCCGGTAGATGTCTGCACAATGCGGGCAAGACATCCTCCGCTGCCGCCCGGCACGACCGCCGGGACTTCTATGATGAAGCCGGGTCCTTCCGGCTTCATTATAAAAGTCCCGGCGGAAGTGCCTGGCAGCCGCGAATGATGTTTGCGCGTATCGTGCAGACATCCTCTGGCTGCCTCCACTAGCCACCAGGGAGGCTACGTTGGGGGGAGGGTGGGGGATACAGACAACATTGGGGGAAAGACACAGACAACCTTGGGGGGAATGGGTGGAGAGACAGACAACATTGGGGGGAGCATTGGGTAAGTCTCGGGGGTAGGGGCAGCATTGACACATAAAAGGTAAATAAAAACAAGAAATGCATTTTTTTATGTCATAAGTTTTTATTAAATATGAAAAAGCAATTTACATGTGAATATATACAAGTTAAAACTTTTTTCCTATAGGGTAGTCTTATATTCAGGCTTTTAGTTTTTTTCCTAAAGGAATATCCATAGTTTGGGGGGTCGTCTTATAATCAGGGTCGTCTTATATTCGAGCAAATATGGTAACATCTATTGATATTGTATTTTGTTGTTATGCTATTTTGCTTATCGTTTGATCTTTATTTTATATTGAATAAATTATTTTATTAATAATTGTTGTATTGTATTTACTTTTGTAAAAACGTCATCCAAACTCTATATACATAACTAATTCTTTATATGTGTATTTTTGGTCGGACCCATATCTATGAATCCTCAATTTTTCATATTATTAATGATTCATAATTAATTACCCATATTCATATTTTTATGGTTATTAATATCCGACAAAAGCTAGGGACAAATTGACATACATATGATATAAATAATCTTAGCTTAATAAACAAAGCAGATGGATGTTAGTTGGAATTAATCTCCTCTCTGTAGAAGGCTCTAGCAAGCAGAATGGGAAAAATCTGCAGCATTAATAAAAAAGCAAGCTGGTGAATATTCAAATTGTCTCAATAGATAATGTCCCAATAGAAAATGCACAAAGTCCATAAAGACACAGATAAGTGTTCAAATGCATCCACTTAAATCCTGACTCTCAGTCCTTAACAATGTTATTAGGAATTGTAAAGTGACGGTGCTTATAATACTTCAACACGTGCATAAAGAAGTAGTGTGCCCCATAGGGCTTAGGAACGGCTCACCAATTCAAGTAGAAGGAACGTGGGATAAAAGTAGTCCGGGCGATGTTCTGTTTCTTCCATGCTACCCGCCGGCAGGGGGGTAGTAAACTAATTCCGCTACACCTCCCACAGGCCAACTCTGGTATTGCGGTACTGTGGTAAGCTCTGTGAGGACTCAAACCATGACTAGCACCACTCCTCTTCATTTTTTCGAAGCTGTCTGACCAGGTCTAAGTCTTCCTTCTTATTCTGTTCGTCAGCACACCTCTGCAGCTAGATTTTCTACAGTGAGTTTTTTTTTGTCTTATGTATTCAAACCACTTGTTTTTTCCGGTTTATTTACTGCATATATTTGTTTGTGGGAAGTTGATTAGTTTCCCATATAAAGCGGAATCATGGGAAATGTAGTTCCCATTGATTATGCTGACACCAAGATGTATGTCCATTGCTTAAAAAGCATGCGTACGTCATCACGCATGCACACTCTTCACATTCGACACAGGTAGTGTAGGCTATGCTGTGTAAATGGCCCAAAAAAAGGAGAGAGAGGCTGCGGACTCTGCAGATAAAATCGGTGGTGGAATGAGAAGTGTTAGCAATCATTGATGTTGAAAAGAAAATCCTTATTATGGCGATAAAACCGATATTTAATTTGTGTGGGTACAGTAAATTAGAAAAATTACAGCTAAACACAAACACTGCAGAAATATTAAAACAGCCTGTTGGCAAGACATGGCCAATGAGTCATGTCACTAGAGAGTTACATTTCTTACTGTGAGCTGCCTATAACAGGACCTTACCACTATGAAGCAAAATGTCCTTTAGTAAGTCTCGCTCTATTAATGAATGGGCTAGTTCCTCTCCTTTAACAGGACCTCACTATTAGGGGCAACACTTTCCTTTAGTAGGATAGGAACTCGCTCTCTCACACTGCACAAGCTATTTCCAATCCTCAGAAAGTAACTAAGTTAAACCCTTTCCCAATTATACTGCAGATGCAGGCAGAAATAATTTCTTTCACGGACACTCCTATTCTGACATATTTGAGTAGCTTAGAAACGCTACTAGATTGAATAACCAATAGAAACCAAATAGATCGGAAATAGCTTTAAAGCGAGGACAGCCATTTTGCTTATGGGCACAATAAATGCCTGTAACGTCGTTATCTATACTTGCCACTAAGACAGCACTGTCTGCGTCACACGACCCGTGCGCGCCTCTGCGTTCTTCGTGCGTCATGTGACTGCCTGCTGATTCCTAAACTGCTAATACACTGTCCAAGCCTCCCGGCCGCTAGAGGACTCACTATCCCTGGCCCGTTCCTCCTCCTAACTAGCGTCTGCTACGGCAGTGGTAGGGTGCCCCCCGCTACATCCGGCTCCCCCAGATCACGTCTTGTTCGGACTTGTGTATGCAACGACGTCAGCCTGGGGGCGCAGCCAGCACTACATGGCTGTACTGTGAGCATTTGGGACGCAACAGCAAGGGGAGGAGAGACAGGAAGTTCACCCCGAGTTGCCCTGTGTCCTCCCTATAACGGACCCCGGGAAACGGGCAGTGCGCTCCACAGTATTTGCCGTGCTTCTGCTAAGACCAGCAGCGTGAAAACTACCTTACCCTGAGCGGGCCTGATTTCCACAAACAGGGAATACAGGGACGGGCACTGGCATCAGCCCATGTGTTATAGGAAGTTATTATCCTGAGGGGCGTTTCTAGAAACTCCTCACTCGATTTCTTCCCACCTGCTCTCACACCTCCAGGATCTGTGACTGAAGTGGATACACTGCAACCCTCCTTACCATCTAAAATAACTAGCAAGGTTTGGCTCCAAACCCATGAGTTCTTTAGGCGCTTTGTCACTTTATAGAATTTTTATGTATTTACTATTAAGGACCACAGTGAAGTCCTAGTGGTTCTCCTATACAGCTATTTCTTACCCAGCTTTTCCTTTTTCACCAGGATTTGTGTGTTGGATTGCACAGGGACAAACATCCTTAGGGCCCCCACCCCCTATTGCTTGGTTAGATTTTTCTCCATCATTAAAGCATGGAAGGACTATCCTTGAGCGATGTGGAACAGAAATATTATTCGGACCTTTTTGCTTACTGTGACACGGACAGCACCAAGAAGATTGCCTCCAATGGGCGGGTGCTGGAGCTATTCAGGGCTGCTCAGCTCCCCAGTGAAGTGTCCCTTCAGGTAAATTGAAGTTTGGGAGCACTACAAACATGGAAGTTTTATACTTTACAAAAGCAGCAGTTTACAAAGTTCTTGGTGATTCTTATCGTCTTCCTCGTAATGTGGGAAGCCATGTATATGTTATTTGTATGATGTCTAGGTGCCACATTTGCACCCTCACAAAACAAAACACTGATGGTAATTCGTTTTTGGCATTTAAGAATGAGTGCAGTTGCAAAATTAAGGTGGCATGAGATTTGTATACAATACATTGATGAGTATGGCTGCCTAAATAACCCTTAAATAAATCACAGGCTGTATTACCCATGCATATTTAAATAGTTAAATTCCTTTTCTAAAACCCAACTCCCCTCCACTTCAGGTTTTTCTTACTCCAACCCATCTGATCTAAACAGTCTTTTATTCATTCCTCTTTACCAGTGTATATACTTCATCCTTACACTACCACCCTCCATGTACCTGTTGCACTGATATCTAATTGCTTCTTTCATTAGTCACCATTTTTACCACAGTGGATGTCTAATCATTCATCACTATAAAGCGCAATTAACTAAGGCTGTTACTTAAGAAATGTGAAATAAATAGTAAAGATAATTGATCTGTTAAAGTATGTGTTGTCCAGATCTTGTTTTACATTTTGATTAGTATAATGTTAAATTGTAGTGCATGTATTGTATGCGTGCACTCACAAATCACTGTGCATGCTCAAGCAGTCACCCACCAGTTCGGAGTGTCGCTCAGTTGAGAGACATCAGGAACTGCGTGAAACATATGTAAAAGTAAACCCAGAGCTTTTAACTTTCATATGTATTTCAGGTAGAAATATCATTAACGTATCATATTTGGCGATACCTGGTACTGCATATTTAAACAAGAATGTAAGTTCTTGGAGTTTACACCTGGCTAACATTTTAGTTGTCTTGCTAACATGTTATAGTGAAGATTTTTTCAGGGTTTGTATATACGTGTTTTACACTGAAATTGCACACAGTGCAAACCCTGTGTGCGGCAATGTATAGTGCTACCTTACGACAAAAGGCAATACAATGTGCACAGGTTCCGAATATCAAGGTTGCTCTGGTGCTTCCCATTTATAAATAAATTCAAGTGTTCCTGAAATTACGCTAAAAAGCTCTGCCAACTTGTGGCGCAAAAACCGATAAAGATGTATAAAACTGGAGTACCTGTTTTCACTCTCCTGACATTTGTCACTGCAGCTCCTGTTTTAAAACGCCCCATCCCTATTGACTTCTTTGACTACATGCAATGTAATCATTTCTATGAGAGAAGCTACACAGATCACTGAAAGGTTGGGCATTTAGACAGATTTCTGCCCTATTAATCACAGCAACAAAAAAGTTGAGGAGGTGGCAACAGTTTATATAATTTATAGGTCAGACTTGGGTCTTGGGTCTGACCTATAAATTATATAAACTGTTGCCACCTCCTCAACTTTTTTGTTGCTGTGATTAATAGGGCAGAAATCTGTCTAAATGCCCAACCTTTCAGTGATCTGTGTAGCTTCTCACATATATAAGGTTTAATTGAAAGATTGCATTGAGTATGTTCATTTTAAATAAAAAAATGTTTTAATGAAAGAATACACACAAAGTACTTTTTTGACACTCTTTGCACCAGTTTTAAATCTTGGGTCATATGAAGGATGATCTGACCCATCTAACCTACGATGTCCGCCCCCAGATAGTTCTATACAAGCAAAGAGGGCTCAATGTAGTCTTATATTTGTATTTTTTCATTAGTGTTTTTTTTTAAAATGCCTACACTTGTAATGTCATTTTTCAAATAAAGGACAATTCAAGGAAGCAAGCAAGGGTTAAAAGAACATGTATCACTAGATGTGTATCTTAATAGATACATGCAGGTTTACTTTCTGCTGTGTCCCACAGTTGACACAGCACAGATCACAATTGAGACACAGCAGGACTAGAGGCAGGTGTGCGATGAGTGTCATTTCCCGCACAGCAAATCAGAGCAGGGGCTTGCCCCACTCGTCTGAATGTAGCGTGTTCTCTTCCTGTGCTAGCAGAGAGAGCCAGTTGCCAACCAGAGGGCCTAAACAAGAAATCCGTATATATACCGAATGGATAACATATAATAGTGTAGTAAATCAGTGCATCAATAGTGATCTAGTAAAAATATTATTCACTCATAAAATCAGAATGGTAATGCAGGGCTTGACAAATGTAATTTTGTTTTCGGAGCCCGCAAAAACTCAAGAAGCCAGACAACCGTGCATACACACAATCACACAGTCATGTACACACAGACAGTTAAACTTACATACACAGACAATCACATAGACACACACAGTCAGAGACATATACATAGACAGATGCATACAGACCATGACAAGTCAGCCATTTTTTTTTTTTTTAAAGAAAAAAAAATAAAAGGTGTGTGTTTCAAAGTGTCCCTGCTGCTTTGCTTTATGGCAAGGGTGGGAATAACGCCATTTCATCTTGGTCTGCTAGGCAAAGACTATCATTCAATCCCATCCTGCTGATCGCCGTTCTGTCATGTGATACCCGGCACTCAGACTTTGAAGTGCGATGTGGTGGAGCTGCTAGTGTGTGCAAAACGGCACATACTGCCCCTGCGCACAAGAACAAACAAAAAAAACCATCAGTCCCAGAGGGGAGGGGGTGCCAATACCCGGGCGCCAGGTCTAATTTCCTGGTCACCATGGCAACCTGGTGCCCGGGGTTTGTCGAGCCCTGTGGTTATGCGCCTCAAAATAAATCAACTGTTCTCCAGGTTTCTTCCAAATATGTATCTCTATGGAGAGAACATAAGTGGTATAGAGTAGTACTGTATTGCACAAATAATATAAGGTGCTAGTGGTGGAGCAACTTACAGAATCAGATGGCTCACGAGTGATCAGAAACTGTGTGTGTGTGTGTATATATCTTCATCTGACAGTGGGGACCCGGCTGCAAGTCACTGCAGTGGGATCCAAACACAGCTCGTCACGGGGAGCTGTTAAATGCAGGACGTTCTATGCCATCCTACAAGCCTCTGGGCACTAAAAAGTAGGACGGCGTAGAATGTCCTACAAGCAGGAATGCGATAATTTACTCACTGCATAAATGTATTGCACAGGAGCCTTACAAAGCACACAAGTGCAGGGCTTTTTTTCAGGTGTACAGCTAGAATTCCCAGCCAGTAAAAAACACTACACAGAACTAGATGTTGGCAATGAAGCAAACCATGTTTTCCCTTATACCTAGGAGGAAAAAAAACCCTCACTGAATGGGACATTTGCTAGCAGTTATCAGAATTGGATTTATTGCTTGTAGTATATACCATATTAGTGGTTCAGACATTCAAATTGATTTGTTGGACACTTATAACTTTGACCTGCAGGATGTAGAATGCAAGCATGTCCAGACCCAACTAAATTGTTAATCAAGGAGATCATTCCATTGGAAGTAACTTGGCTGATTAACTGATTTCCCTTTTAAACACATGAATTATACATGCTGCAAGCCTGGTGTCCCTCAAAATAAATAGATGAGCATATACCGTATTTAAGCAAATCTAATGCACCACCTAATGTAATGCGCACTTCAAATTTGGACACCTTGAAGGCAAAAAAAAAAAACGTTTTCGGCGGCAATTGTAATGCACATTTGTACAAGGAGTATTTTTTTAAAACAAACAGTTTATGCTTAGATTATAATAGTTTTATTATAAATTACACTGCTATATAACAATATGATGGAAGTTCTATAAGGAAGAGAGGGAAGTACACATGCGCAGTTTGTCTTTATTGCGTTGTGCTTTCCTTTTTGTTAATAGCAACATTTGGGTTTTTTGGATTAAGTTGCAACATAAAACATACGTGGATCTAATGCGCCATTGTTTCTAATGCACACTTAGATTAGATTCGCGTAAATACAATATATGCATGGAATAATAGTAGGAGTGGAGATATGTTGGGGTCTATTCAAAGACCTGAGTTAATTTCTCATGTCATTGAATCCCATAGATTACAATAGAAAAAATTGAGCTAAAAAACAGTAATAAGTGACATTTTGCATCATTGATTCAGAGGTTTACCTGCCTAAAGAACAAGTGACAAAATGGTGGGGATATTTTTTGTTTGTACTGAGCCTTTAACTAGTTTGTCTTAACAAATTTTAATTTTAAAAAGCAATTAAATCTGTTCCAATTTAGTAATTTTAATTGTTGATCATTACTTCCTATTTGAGGAATTTGAATGTCTGAACCACTAATATGGTATATACTACAAGCACTAAATCAAATTCTGATAACTGCCAGCAAATGTCCCATTCAGTGAGGGTTTTTTCTCTCCTAGGTATAAGGGAAAACATGGTTTGCTTCGCTTCATTGCCAACATCTAGTTCTGTGTAGTGTTTTTTACATGTAGTAGTTCTGATTATCTTTATAAGGACATACGCATGTGTGTGTATAGGTCTTGTCAGGCATTATAGTTCATGTTAGACTCAAATGTTTGCAGTTCATTTTAGCTCTTAACATTGTTTGTTAAATTATTTCTGTTATCCTGACACTTTTCTGATGTCTGAAATGAGTTCGTCATACTATGATCAGCAAGAACACTGCTTGTATTTAATGCCACAACTGGCGTCTCAGGAAAACAAGACACAGCATTGTTATACAGTCTGCAGCCTTATGTTTTGTAGACAGATTAACATTTGTAGAGCTGAAAGAATAACACTGACAGACATTTTCTATTTTCCTAAAGTCTGTTTTAGAAACCACTTTGTTCTTGAATTTTTCTTTAGAAGCCCTCCTATTACTAATTACAATGGTATTTGTCCATGCTTGCTCAACCTTCAATTAGTTTTAAAAATCAAAACCTGTTGAACATGGTTTGCAGAAATTTTCTTACACATTCAAAAATACACCACATATCAAACTAAGTTTGATGCATCCGATAGTGTCTAACCTGTATTACGTACAGTTTTTTTCTGTATTTAAATGTTTGAACAGATTGTTTAGGAGTGTCTTTCAAAGTTTCTTTCTCTAGCTTTTGTTTACAATGCAAGGGGACCATTCGTCAATGCTGATCATCCGACAGTGTTAATAAAACCAGTGGGAAGGCTATATGAATGTTGCAAGTTTGAGCAGAAACCACCTTCATTCAAGCTGAGCCTTTTTTTCACCAATGACTGAGGGATCAAGGACAGTTGTGTGAGGTTAATGGTGACATTACGGACATACCGCACATATGCAGTGGGCATCTATATAGGATACTTCTGATTGGCTCCCAGGAGATGTCTTTGGAAGATGGATAATTTTTTTTGCAGGCTGAGTATTGCAAACAAAAATATCAAAACTAGAACAAAGAAATGTATTTTTATTTTTAATGTCAGCTTTTATATGTCCAGCTTTTTCCACCAAACTGAAATAGTCCTTTGAGAATGATGTAGAAATTATGGCATATTTTGGCATATGAGTCCTGACTGGTGTCTAAGACAGTTCTTCATGGTTCACCACTGAAGTTAGTCATCTGTTTCAGCACTGAATTATCAGCATCAAAATATAACCGCACCATAAAGTAACAACCTCTGACCCTAACACTGACTGTCAAACTAACTCTAAAACTAGCCATAATCCTAACCTAAAACCCAGACAACCCCAAAATTAGACCTGGTGCCTGGCTCACTATGTGGCGCCCCTCACTTATGGCATAAGTTTTTTCTATTTTTCGTCTTAAGTGTGTGTGACTGACTGTGTCATTATTCCACCCAATGGCCATACAAATACCTGTAGTAGGTGAGCAGTAATAATATTTTGAATACGTTGTTTTGTTTATTCCATGTATCATTGAATGATTGTTTACATCACTGATGCTTGTAATAAATTCAACACTTATATATATGTGTAAGTGTATGCGTGTGTGTGTGTATATGTGACTGACTGACTGTGTGTGATTGTGTTGTCTGGCTACTAGATTTTTTTTGCCGACTCCTAAAACTCAATTAAGTTTGTCAAGCCCTGCCCTAGGAACTTTGAGAGTGCATAGCACCTCTAAGTTGTGAATGAGTTAACATCATTATGACATTTTGTTGACAAATTAATCCCATCAAATGTCTAGAAATCATTTTTGCATTATTAAAACTCAAAATTGTGTGCTTTAGCACTCTTTTCAGATTTTAAGTTTAAAACGAACATAGTTTATAAAGTTCAACTTAAAGTAAAATACATATTCTGTGGTTTTAGAGACAAAAAATGTATACTAATAAAATTGCAAGCCATTTTAAATGGTACTTCTAACAACTATCATTCCTTTGTCCAGAATTCAAATACTAGGCAGAAATCATTATTAGACGCTACTGCTTAACTTGCTGGTTGAGTGAAATTACTGTGAGTGTAACACCCCTTCACAGCAATGTGTGTTGTTGGGGGAGTGTGTCATAGATCTTCATCTATAGCAATAAAGCTCCTTCCATTCCACCCATATGGATTAACGGTGGTGGAACTGTAAATTGTCCGATAGACTTAGAGATGTAAAGATTTGAAACGGCTGATGCCACAAAAAAATATATCCTGGCTTATTTATTGCCTTCACTATTCCAACTCTGCTACACGTTCTTTTAGTGGAAAATCCGTTGTGTTAGCCATTCAAACAGATCTGTCATCTGCAGGTTTGTAAATTACTGTCCCCACAGTTATATATACATTGTGGGAAATCTCTGTGAAATGTATACATTAAATACGTGCCTGGAGTTTTTGGCTATTGTGGGTTTTTTTTTTTTACAGGAAATAGTTTTGTCTTTATTTATTTTTTTCATCCTTTTCGGCCACTCTCTGTACTTCACAATCAGCATGTGAAGTACATGAAAACGTTGCCATATAATTTGCAGAAAACCACCGATCAGTTACAGAAACGTTGTGCCTATTGCCAGGTAGAGTCTTGGACCAGTTACACATGCACTGAACACCCATAGAACCCCCCCCCCCCCCCCCCCCCCCCATAGCTCTATGCTGCATAAAGGATGTCCTGTTTTGTAATTCTAAGAGTACAGCTCCCCAGTGCTGATGGAAGCACTGGAAATGCAAAGCAGATATGTCACATGTATGCTTGTACCCAAATGTTTCCCAAATATGCATTGTATCGCCAAGGTAGCCTTCTGATTGGCTTCCAAGAGATGCTGAGTTTATATAATTGATTCTGGTAACAGAAGGGAGGGAAGAATTTGCAAAAGGTATGTTTCAGAGATATGTGTTTGCAAAACGTAAAGAGAGAAAGTTTTAACAAATGCATATTAAGTTTACTATATGTTTTTATCCTTTTTGTTATCTCCAAGTTTGAGTAAGTTGACTTTATAATATAAAATATTTTCAAGGGTACATCATATCATGTAATCTGCTTGTCTGTACAGATTATAAACTATTGGCTGTTTGTCAGACACTGTCAAAACCATGAAGATTTGTGGTTATAATGACTATCGGTACTGCAAGTTGGATGAGTTATGTTTTTGTTTGTGTACCCTAGAGTAGCTTAATTTCACAAACTATTGGGTTAACACTGTTAGAGAGTGTTTCTATTACTAGGAAAACAATGCATTTGGTTTTGTGAAACAATTAGATTCTTATCTGTTAAGGACAGATTTGATTCTTTGAGGGATTTTAAGCCAGTCTTCCAGCAACAATACATACAATTCCTTGAGTGATGCTGTCTGGAATTTACCTCCTTTTCTGTTCTAATGTTAGAGACTGAATAATATTAAAATCCAGCAATTGAGATTGGAAGGGGTCAATCAATATGTTCACACTAGCGTTATGTTCTCCAAAGAAGTTTTGAGCATATTTATCTTTGTGTACTGGTGCATTGTCATCACCATTGTGGAACAGTGTTTAATCATGTTTGCAGACCAAGCCCATTGTACAGTGCAGTCAATGGCTGTGATCCTACTATCGCGGATGACAATAGGACCTAGTAAATGCTAGGATACTGCTGGCAAATGATCACACAGCCATTGCTGTGATTCACTGTTTGGATCATACATATGAGACACAGGTTACTTTTTTACTCTACACATAAATCTGACTAGCACAGGTAGTTGGAGAAACTGGGAATGATTTGTCAGAGTAAGCATTCTTCTTCTGTTAGTCTGTTGTCCAGGTCTTGTCTATGTTCTAAGACAGTACTTCTCAAACCTGTCCTCGACCGCTCCTACACTACAGGATTTAGGGATTACCCAGTTGTGTGTAAATAAAAAATATGTATAACACCTGGTGTGGTTCCCCAACTATTAAGAAGTGATACCAGATGTTATACATATTCTTGTTTAAAAACAACTGGGTTATCTTGAGGACAGCTTTGAAAAGCACTGCTCTAGGGTATACTGAAACAGAAACACTGGGCTGTGTTTTGGCCACTACTCTTTTTTTGTATTTCAGCATTTGTTACCTGGTTTTTAATCATTTTTGCTGTAATATTCATTATTGGGGTGTAATATATGCACTTATGACTACCTGTTTTTCAAAACTTTGTTTATAATGGCAGAGTAATTACAGTAATTCTGGCTCTATGGAGTTTTCAGGGGACTGTTTTGATGTTCATTGAGCTGTATAGTCATTTTTGTTGCCTTGATCTTGCCATTTTTGGGCACAGTCTTTAGTCGCCGAGCTTCCTTATATAACCACTGTTTCTCTCAGTCAAGCTGGTTTTTCCATGAAGTTTGTCGGTAGACTGTTCACTGTGACACATGAAACAGTTGAGCAGTTTTGGCTTCTCTCATTTTTGCTTAATCGTACCCCAACGATCTAACCTCTTCAATCCCTTGACAAATAATGATGTGGCAAGCATGTCCTGCTGTTTGTTCATGATATGCTCGCCTTGGGACTCAGGCACTTCAGCCATATCTGCGTAGGCCCTTTCTGTCACATACATTCGCTGTGACAGCCAATTACCACAGCCAAATGTGTTTGATCACTTTAGTCTCTATGTCCCACAGTCTGCCCCTGACCCTAAAGTACCTACCTCTCTGTTTTTTTTGGTTTGATTTTGAGGTTGGTGTTAGGGATACCATATCACTATAGGCAAGTCCTCTGGGGGACAAAATTATTAGGAAAAAGCAATGTACTACATGTGTTTAAATTTTAACAAAATACTCCCAAGCACAGAACAAATATTAAAAACTAGCTTTTTATAAAAGTAAAAATTGACATTTTCCATCTTTTTTTAATTTTTTTTTTATAGGAAATTATGATATGGTCAGAATAATGTTATCTAAACAAAACCCTTATTGTCTTTAAAAAAAAGTATGTGATTTGTGTGCATACAGTATATGGGAGGAAAATGACAGCTAAACACAAACACCACTGAAATGTTTTTCACACAAATTGTCCATTATGATTTAAAAAGTCCAGTCATGAAGGACTATCACATCTCTGATTATCAGAATTTAAGGAAACCAGATATACCGGTATATTTCTTTATAATATTTTTTTTAAACGGAGTGCTAAATTAAGCTAGAATATTTGAAACTTATTATTATCTGTTAATAAAAAACCTTGGATGCAAGCAGTTCTTTGTTTTTGTACAACTGAATTTTTTTTTTCCTTTGCAACACAAATGTGGTAACCTGATAAATTTATTGTGGTGTGATAAGGACTGAGAAGTTAGTCACATGTGCACACTGTAAACTGTCAAGCCGCAGTTTTTCATATCTCTATCTTCCTCTCTCACTTTTTTTCTTTTTCTCACTTTTTTTTTCTCTCCTGTCCTTTTTTAAAGACAGTAACTAACACATGTTATACATAGGTCACTCATACAATGTAAGGTGATAATTCTCATAAAAATACCATATTTGCTTGAGTATAAGGCAAAGTTTTTTGCAGAGTAAATCATCTTTGTCACCTCACCTTGTATTTGATGTTGTCTTATGATCAGACCTCAAATACGGTATGTCTTATTATGAGGATAGGATCCAGGTCCCCTCACAGAGCTGCAGGAGACCTGGATCCTCCTGTGCGACGCTTTTAGTGCGTCTTCTGATTCAGTACGAGCCAACAGCGTCAGGCATCATTGGACGATGTCTGTGTGTACCTCTCAGTGCACAGACGTTTGGATGCCCCTACTTGACACCAGGAAGCCAGGTGGAATCCTGGTTAAAGGAAAGTTCAAGTCCTGTGGGTGTTGCAATGTGGTGCAGGCTCCTATTCCTTACAGATAGATATGTCTGTCTGTGCTAGTACTATTCAATATAGTCTTTAAACATTATGAATCATTTTTCTACAGCTGTCTCTTCATTGCTATGACCGTTTATCAAATACATAATGTTCAGGAATTCCAAGCATAAGTACAATCTTTTCAAGGAACAGAACTGAAGATATTTTGGGTGGCTGTTTCCCTTTAAATAAGCATTCAATGAATGTACTTTAAGCTAAATAAAATTGGTGTTACTCATAGGGCAAGGATTAAATGAGCACCCAGTGAAGCTGTCTGTCTGGGTGTGGTTTTGGAAAGAAAGGTTGTTGGTGAATTGTGGGAAAACTTGTCCAGCTGCTTCTGTTAGTTGTCTTGTTTCTGAAATGTACCTGCCACTGAACTGAATATTTGTCAGTGAATTACAATTTGCGTGCTTTGTGACCATAATCCATAGTAATGCACATTACTTTGCTAGCTATTTGTAACCTATAAGCACAGACAGGTGTTTTTAGCATTTATCACATGCACACAGTATTCCCTGCTGGAGCATCTCTTGATTTGCTGCAGTATTTTAAATATACTATATATAGATTTCAGGGGGAAATTAACTTTTATTGATGCAGTATGGGTGCTTTTGGCCAGCCAACCAGGGAAGTTTATTTTATGGGGGCCAGGGCATGCAGCCTTGCCCCCAATGTATTTTATATAGGAGCTGTGAGCCATCTTGTGTGGTACAGTTCTGCATTTGTACTCTGGTTCAGAGTGGGTACAAGCTTCTGCTTGTGCCTGATCTTCATATTGACTATACCTGAACTGCTGTTTGTAAGCATTGGACTTTCAGCATTTCATAAAATGGCTATTTTTTTCGACCACCACATGTTTTTAATCAGACACACTGTTCACATCCCCAGTGACATGTTTGATGCAGTTATTGTTTATTATTATTATTTTTTTTAGAGAGTACATTTAAAGTATGAGACCATTATTATACCAGTTGGTATTTTCGAATGACTTTGTTTCACTGCACAACTAAAATGTAGTGAATCAATAATATATCTTTCCTATATTTTTACAGATAATGGAACTGTGTGGTGCAACAAGACTTGGCTATTTTGGAAGAAGCCAGTTCTATATTGCATTGAAGCTTGTTGCCGTAGCCCAGTCTGGTCTACCACTGCGAGTTGAAAGTTTAAATACTGGTAGGTACTTGATAAATACAATATTTGGATCTTTTGTCTTTTAAAACTGGGAAACCATGGTTTCTTGAGTATTTTGTAGACATTTAAACCCCTTTTCAGGAGTTAGACACTTATTATTTAAAAAAAAAAAAACATTTCATGACTGCTGATGGCAGCCCCCAGCATCAAAGAAATATATTATAAAATAACGCCACAGCACTGAAAATCACTGCTAGTACAAAACTTCATTGCTAAGTGAAATGAAAGCAACAAGTTAGAAACATGATGAATTGTTCCTTATTTACCTTCTATTAAGGAATCTTAAGTTTATTTTGAAAGTTAAGCAGGTTATTCCTTAAAATTAGTAGCGTATTGGGTGTCCTTCTTTTGCTTAACTGTAAAGTGAAAATGACATTGGTATGTTTTATTTTCCTGAATGCTCTGGATGCACATGCAGCATACACGGATGTGTTGGCTCACACTTAAGGTTTAGCAAATGAAACCAATTTTACAGAACTGCAATAAACACCATCTGCAATGAGAATTTGTGGAAAGTGAAATGCACAAAATACATATAAAACTAGGGATATGGTCCCAAACTCCATAAGCTTTACCTCAAAAATGTTTTTGTTGTTTGTTATCCTTTAGTAAAGGACCTTCCTCTGCCAAGATTTCTAGTGCCAAAGAATGAACAGGATTCAAGACAGACAGCAACACATGGTTCTGATGGCGATAACCCTGCTTCTTACTCAGGTGTAATTCCTCCTCCACCAGGAAGAATTCAAGTAAAAAAAGGCTCTGTTAGTCATGATGTTACACAAACTCGAGGGCCAGCAGATCAACAGGTAATATGGAGCAAATAAGCAACTGCATGGTTGATCCATGTAAACATGCCTCCTTCTTAGTCTTCTGCTCAACTCACCAAACGTTTGGATGTTTATCAGCAGCTGTACCATTTTGTTTTCACCTATTTATAAAATTGTCAAATTTGCACTTTCTAGTGGTTGCATTACTAAATCCCTGTATGTTTGTCAAAAAGTGTTTGCCATACCTCAAATCCAGCTTCAGTTTAAATGCATGGTAATTTAGTAAAAATGCCCTGCAAATTCACTGAGCATTTTAAATGTTTTTTACAATCATTTTTATTGGCTAAAGTGGAGGGTTTAACTTGCTAACGAGCCTCTCCCAGTGAGCTGGTTGACGAGTTAAAACCTATGGACAATCGCCGCTCAATTTCACTTGGCCTATTTCTGTGGATAATGTACAATCCCAGTAACGCTTAGACCTGGTATAAGGCATTAAATGCATTGCTGCGGAGTGAAAATATTCATGTGTAACTAAGGAGTATTACCAGAAAGTAATACATCCATTATAAATGTCACAAAAACGTTAAGCAGCACCAGAAATTACAAGAGCCGTGGCTTTATAGGATTTTGGTCAGTTCTGTTTTCTTTTGTTTAGTTAACAAAATCAAATCAGGCCCATGACTTGAAAATTACTTTATATAAAACATTTGGATGGATAGCAATCACGTGTGCATGTGACTACTATCACGATGAAGGTAGTTCCTTTTGATTTGCGTTACATTTTTAATCCCTCCCCAAACACGCTTACTGTGTCTTTGCCAGTGGCCTATCAGAACATGTGGTTTCCTCAGCTGGGATCATCATGCAGTATGCCACACGTGGCAAAATAAAGTTGATAAAGTGCTCGTTTAGTAGAAAATGTTCACGTTATAAAATTCCTGAACAGATTAAAATCTGATCTACACCAAATAAAGCAGTTTTAAGCTGCTTTATTATAATGCAACAAAAAAATGTAGTGATTTAGCCAAAAATATGTTTTTGTATCAAATTCTGCACTAAAAACACTTTAGGGTCCCGTCAGAAGAAAAGCGCTATAAACTATAAATATATAGTTATTCTTCTGTAAAAGGCTCCCATCATGATTTGTGTAGTCTGGAAAGATGTGCAAATTGTCATAAACTAAAGAGCCTTGTCACATTTTGTTTTTCAGGAGTCTACATCCCCGGTTGTGTCCCCTCAGCAGTCACCGCCCACATCACCACATTCTTGGAGAAAACACAGCAGACATGCAAGTGGAGGGAACAACGAACGGCCTGTAACGGGATCTGGGCCTTTCTGGACACCTTACAATGAAGCACAAACAGGTGTGATGCACAAAGTTTCATCATTAACTTCGCATATTCTAAGCAACCAGTTAGAAATAGTTCTTATTTGTAGTAGTAACATTATATTGCTGTGTTGACTATATGTATTCGCTAATATGTGCCAATTCAGCATCTATAATTAGGCCACATCTGTTTTTCTTGTACAATAGAATTAGAAATGGACATATTTTAGATATGCAGACATAAGGACACATGCGTGTACACAAACATGTGCACATAATACATAACCTTTAGCAGAACATCATGGGAAATATAATCCACACCAGTGTAATGGCTAACCTTTGGCAATCTCATTCGTACAGACGTAGGTGTCGTTTGTGTGTCCCTAAATCAAACCTATAGATGGAAGGGATAGTATGTTGAGATGCACTAGCATAGGATTTTTTTCCCCAGAACAAAATAGTTTTAAGTATTGAATAAATATATAAATGAACTAAGGATGGAAAATAAACTATTGCGTGTGCTTGTTTTTACTTTTGCAAGAACGTGCAACACAAGTCTGACCACTAGCTTGCAATGTTTCTACATTTCGTGTTAGTACATTTTTAGCTTGAGTGTGTTAGTCATGCAGTGATTGAAACAGATCTTTATGAAATCTTCATTAACATTTTTTGTTAATCTAAAACTATGGCTTTTATATTGATCTTTTGTAGGCGGTCCATCTGGTGAAGGAGTTTGGCCTGCACACTCTCCTCTTCCTCATCAGGAAAATTGGGTCAGTTTTGCAGATACCCCACCAAGCAGTGCTCTTTTAGCCATGCATCCTGCCTCTGTCCAGGTGTGACATTTTATTAGTTGCATATTGATTTGCTCCATCGGATTGGCTTCTTTTTTTCATGCTTTTCTATTTCTTTTCACAATTTCCACTTTTTTCCTCCCTTGATTCATTATAAAAAGTCATGGCACACTTGATAATTTTCCTACCACCGAGTTTAAAAAATGATGCACAGCTCTCTTAAACGCCTAGCCGTGAAACAAATGGTTTGCTGCACTGATGGCGGCCACAAACATTTGTTTGCTTCTTTGCTAATATAGTATGCGTTGTATTGAAATGCATCTCCCTTTTAAATCACTGCTGAGACCTTTCTGAGACGTGTGCATATTTTCTGTTTTGTTTCTTTCTTGGCTATTCATTGTTTTGCTTTTTGCTTTCCCTTTCCCTTTTTTCTTTCCCTTTTTGATTCAGAGGCCTTGCGTTCCTTTTCAACACCCACTTTTGTTGGAGTTTCAGTTTTTGTAGATGAAATTCACTTTGTGCAATATATTTATTGAATCGTTGTGTCTCTGACATTAAAGAACCATTCAGTTATGTAAGGTAGCTTAAAAAAAATGCTGGTGCCTTCCATCTTGGTTTCTTCGTGGCTGAACTTGTAATTTGCAATGTACACCAGTCCCTGGCTAGCCTTAGCACGACAACTGCCTGTTGAACTGCCAGCCATGTACATGGTATCGTGACTGTTCGCTTGGACTGAAAAGCACAAATGGCCCAGCTACTTTCTTACTGCCAGTCAGTTACTGGTGTTTATCAAATATAAACGAAAGATGCTCCGCACTTCATAAAGTCCATGTTATTCATGCTGTGAAAGGTGGTAGCTGCAGCAACTTAAAACATAACGTTGTTTCAGCTATTACCTTTCACAACCTGAATAATATGGACTTTAAATAAAGAAGACATTTATGAAGCACAGAGCCTTCTCCTTCCTTTATATTTGATTGCTGTTAATTCATGGTTTGGTCGCATTACGTAGCAGCTTGTTTCACCAGAGGTCACACTGGACTACAGATATAGCAAACCTTTGCTTTGTTTTTGTGAGATGTGAGGAATCAAATCAGATTGGAGTCTGGTGTTAATTACTAGGATATGGTGTTTAAAATGCAGTTACTGGTGTACACTAGCATACACTGCAAGTCTTTCTTCCCCTCATACACTAGTTGTGCATGGTGAAGACTGAGGATAGCATTAACTTCTAATTCTAGGATCAGACAACTGTGCGCACTGTGGCATCAGCCACCACCACAAATGAAATTCGTAGACAATCCAGTAGTTTTGATGATCCCTGGAAGATTACAGACGAGCAAAGACAGTATTACGTAATTCAGTTCAAAAACATTCAGGCCGACCTAAACGGATTTATTCCAGGTAAGGAAAATTCACCTTGTCAACTATTCATGTGTAGCAGAATAAAATGTACAGTCTGTGCTCTTAATATCACATTTAAAAGAGAAAATACCTTTACCGTCTCCCATCTTAAGAGTTCTACTCTACTGTAAACAGTTGGTTTGCATTTAGTAACTTGTGGTTTTTAACTTGATTTTAAATAATTATTTTTAAAATGTAAAGACTCGTTCTTGCTGGTAGTTTTAATCTTTAATATTTGCAACCAGATGAAGATTTCATATTTAGAATAACCTCTCAGATTAGCAAAACGGCTATATCAGAACTGATTTTAGATTTGCAGAACAGCAATAGGATTAAGGTTTATTTTATACCATTTTTACGAAATTAGGTTACCAAAATGTAAATATTGCATGAATATGCAGCCTCATGCCAAGTAACTCAGCTTTATTTCATGCTGAATAACCTTTGAATTTTGATGTATCTTAAATACACTATTTTTAGATTTTTATTCCTAAAGCATTTCCCTAAAATAAATTTGATTTACTATATTTGCTCGAATATAAGACGACCCTGATTATAAGACGACCCCCCAAACTTTGGATATTCCTTTAGGAAAAAAACTAAAAGCCTGAATATAAGACTACTCTATAGGAAAAAAGTTTAACTTGTATATATTCACATGTAAATTGCTTTTTAAAATTTAATAAAAAATTATGATATTAAACAAATGCATTTCTTGTTTTTATTTAACTTTTTATGTGCCAATGCTGCCCCTACCCCCCCCCTGCGTCTTTCTCCCCCTCCCACATTGTCTCTCCCTCCCCCAAAACTTTTCTCTCTCTCTCTCTCTCTCTCCCCCCCTTCCTCCCCTTTTCTTTCTCTCCCCCCTCCGCCCCCCAATCCCTCCCTCCCCTTGTCTTTCTCTGTCCCCCCTTGTCTTTCTCCCTCCCCCTCACCTGTGTCTCTCGCTCCCTGGTGGCTAGTGGGGGCAGCCGGGGGATGTCTGCACGATACGTGCAGACATCCTCCATGCTGCCCGACACTTCTGTCTATTATGACCGACATCCGGTCCGTCATAATAGACGGCAGTGTCGGGCAGCGTGGAGGATGTCTGCACTATCGTGCAGCCTTCCCACGGCTGCCAAATATCCCTGGTGCCTAGTGGAGGCAGCCGGAGGATGTCTGCACGATACGCGCAGACATCTTCCGCTGCTGCCCGGCACTTCCGCCGTGACTTTTATGATGAAGCTGGAAGGACCCGGCTTCATCATAGAAGTCCCGACGGTCATGCCGGGTGTCAGGGGAGGATGTCTGCGCGCATCGAGTGCTGTTAGCGAGGGGGATCCAGGTCCCCTGCAGCTCTGCGGGGGACCTGGATCCCAGTCTTATAATCTGACCTCGATTTGAGGTCAGATTATAAGACGACCTTGAATATAAGGCATTTGCTCTGTAAAAAAACCTTGTCTTATATTCGAGCAAATACGGTAAATAAAAAATTTGTTTTGTTTTTTTTTATTATTTAATCACCGATTTTTTTTTTTTTTTTTTTTTTTTTTTTTTTATATCCATCCTGTATTGCCACCAACCATGGATGGTTGCTTACTGTGTGTGTATGTATGCATGTATTATTTTTTCTTTGTGTTTTTCAGGTGAGTGCTTTCCTCTACTATTTTTGTCCGTACATACAAAACATTAGTATAGAAGCTAAATATTTTTGAATATAAAGTTTACTCAGCTGTTGATCCACCACGAATATGTAGTGTTCTTTTATTTTTTTAACAAGATCACATTTATTTATAGGATCTGCTGCAAAGGAATTTTTCACAAAGTCCAAACTTCCTATTCCTGAACTCTCTCACATATGGTAAGTTGGATTTGTTTCCAAATGATTCAACAGGTGTTGTTATTCTGATTTCATGATCAGGGAAACGAACGGTGGGAAAAAGTTATCTCGATATTTTATCAAAGTTGTCTGCTAATATATAATCTAAAATATATATTTACCTTTCCTACTCCTCCAACCCATAGATGGACACCACAAAAAAAGTGTGCACATCTGTCAGGCCTCAAATGCTGATGTCTGCATTGCACAGTGCTATGTACATACGTAGTAGCATGCTAAGCACATTATGCTGGGTTCACCACTCGGCGATGATAAGAATAATGATGGAGTCCTAAGGACCAGGGAACCTGTATACAGATCCTCCAAATTGAACAACTGGGATTCATTTAGCAACCTCTGCAACCTTACAGTTTTTTGTATATATAAAGAGACATTTTCATACTATAATTACTTAGCTCTGCAACAAGCAACTACATACAATTTTTTTTAATTAGAATTCAGGTTCCCATTAACATTCACAATATGCTGTTGTCACTGTTCTATTATATGTATAATGCATTTTGTCTTATGAAATTCTCTCCACAACCTGCTGGAAAATCGGGATGCCTGCTTGCAAAAAGGCCCAATTTGCTGATTTTATTAATGCTTGTTCTTATAGCAATAGTACTACATTTTTAGTTTTATTTACCAATCTTATAGGCAAAAAACCTCTGTAATACATTCAAATAAGAGGTAAAGTAGAGGATTCCTGCTACAATAAAATACTTTCTAAATAAATAATACTAAACCAAGATGTGACATACTCATTGCCTTAATGATAAAGTAGTAGCAAGTTCCAGTAGGGTTACATAACGTATATAAATGATGTAACAAAACATAAAGTAATATGTACTATCCAATATGATTGGTTTTAATGTGCATACCTTATTTTCAAATATTGTTCTTAAAAATGGTCAATGTTTTTATGCTACAGGGAGCTATCAGACTTCGATAAGGATGGGGCACTAACACTGGATGAATTTTGTGCTGCATTTCATCTTGTCGTGGCAAGAAAAAATGGCTATGACCTGCCGGAAAAACTGCCTGAGAGCTTAATGCCAAAACTAATCGACTTAGATGATGCTGCAGGTAACAAGATCTGTATTTAAGGCGGACATTATATAGATGAGCAAGGGTTTTTTTTTTCCATGTATATTTAAGTTACTGATAAACAAATCTTACTGAGTTACATGTGAACTTTCACATTACTAAAATGTTCGTAAGAATATTTTATAAGATAATTTTCCTCTTAATCATCAATTTCCATAAATTATTTAATGTCTTTGAAAAACATTTAGTTTGCTTCAGACCGTTTGATTACATGTTGCTGCATGAGTCACTTTTTTATTCAGAATAACTATTCACTTCCACATTATTTTTCTTTATTTGTCCACTACTTTATCTTTCTTTCATACAACATTATACTCTTTTATGGCTTTATACATTTTGGAATATGAGAAGGAGCCAGAATAACTTTTCTGCAGTGCTTACGGCAACCTTGTTTTAAAATATCAACACATTTCTTTTAATCATGTCATTCAATCACCATAATGTGTTAAAAGCACTCGGTCATCTAAACATTGTTTATACTGGTAAACAGAGAATACAAAATCAATATGATCTATATATTGTGTTTGCATTATTGTGTGCAAATGCATAAGGCAGGGGCGTCCAAGTTTATTCTGCAAAGGGCCACTTCGCTAGAAATGTATGCGTGCGTGGGCCGCATTCATTTTTCATTCATTCAGAGAATAATATATATAATTATATACGTGTGTGTGTGTGTGTGTGTGTGTGTGTGTGTGTGTGTATATATATATATATATATATATATATATATATATATATATATATATACTCACACACTCACATACATACATACATACATACATACATACATACACTTACGCCACACACACACTCGCATACACTTACCCCCACACACGTGGCTGTGGAGGTTGTGGGCTCCCGGTGCGCTTCTTCCCTCCCTCTGACCCTTGCGCAGGGTAGAGGAGGGGATTTGTGCAGAAGAGCAGCACCGCTGCTGCACACCGCACGGGAAGCTGTATCGGGGAACGAAGTTCCCTACACAGAAGCGTGTAGGGAACTTTGTTCCCCGACACAGCTTATCATGTGGTGTGCAGTTCGAGGTGCGGCTACCGGAGCAGAGCTCAGGCGGGCCGCACCTCGATGCCCGGCGGGCCGCACGTTGGACGCCTCTGGCATAAGGAGTGCCTCCTGTGGCTTCAAATGCACAATACACATTTCCCATTGGAAGTAGTTTATTTGAATATCAAGCAGCAGGTGATGTCATAAGCAGGAGACAACAAAGACACAAACACCCTTTTCTTAATTTGATTGCAATACTGTTAACACAATGGGGGTTATGTATAAAAACTCCCACACAAGTGTCAGGAGTGTTATAAAAAAGGTTCAATTGACATTTGTTATTTATAACGGTGATTGATCCTTTTTATAACTTCCGACACTTTTCAGAGCAGGACCTTCGCCAAAATGTGTTTGGCGGATGTTCGTCAAGAATGATCAGGCGCTTTTATGTGGCTTTTTTTTTTTTTTTTTTTTTTTTTTTTTTAATTGGCTGTGAGGGCGCACTGAGAAGTGAGTTTGAGCAGAGGAGGTGCTGACTGATGCTATCGGAGTGTGCATCATCTTTATACATAACCCCCAATGTGTTATCATGTTTGATAATTTTTATTACAGTATAAACAAAGCTATTATATTATAATCCTTTTACTTATACAGTTGAGATACTGTAATCCTGTTTGTTTTTTTTCTCTCAAGCCGGGGATCAGGCTAGTGATGTTACATTTTCAAGTTCTCCTGCTGAAGTTACTCCAAACAAATCCCCCTCTATGCCATCTTTAAACCAGACCTGGCCTGAGATGAACCAGAGCAGCGAGGTAAGCCCCCAATACTACCAGAAGATTACCACCTATGAGAGGGAACAAGAGATTGCGTCCTTCAATTATTTGATCATATTATATTTAAAAAAAATCTAGTATCTGTAAAATATAAGGAGTCTGAAGATCACGGACAAGTTTAATGTATATTAAGAATCTCAAAAACCTCTTTTAATCTGAAACATTAAACGATCTGGCTACCACTGTGTATAGTTTAACCTTTACGGGTCTTCCACCAAATAATTTGCTTATGGTTTTGTTTTTCCACTAAACTAAATGTACCTGAGGGTTTTTAAATCACAAGAGGCAAACCTAAATGACCACTGTTTAGCATGGATGATTAAATCCCCTCATACACTGAACAGATTATAGCTGCTGAGGAGTTAAATAAACCCTGATCTTTTCTCAGAGATTCTGGAATGGTGTTTAGTAAGATCATATTTCTTGTGAATCGATGCACAGACTGTGCACCACAGAGGGAATAATGTTCCTCTCTATACAGCACCTGTAGCACACTGAGAAACCAGTAGAAGGAAGTGGCCTTTCTTTCTAGGGAGTGTAGTTTGTAATTCTAATCCAATGGAAGCTCCCTGATACATCATGGATGCATTGTTATTTCAAAATCAAAGGCTGACAGACCAATCACAGGGACTTTCAGTTGGCAGCAAACTACGCCCTCAGCAAAAAAAAAAAAGGATGGAAACTTCCTACTCTCCATGTCTCTGTGAGCTGTAGGTGCTGTATAGAGAAGGAAAAACCGAGCAGGCGATTGACCAGTATTTTAAACGCCACAACGTGGCAATATAGAGAGAAGATTTTGGTTTTAGACATTATTCCATCTTTAATTCCATCCAGTCCAGGAGCTAAACTAAATATTTACACAGACAAGACCCCTTGTGTTTTTTGGGTTTCTATTAGTAAGGAGGCTCAGATGTGATCTTCAGCATGTGTTCCTGTGATGGTTTAATAGTTTAAAGTTGACCAACACAAGTCAAGAACACCCAGGATCAGACTCTGGATTGAAAAATCGATAACTGGTAGAATTAGACCAGAATCCATTTTTAATTAAAACTGAAATGTCTTTGGCACTGTGTGCGTTAATATAACAGTGTTAACATGTACAGAATATCCAGATGAAATATAATAGTTTCATCCCTTCTTTTAAATGAAGCACATCTAGATCCGTTCACGCCAGGCACTCTGCGTTTGTGTAAATATATAGCACAGTAGTAGCATTCCCAGGCTTACCACGCTTCAACACGTCTCCCTTTTATTTGGTCATGGTTAGGACACTAATAACTTTATGAGCCATCGCAGACTGGTATTTTCATTGAGAGTCACTTGCTAATAAACCAAGTCCCGATTACCATGTAAAATTAGTTCATGAGGAGGATGATACATGCTTTGCCAAATCTCTTTGCCAGTGGTTCAGCTTTGCTTTATGGTTTGGGGTTAGCTACTGACTTTTGCATGCCTTCTGCCTTATAAAAATGAAAGATGTGTGCTGTGCAATGCAGGTTAAATAGTAAAGGTGTGGCTCCTTTATTCTTTGTCCTTTTTATTTGTCCTGAAGATTAATTGGCAATTATTTTGGAATTTTTTTTTTTTTTTTAAGCAAAGGCCCACCCACATAATGTGGTTGTTTTTATTACGGCCTTCTCTATGGGTATGTAGGGAGGGGCAACGAGTCTGCCATATTGTTACGAGCGATGCATTCCCTGATGCCTAGCCAGACTATTTGAAGATTTAGTATAAAGATAGCTGGTCTGAAATGGCTTATGACTGATACAATGTAATATTACATTTCTGGTTTAGCCCTAAACAATTTAGAAAAGGTGTCCCTTTTTATTTATTTTAGTTAAAACTAGTAATACATGATTGGACCAGCACATTTTTTGTTGTTGTTGGCTTGGCTTCTTAGCTTTGCTATTAAACATGTATACATTACATGGTACAGTCTGGGAATAGTTGTCATGCTCTGTGCATTGCCTGGATGTCCCCACAATTGTATATAATATTTTTAAAGTGGGCTTCTGTCTAACTGTGTGTTTTACATTGTGTTAGGAGGAATCCAAGCACATTGACTGATTATGGGGAAAAAAGGTGAATTTAAAAGATCCCTCTTTGTGACATCACTATAGGCTTTATACATAAAATACGGACTTGAGGTGGGAATTTCAAACTTAAGGCCAAAGCTACCAAGTTGGAAAAAAATCTTGCATTGAGCTGAGTGGGAGAATCTTTCCAATTTGGCTACTTTGGCCTTAAGTTTGAAATTCCCTCTTTCATGAATAAAGCCCTGTATGTTACTATATGCATATGGACAATCCTTTACATATGGTGATGTCATTAAGGGAACAGAGCCAGTCCTTTGTACCCTTTGTTTTATGAGCTATACATTGCAATTTTCAGATTTTTGGTACAATGTGTAGATGTATGCTGTTACATAGTCTAGTTCCATGCTATGGTCCCAAACCATATTTTAAAGAATAATGAGATGTAAAGCATAGTGCATTAATCTGGCACAGTGTAACTAAAGCAACACACAACACATGTTTTACATGTATGTGATTATAACCTTCTTTTTTATGGCTCAATCTTTCAATTGTATTAACTTATCTCCTTAATTGGTAAACTATCAGTATATTTAATTCCATGCAAGTATCATGGTTTGCACTGGAAAATGTTGTCAATTCTTTGTATTTATTCGGAAGGTAAATTTTTTAATATTGGAAAACCTTTGAACAAATAGTATGTTTTCTTATGTATGACTGCACAGAGATGCATCTGTTAGCTTTACGTTAGTTTGACTGATGTACCTTACAGTGCAAACCATGGGTGTTTTCTGCTTGGATCTTTTCCTCTCCTCTCTCGTCATGCTGACTTGTGTCTCCTCTGTCTGTTTAGCAGTGGGAGACATTTAGCGAACGTTCTTCAAGCTCACAAACTCTGACCCAATTTGATTCTAACATTGCACCAGCTGATCCTGTAAGTCAATCACTTAGCTTGCTTGTTTAATAATTGTATTAACACTGGATTGTGTATATTTATACAAGCATTTTATTCCTTTCTTTTCTTTTTGCATGATTCAATGACTGCTGCCAATGTCGAACAGTTTCTGTATAATCTTATCTTGGGGATACTTTAATCATGGCTTATTCTACATGCTTTAATTGAAGTAAAGTAATTTTCAGTCAAGAAAGAATCGATTTTTGACACTATCTAAAAAAATCTATCTAAAGAATAGATTTTTGACACAAAGCGTTTTGTAGCAAAATAACAAAAAGAAAAATAGCACAGGATAACACCATCAAAATAAAATACCACAGAAAAATGTTAATGGCGTTTGAGAGATAAAAGGAGTGTGTAGATATCTGTATTTGTGCTAGATTTAAAAAATCCAACCAAAGAGTATGTACTAGCTCAGAATATTTTAGAAATTAACATATTGTTTTAAAACAAAGCTTGAAAAGCATTATAACTTGATTTGAGAGATGTGTTTTGGTTCAACAGATTCCCTTTTAGAAAGTCTTATTGTGAAATATTACTTGTAAGCCCATGTAGTGTGTGTGTGTGTGTGTGTGTGTGTGTGTGTGTGTGTGTCTGTGGTTTGGCCAAAGGTTCACCAGATAATCTCCTGATGTTTCTTACCTCAACATGTCATGTTTTAAAGACTCTGTGTTAGATGCACTCTACTTGGTTATGTCTTAAGAACTATATAGTAATAATACTTGATGGTATCTCTGCAAGATGTACATGGCGCCACCTCTGCAAAAATCACTTGATATAATTCTGTCTTGATTCAGATCCCTAGAAGAAAAAGAACTCAAATCCCTTCTACCTCTCCAGAGATTGCTGTTTAACAAAGACCATGTTTTGTCATGTATTAGACCTCTTTCTCTATCAAGGAACATTCTTCTAAGAGTTTTGGTCACTAATAGTCTTCTGCTTATTGAACCCAGAGGTTTCAGTAGTTACCTTAAACAATGGCTCTCCAGCAATTCATTATGACACGACACTGGCTGCATATCCTTGGCCACACAATTTTTAGTTACTCTAGATTATTCTACTGCGTGGACATTCCCTAAGTTATCTTGATAAAGCCATTGTGAAGAAGCAAAATCACCTTTCTTGATTGATTTTTTTATTTATTTATTTAGAAAGTGTTTTACCAGGAAGAATACATTGTGATTTCTCTAGTTTTCAAGTATGTCCTGGGGACCCAGTCCAGAATGGAATTACACAGAGTTACACATTTAACAATAGATTAAAAAGGAGTATGTAAACTAATAACAGGAACAGTCTGTTTTGAGGATTTGGGAGATTTTCAGGGATTTTAGACTAGAGGATGATTTGGCAGAGTCAGGGAGGCTATTCCACATATGAGGAGCTCTGAAAGAGAACGCACCTCGACCTGCTTCCTTTTTGAAATGAGGGATCGCTGGTGAGGTGCTGGATCTGAGATTGTAGGATGTGCAGGGAGTAAGAGTGATCATGCTGCTCAGGTGGGGGGAGGGACTTTCCAGAGAAGTGGTTATGCACTAGGCACACTAGGTGGAGAGTGCGTCTGAAGGCAAGCGTCAGCCAGTTTACCTCTTAACATTTTACAGTGATGAGTGTTATAAGCACACTGTAGTGCAAAATGGCACAAGTTATTGTACAGAGTGTCGAGTTTACCGTGATGAGAATCGTATACAACATAATCACCATGATTGCCTATGCTATTAAGACAAGGTCTGCTAAGCCTCATGTACATTTGCTTCAATATAAAAGAATCATCTCTTCCGCTGTAAGTTTTCTTAACATGGTTTCCCGATCTATGTAGCGAATGATATCTTTGCTCTACACCATCACTCTGCAGCAATCCTTTTGTAAAACAATATGTCTATACTAAAGAGATGGCTCTGTGAATCTCGTAGGTATTTTCAGACTCTGCTTTCATTAGTGAGGATAAAATGAAATGTAATTCAAAGCAGATTATTTCTCCACCATTTAAACAAGATGTGTCATGCTCTTTCCATATATTCATGTTACACTATAGCCAGAGCATTTATAGGTTTTGTTTTAATGTGCAATTGTTAATCGGTTCTAGTACCCTCTGAGTATCCATATATATTATTTTACAAACATTTCAAACCATTTTTGAATACAAAATTATGTGTTCCATTATTACTCTAGGTTTACCTAGTACCATGGAGCATATCCACAACTGAAAACCTACTGAACAATTATCAAGCGGTACTTGAGTTACAGTCTTATACAATTAGTATAGTTAAAGGAGTAGTACCGTGCTTGCTGTGGAAAAATAGGAAACAAGTAGGGTTAAAATTATAACATTTATTGGCTAACTGAGAGTTTGGTTGGAAGCTTTCAAGACCAAGTTGTCCAAGCTTTCAAGACCAAGTCCCTTCCTCAGGCATAAATGAGGCAAAACATAGTTAACAGCTTTTTTTTTTTTTTTTTAAAAGGCAAGAAAAACACAGGGTATTGAAGAATGTTATCAGCCAATTCTACAGAGATTCAACAGATAAAACCATTTCTAGAATTGTATTAATCCAGCCTATTTAAACACATTAACTTTTATAGTTGAAAAACGCATGCCATTTCTGTCATCTAATTTTATGGTATGGGTATAATGCTGGGGGGGGGGGGGGGGGGGGTTGGAACTTGACCAGGGTTGTCAAAATGTGGTAATCCAATTTACATTTCCCATAATACAACTGGAGGGCTGCAGTGTGACCCACCTGATCTAGAAGATATGACTTGACAGTTTTAGACACAAAGCAAGGTTTTCTCCATGGAAATTTAGGACCTCTTGAAGTATACATTATAAAAAGCAGTCCAGAGTGTAAACATTTAAAAATACCGTATTTGCTCGAATATAAGACAAGGTTTTTTTTCAGAGCAAGTGCCTTACATTCGAGGTCGTCTTATAATCTGACCTCAAATTGAGGTCAGACTATAAGACTGGGATCCAGGTCCCCAGCAGAGCTGCAGGGGACCTGGAACCCCCTCTCTAACAGCAGGGGATGTCTGCGCGATGAGCGCAGACTCCCCTGCTTCCGCCCGGCACGACCACCGGGGCTTCTATGAAGAAGCCGGGTACTTCCGCTTTCGTCACAGAAGTCCCGGCGGTCGTGCCGGGCGGCAGGCCTCTGCTGCCCCACATCCTCTGCTGCCCCACTAGCCACCAGGGTGAATCGGGCAGCTGGGGGATGTCTACACTATACGTGCAGACATCCTCCATGCTGCCCGACACGGCAGTCTATTATGACGGACCAGCTGTCCGTCATAATAGACTGTCGTGTCGGGCAGCATGGAGGATGTCTGCACGTATCGGGGAGGGAGGGAGGGAGAGTGAAGAGAGAAAAGGGGAGGGGAATAGATACAGACAAGGGGGGGGATAGAGATAGACAAGGGGAGGGGGAGACAGACAAGGGAGGTGGAGAGAGAGAGAAGTAGTTTGGGGGGGGAGAGAGAGACAATGCTGGGGGGGAGAGGGACAGCTGGGGGAGGGGGAGAGGGGCCGCACTGGCACATAAAAAGTAAATAAAAACAGGAAATGCATTTGTATAATATACATTTTTTTATTAAATATTAAAAAGCAATTTACATATATACAAGTTAAACTTTTTTTCCTATTGGTTAGTCTTATATTCAGGCTTTTTGTTTTTTTCCTAAAGGAATATACACATTTTGGGGGTTGTCTTATAATCGAGCAAATACGGTAATGTACATTTAATTGATGAGGTAACTTTTTGTTAATATATAACCTGCATTAGATTTACTTAACCCTATCTGGATTAATGGTAGATTATGCTGTCCTAACCTACTATTCATTTCCATATTCAAAATGGAATATCTTGCTCATTCAGCAGGTAGGACATCACAAGCGGGCCTGGGGTTTGAAACAACCAGACTAGCCATGTAGATTGTTAATCATCCTTCATGGTACAGTCTAGTCCCCAAACTCACTTTGGTGCAAGATGAAGATCACTGCTTGTATAATACACAGGCTTTTATCCATGTGTGATTTGATGCAGCCATTCTGTATAAATCACATTTTTAATATTTGACTCAAGCCCTCCCCAGTGATTACTCTGCATGGTTACTGCAGGTGCGGCAGCACTGATTCTATAGACACTGAGGATATAACGTTTTGTTTCATATAGTCACTTCCTGTCCTCGTCAAATTGAGTTTTTTGCCTGGCCAATGAGTGACCTTGCTCTTGTACACAGTAGGATCTCTTAACAGTGCAACACATTGTCTGATGACATCACTAGAGAGACAGGGTATTACATTCATTTGAATGGCATTATTCTCATTGGTTACTGCAACAACAAAAAATAAAAAAAGGAAATGACTTTTACTCATCTAGTGTGGGCAGTCCTTGTTTCTTGCAAACTGCTGTAATTTCAAAATTTCTTCTAGCTGTAAGTGTTTTATATTTTAAGCAATGCAAAATGTAAGACATGCAATTTGAATTACTTTGAAAGCACATTAATATGCATTAGTATTTGGAACATGCATTTTGGCCACTAGACAGTCCCTTTAAGGATTTTAATGGATAAACTTCAATAGACCTCATTTTAATCCCTGTATGTTCCATTGTTAAACACATGACGTTTGAACAATATCTTGGTACAGTTGTGTGTTGCCAAAGTGAATTGCAAATTTCTTTTGTTTTGCTTTGCCAATTTCAGGATACGGCTATTGTTCATCCAGTTCCTATAAGAATGACTCCAAGCAAAATTCATATGCAGGAAATGGAACTAAAGAGAACTGGAAGTGGTGAGGGATATGGAGGCATCCTCTTAATTACATTGGTGCTTAATATGGAATGGAATTATGTTATTATGCCATAGTATTAAGTGCAGAAAATGTAATTCTTCCTTTAATGCATTGTCACAAATTTGTATTAATAAAAATACACAAAAATTAAGTTGTATGTTGATTGATTCCCTGTAGACACATATGAATGTTACATAATGCACAGTAGCATGTCAAAAATGTTCAGTTTGGCATCACTAGTCATGCATGAAAATGAGCAATTACTCAGTTAAATTAAACTATCGCCTAAATTTTTTTTTTATGGTATGAATGTAGCGGATTAAAAATTGCAATCAAATGAATGAGTTTTAAATGTCTGGTGTGTCCTGTTTTAATACCTCTCCTTTCAGCTTGATATGTAAACTATTTTCACTGGGAAATGTGCAATTTACATATCAAGCCACAATATGATGTCATAAACAGAAAACACTGTTTTGCTTTCAATAATTATAACTGTGTGTGTGTGTGTGTGTATATGTATGTATGTATGTATGTATGTATATATATATATATATATTACATACTTTATTCTGAACATTCACAATATAATCCATGTTTAAGCTATTACCTTTTAAAGAGATCTACAGATTGTTTTACTTGTTTTGCCACCTATTTTACAGTAGTTTTGTGAATGCCGTGCCTGGTTTTAATATGGTTTTTATTTTTAATTTAGCGGCTTATTCTACAGCACTGTAATATTTTTTTTTCCTTTTTATTAAGATCCATTGAATGCCACAAGTCCTTTGCACACAAAATCACAAGACCTTTCAGAAGAAAGTAATTTAAGTTCCTCTGTCAAATTTTCTGGGAATCCCGCAGGTAAGGCATTTGGTAATGGATTTTTCTTATCTTGAAGCCTATTCCTTACTAATATATTGTTAAATGCTAAAACTCTATGTACTATTTTAATAGTATTGGCAAGTTTCAGTCATAGTGTTCTGAATTTTTACATTTAACAAACCAAAAAAAGAAACCTGGGAATTTTTCCAGCTTGGAAACATCAAAATGAGCTAGAATTATTAATATCTATTTGAAAAACGAGTGCTGCACTAAACCTTAGGTCAGGGCTTGACAAATTTATCTGAGTTTTAGGAGCCAGCTAAAAAATCTAGGAGCCAGACAACGGCACATAAACGCTGACACATGCAGTTACAGACAGACAGACACACACACACACACACACAGTCTGTCACATATACATACAGAATAAAGGAACCTTTATTCTGATTTGGAGCACTAGGGTGAAAGTCCTCTCCATGCACCCTCCACTTCTGAGTGCGAAGCCTGCTACACCTTGTTTTTCTACATATACATACATACACAGACACATCCAGTCAGTCACACATACACATATATATATATATATATATATATATATATATATATATATATATAATAAATAAATATATATATATATATACACACACACACACACACACACATCCAGTCAGTCACACATATACACAACAAGGCAGCAGAGTTGTGGGGGGGTTTTTGTTGTTTTTTTAAAGAGAAAAAAAAGGTCCCCCCTCCCTGCTATTACACCTCAATGCGGGGTCCGTTTCAACCCGGTTGCACAGAGCAGCTTCCCTGCTGAGCTCCCCGGTGATCAGCACTACTGTGTATATATATATATATATATATATGTATATGTGCGTGCATGCATATTCCTTAATGTATTGTACTATTTTATGTAAAAATAAATCATGAGAATTACGGTCTCCAATGTGTTTTTTTTTTTTTTTTTCGATTTCTTAAGTAACTATAAAAGCTAAAGTAATTACATGGGTATTTTTGTGGGATTATGAGTGTTTGTTTTTCTTAATATGATAAATGTGTGTTTATTTTGGTGTATATTAATCTCTTGCTTTCCAGCAGATGGTTATAGCAGTTCTGACTCCTTCAACTCTGATCCTGAGGAGATCGGAAACGTGGTTACCAGGCAACGGTGAGCATTCACCTGTTTCCAATGTAATTCTTACTTTGCTGAGGTCTAGTGGAAAAATATTTGGTTTTCCATAATGAACATTGCTGTGCATTCTACAGATTGTAGCTATACATTGTGTGTGGTCAAACCTGGTGAGTTTGCTTAGCAGAGGAAACTGACTGTGGTTTGTCCTTGCACAATCTAAATTGGTGACATTTTTATTGCACCTGCAACTCTCCTTTTAGTGAATAGCCCCTGTGTGTTGTCAGGCTATATTTCATAGTAAATCAACTAATTTAAAGGGTTATAAATTGCTTTATAGACAACACACTACCTCACTCTGTAGTAATGTAAACGGGTGTGTGTTTTGTCTTTGTTTATCCCCTTCCCAAATCTTATTTCTCTAGAAATGGCACTGTAACTGTTTAGCTACACATTATGTACAGAACTCTTAAAGGATCTATATGTACATTTGAATTTACCTACCTTGCTAAAATCTGCATATATCTGCCTTGTGCCTTCTTCCAACTGCTGCATGATTACCCATCCTGTGTTTATCTCCCTTCTATTTTTGAATCTGTGCTGGATAAATCTGTTTCCTTATTTTTCCAAATATGTCAGCGTTTACAGATCATATCTTCAACTGCAGCCCTAAACAGGAGTAAATCCATTATGAAATGGTTCCTTTAAGAGCTGAGTCTCTACATAAGGAACCATGGCTCATAAGCGCTCCAGTGTGAAACAGGATAAGCATCTGATTATAAATATATTGTGAAATAAGATATTACAGACAAAGCTACACTGATCATGCCAGATGTCCATTACTTAACCATGATATTTTCCATTTAAAGATATTGGATACAGTTTATTTTTTTTTTAAATCTTGACCCTGTTTTACTAGCACAGATGGCTGTATTAGTTTTCCAGTTTGATATTTTAAGCTCTTCAATTCTAGAAATCATCTAAGGTATTCTGTGAACATGGGTGGTGCCTCACAATCAAAGGGTACCTGTTTCCTATCTGTGTGTAGTCAACACCCTAATAGACACTTTGTTTCTATGACAACTTGGCTCTGTAAAGTGAGTTCCACCTACTCTGTAGTTTATCTAGATGATTTAAGTGAAACCGAGCGAGCTATAGATTAAATCCAGCACTGCACATCCAATCCTTTTAACTAACATACCATTTGTGCTTGAAGTGCAGATAGGACATACCACTGGGGTCAGACAGATGGCATACTGGTAACTACCTGCTACTTGTTGGGAAGGTGGGAAGTGTTTACTACGCATTCATGTTAAAATGTTAATTTTTTTCCCCCTCCTTCTTGCCTTATAGAGTTAAAAAAATAAAATACAAATTCCAAGATTTGTAGCTTGTTTCTGTTGTGAATGTTGTAGACATGCGGATTCAATTATAACATTTATTTTTTCTTATGTTTCAGGTCCCATTCAGGCACTTCACCGGACAACATTGCTCCACCACCACCTCCACCTAGACCCCCGGCTTCCCATTCACGGTCCTCCTCTTTAGATATGAACAGAACTTTCACAGTCACTACAGGTAAGCATGTATGTAACTAATGCCCTTGGGCACTTGATGTGCAATCTGGACCATGTGATGATGACTGAGGTGGATTGGCAAAGACCAAATGCTGCTAAAAGCTGTAGAATTTGAGTATAAAATATAATTCCAAATTTGAATGTGTTTTCTGTGAGAACTTGAATTGTACTTTTAGCCTGTGTGTTTGAAAATGACTCCAGAACTATCAGGTTTACACTGTATTCTCAATGAAAGCACTCTGTATACATCTAGGAGTATAAGTTATAGACCTTTTGGGACATTATGGAAAGCTTAATTTGTATACATTTATCTTCATAAAGTCTGAAAGTGACCAGTACAGTGCAGATGTTTGGGCTCTCCCAAACCATGTGGATGGGAGATTAAACAAAAATGTCCGTCCCCCCTTAAGGTAATTTACATAACCAAAATGAATGACCTTTTATTTTCTGTAACAGGGCAGCAGCAAACAGCAGCTGTTGTACATCCTCCTGCTGTACCACCTCGGCCTCTGCCCACACAGGTACAGTAAAATTCCAACACTCACATTGTATTAGATTTAATCATTCCTTTTAGTTTACCTTCATAGCAGAGTTACGTTGTAATGTAGGTGAGATTCTAAAGCAAATAAGGACAAAAAAGTTGTCCCCATTCTGAGTTACGTGGCCTATATCTCTGTCAAAAGTTCTTGTTTACCACACTCCCAATTTATATCCGTTATTTTGGCCATTTTAAAAAGCTCAATGTCCCTATGGGACAATTAGCACTAAAACATCCACGCCCCTATAGACAAAGTTATAATCTACATCCATTTCTTTTTTCAATTTCCCTTGAAGACCATAGAGAGAGAACACTAAGTTTGTCTTGTCTGTTTAATTTAATATAAAGAATTTCTGTGATATTAATATCGCAATTGCTATATTTAAGCATTTTATTGGTATACTTTAAAAAAAAAAATTGAAAGAGCCAATCTAAACATACCGATGTTGTCTGCTGAAGTTATGTAACTGATTTAACTTCTCCCATGAGTCATGAGGTCACCACAATGGATATTGGTTCAGGAAGATACACTGCTCAAAAAAATAAAGGGAACACTAAAATAACACATCCTAGATCTGAATGAATGAAATATTCTTATGAAATACTTTGTTCTTTACATAGTTGAATGTCCTGACAACAAAATCACACAAAAATTTAAAAATGGAAATCAAATTTTTCAACCCATGGTGGTCTGGATTTGGAGTCACACTCAAAATTAAAGTGGAAAAACACACTGCAGGCTGATCCAACTTTGATGTAATGTCCTTAAAACAAGTCAAAATGAGCCACGTGCCTGTATGACCTCCCTGGTGGATGGAGCGAGACATGATGTCACAGATGTGCTCAATTGGATTCAGGTCTGGGGAACGGGCGGGCCAGTCCATAGCATCAGTGCCTTCGTCTTGCAGGAACTGCTGACACACTCCAGCCACATGAGGTCTAGCATTGTCTTGCATTAGGAGGAACCCAGGCTCAACCGCACCAGCATATGGTCTCACAAAGGGTCTGAGGATCTCATCTCGGTACCTAATGGCAGTCATGCTACCTCTGGCGAGCACATGGAGGGCTGTGCGGCCTCCCAAAGAAATGCCACCCCATACCATTACTGACCCACTGCCAAACCGGTCATGCTGGAGGATGTTGCAGGCAGCAGAACGTTATCCATGGCGTCTCCAGACTCTGTCACGTCTGTCACATGTGCTCAGTGTGAACCTGCTTTCATCTGTGAAGAGCACAGGGCACCAGTGGTGAATTTGCCAATCTTGGTGTTCTCTGGCAAATGTCAAACGTCCTGCACGGTGTTGGGCTGAAAGCACAACCCCCACCTGTGGACGTCAGGCCCTCATACCACCCTTATGGAGTCTGTTTCTGACAGTTTGAGCAGACACATGCACATTTGTGGCCTGTTGGAGGTCATTTTGCAGGGCTCTGGCAGTGCTCCTCCAGTTCCTCCTTGCGCAAAGGCGGAGTTAGCGGTCCTGCTGCTGGGTTGTTGCCCTCCTACGGCCTCCTCCACGTCTCTTGATGTACTGGCCTGTCTCCTGGTAGCGCCTCCATGCTCTGGACACTACGCTGACAGACACAGCAAACCTTCTTGCCACAGCTCACATTGATGTGCCATCCTGGATGAGCTGCACTACCGGAGCCACTTGTGTGGGTTGTAGACTTAGTCTCATGCTACCACTAGAGTGAAAGCACCGCCACCATTCAAAAATGACCAAAACATCAGCCAGAAAGCATAGGAACTGAGAAGTGGTCTGTGGTCACCACCTGCAGAACCACTCCTTTATTGGGGGTGTCTTGCTAATTGCCTATAATTTCCACCTGTTGTATATCCCATTTGCACAACGGCATGTGTGAATCAGTGTTACTTCCTAAGTGGACAGGTTGATTTCACAGACGTGTGACTGACTTGGAGTTACATTGTGTTGTTTAAGTGTTCCCTTTATTTTTTTGAGCAGTGTATATTTTTAAAGCATTCTAAAGTTTCATAACTTAAGCCACAACATATACAAAAGGTGAACTGCAAAGGGTGTAAGTTAACTCTATTTTAAAATAGACCAAAACTTGGATATTGGCTGGTCATTTGGCTTGCACGATGCATAAATGGAAAAAGTGCTGCAATATTTAGTATTTTTGGTATTAATGGCTTTTTAGATTTCTTTGTTTAATTGTATCATTATTTTTTTTATTTTTTTTACCATTTCTAGACTTCAGGGTCACACGTGCACCGCTCTGTAGATTCAGAGGGTCTTGCAGCTCATCCTAGCACTTCTCCCCAGCAAATCCCTGAACAGCCAAACTTTGCAGATTTTAGCCAGTTTGAAGCATTTGCCTCTTGTGTAACAGAAGAACCATCTGATGACGCTGAGAAGCATTCAGATGTCCAGGTTTGTAACTGGCCAATAAACGTTTCTGTGTATGACTTTTTTTCACGGGAAAAGGTGCTATTTTCTACTTACTTGATTGTTAAGAAATGGGTTGCATTTGAAAATATAAAGAATTACAAGGTCCATGTTACATCTCATCTATCATTCTAGATATATTTCTGTAATTTATAGCTGTCTTTTCATGTTATTTGGATATTTGCCCTTTTTATAGGCCAGCTCAATCTCTATCAAGGGAGATAATGTTTTCACTGCCAACTTAAAGCTACACTGAGATAGAAAGACAGATCATTTGATTAAAGGGACTCTGTCAACCTCAACATTGTTTACAGTGTGAATATAGATAATATAAAATGCTGAAAAATAATTTATACATTGACAGTATCTTAAAAAGTTAAAATATGAACCCACTCACAACAATTCCCCCTCTATTCTTTGTGTGATGGCTGATCATTTGTCATGTGTTTTTGAGGGTGTTGTAATATTTTTCTTTTCTACAAACTTAGACTGCCATATTTAGAATGACACGTTAAATGTGCTATTTAATATTTTTATTAAGGCCGAAAAACAGTCATCCGATGCTGCTCGTAGTGCCAAAATAAATGGTCGTGTGGAGGATAAGCCAGCTGCTGCAGCCTCTACCAATCCAGTAAGTTGTGCATTTTCCGTCTGTTATTATAAATTGATGTATCTGGTAGTGTACTGGATTTAGTAAACTTGACGTTTTTAAGATTTGTGGGTACGTTTACAAAATGACTGTTTTGTGGTGGCTGCCATGGATCACACCTATTTGCTTCTTTCTCATCTAGGGAAAGGGAAACACGCCGCTTGCTCCACCCCCTAAACCTGTCCGTAGACGGTTGAAATCTGAAGATGAACTCCGACCAGAAGCAGAAGAGCATAATCAGAAGCAAAGTGTTGTAACTACTGTACTTGCCTCACAGCTAGCTATTCCTCGGTACTGCAACATAATACCTAATATACCCATAAAATGAAAAAAGGGATTTTAGCACTTTATATGTAGTTAGAGAAAAGTAACTTAGATGAGAAATATCACTGTGAATGGCCTAAGTCGACGCCGTGCTGGCAGCGAAAATACAGCAAATAAGCAAACTCTAGAGGACTCTCACGATTTCTAGTTATAACAACAACACCGGGCAGCGATTATAGAAAATATTATTTACTTACAGTGGCAAAACAGCAGTGTGCACCCCCTGAAACAGCCAGCCTTACACGTTTCATGCCATAGCAAGGCATAAATGGGGCACTGGCTATATACTCTCCATTTAGGTTAATGTTGCAGTATTTGTGTACTTTTGCGCATTGCAAAAGGACAAAATAAGTTTTATAGAAGCAAAGATGGAAAAACCAGTCTCTAGTATGGCAATACATTGGTATGTACTTATATGATGCATACCATTTTTTGTCTACCTGGGAGCCTCTGTGCTTCACAGGCATGAAAGCTTCCCAGGTCCAAATATGGACTTCCAGAAACTGAGTATTATAATTACCTAAGAATTTGCCATTAGGGAGTCAGTGGATTTCCCCCACTGGAAGAATTCCTAAAAAAACATTACGGAACAAAATAGCTTTTTAGAATTAGGATCTTCCAGAAAGATCTAATCCAGGACTCTAAACAGGCTAATATAATCAACTGGGAAAAAGATATGAATAGCACACATACAATAGAGGAATGAAATCAAGCATACACGCAGATTAGGAACCAATCCCATTGCATAGGCATGCACGAACTATACTACAACATTTACCATAGATGGTATAGAACTCCACATCTAATTATTACATTTAATAAGAACATCCCTAGCACTTGTTGGCGATGTAAAGAAGCAGAAGGCACACTATACCATGTGTGGTGGCAATGCAAAGAAGTCAAGGAAACTAATAATGTTATATAAAATTGAGATGGAACTCAAACCCAATATATTCCTCTTCCATATAGGAATACCAAACTGCTCAAAAAAACTTAATAATACAACTTTGCATTGCATGTAAAATCATAATAGCTAGAAATTGGAAAGGAACAGGAAGGATCCATTGGGCTGAAATTACTTACCAAATTGGTTATCAGGAAAAGATGGAAGAGGGGTATTATAAAAACATAGATAGGATGGACATATTCAGAGATATTTTGAATCCGTGGACGAGAAATACACGTTCATTGAATGAGGCTAATAGACTAGTGTATTAGGTGCAGACCCTAATGGTGATAACCCCCCCCCCCCCCCCCTCCTCGCACAGCAATCAAATTGAAGAATGAATGGTAGAGATTTATTAGTATGAATGATGTAGGTGGTTTGATGGTATCTTTCCCCCTTAAGAAATTATACTTTTGTTTTTTTACTTTCATCGCTCAAATCAAGAGGTAATACGAAGCATAGACTTTATACTATATAAATTCAATTGTATGACCTATATGGAAAATATATATCTAATTGTTTGCTTTTCTTTATGCTTTACACAAGGTCCCCCTTGTAAAAATACCACCTGTGTTTTCTTGCTTCTTATATAATTATGAGAAAATACAATATATCAATTTTATTCTACATAAATTTAAATGTATAACCTGATGGAAGTATTTAATCAAATGTTTGTCTTTTTTATATGTTTTGTACAATAAAAAAAAAGAAAGCTTCTCTGGTCACAAACTGTCACTCACTGCTACTGCAGTAAGAGACACTCATTTTAAATATAATCACTAGTGGTTTATACTTTTAAAAAAAACTATATTTTTACTCTGCACCCTGACCTGACGCTAACAGAAGCAATTCATCAGTCTGGTCTTGTATATGAATAGCCATCCAATACACCAGCCAGACCAGCTCTGTCTCTGAGATGCAGACCCTAGTAACCAGTGATGTAAAGATACGTGCACGGTTTACTCCGGACAAGGGGCACTTTTTATTTTATCTTTTAAGTTTTAAAAATATCTCTTACGTCCATAAAGTAAGCAACATGTGTTTTAGATTTTTAGTTTAGTGGCTCAGTAATGCAGGTTGAGTATCTCTTATCGAGAAATCCATTATCCAGTAGATCAGTTATCCAGAAAGTTTTTTGGGGGATTTTGCCACAAGTTGGAAATTCCACAATGCCATACTGCAAGGGCACAACGATTTATTCAGTGTCCAGTCCCTTTAAGCTGCGATATATAACTATGCCATGAGATTACCTCACGCCCACAAAAGGTAATACAATGGCACATGTGCAGGCCTGATACACCAATGGCAAGTTTCCAGTGAGGCCTCACATCACCGCTACAGCACAGTAACATTGATGTAATTGCTCTATATAGTATTTGCATTGATAATACCGTAGTCCATAAATACTGAGCAGCTTTAGTATGTCTTTTTCATCAAAATGACAGTTATCCAAAATACTTCTGGTCCCAAGTATTTTGGATAAGGGATACTTAACCTGTATTTTAGGCTTTCCTTTGGTAGATTATGATGCAATTTAAAGAGACCTCTAAACCGTTTTCTTATAAAGACCACATATGTTCACCAGTTGAAACAGTTTTGATTATTTTATCTTCAGATCAGCTGGAAAAGATAAAAAAGCAATACAGGCTTCAATTAGACGCAACAAAGAAACAAACACGGTCCTTGCTCGGCTGAACAGCGAATTACAACAACAGCTAAAGGTAATGTGTCCTTTCAATTCCAAATTGATGGTAATGTTGTCATTAAATGTTTTTTACATTTGTGTGACTTTTGCTGGTGGAAAACTGACAGATTGGATGACACTTTAAATACCAGCTATTACATTTATTTGATCAGACTTTAGTATTGTACTGCATACTTGGACCACTTTCGCTAATGTCATCCAACTGTGCCATGCCTTATTTAGCACGTACTGTAGATACCAAGTGTAGTAATTTCAGTGTCACAATTATATATGTTTATGTAATGTTGTCGCAGCTTGTATGTGTGTTTCAAAGATGGGATGAAGCTATGATATTAATTGGGTGCAGCTAGACACTGCTGCCAGTTCTATATCCTGACCATGGTGGTGTTAAACATACATATTAGGTTCGGTTGTTGACTGTCCTGCAGAATGCTTGTATAAATGACCGACTGAGTAGTTTACTGGACAGGGAAGTGAACTGAGAACATAGGGGTTGCTCGCTGACTGGCTACGGGGAGGAGCTGGCCGCTTGATCACATGACTCCCTACCTTCAGTTGAGATACATATGCCACCACACATGTAATGTGATACTGTTTTTGAGCAATGGTTATAAAATGATGACTTTTTGGTTCCGTTGCCATGAAGTAAAACAGAATTACATGGATATACATTGTGGGGTTTAACATGACTGTTTGTCTGTCCTTTTAATCTGCAGTGTGCACATCCCTTATTTCTTGTCTTTACGTATTCTAGGAATAAAACCCCTTTTGAAATGTTTTTAATTTATGAATATCCCTAATATTGTATGGAGTTAGTGCTTATTTTATGCTGTACCTTTTGTGGCTATGGTTCATTTCCTTGTTCAATGAAATCTTACATGTTCACTGCTCTGCAATAAAATATATTGGTTATTTTTTAGGACGTTCTTGAAGAGAGAATTTCTTTGGAAGTTCAATTGGAACAACTGCGACCATTTTCTCACCTTTAAAAAGAGAAGAAGGAAACAAAACTGCCGCTAACTGTGAATACGGGCCTACCCTAAAACTACCCCAGATTTCCAGCGCTACGCCCCCCATTCAGCAGTATAATGACGTGCCTCTGTTATGCGTAGTACATCTGCCATATTATATATATGAATTATCCACTAAGTAACAAAACAACTTACCCATTATGTTTATGGACATACACTCATATATACCACCCCCATTTTTTTGTTATCCCCTTTTAAACCACATGAAATGCTAACCATGGATGAAATTCATTGCTTCACAGATATGGAAGTGTTAAAATAAACTTTTTTTTTTTTTTAGGCAGTAGGAATATTATTAACCCAAAATGAACTTTCAATCTCCTTTTAACACGGCATTTACAGTTTTCTTTTTAAAAAAAAAAAATGTTTTGAGAGGCTACATGTCTTTTTAAGTTGCATTAAGACTAGGCCCCTGAACAGTGTTATAATTAAGGTTCTCTGACTTCTTACACCACGAGTATGGAGAATCTGTAGATAACAATTCATCTATCTACTTTGAAATCCTGCAAGGTAGGATGTGATTTAAGAAATCTCAGCAAAGCGTTTTAATTTGACGGCCAAGGTGGATATATATATATATATATATTTTTACTTTGATGTTTGTTCTTCTCTGAAAATAAACAAATTGCTCTTCTACAATCAAATCATGCTATTTTTATGCAGTTCTTGAATAGAACAGCACTGATTTCCTACTAGATGCTGCGTTTAATGCAGTATATAAAGCTATACATGTTGGCTGTGTGACAGTCCCCTAACAAATTCTGAAACATGAATGTAGAAATTGACACAATCCTTATCCACGACAACCTGTAGTAAAGTTGTTTTAATACTTATTGCATTCTGATTTGCACACACTTCACGTCTGACATATCCCTTTATCTTATTATATTAAAGTCGTTCGTCCTATGAATATGGCAGGGGATTTTTTTTTTTTATCCTGTTTTGCCCATACCAAGTCACAATCCACCCCTTGCTGAATCAGTATGTCATAACGTTCCTGGGTTCATTTATATCTTTACCTAAAGAAGTTACCCCTTTTGACAGATAAATGGGCTTTCCTCATAGCAAAGACCTTCCTGAGTGTATCCTGCTATTCAGGTTGACGTACTGTAATAGGGTTTTGTTCTATATTGTATGATACACACCTTTTGATCTTGTATGTAAATTTGCATTGAAAGCTGACTAACAGCTACTATTGTATTTAATAGCTCATTCTGGCTGTGGGATCATAGATGTTAAAGTGCATGGATGTATCTCAGCAGAATCAGAACTAGCAAAAGTGTGATTTTTACACCAATAAAACAGCACAATATTTTAAGTTATGCCTTTTTGTTGCTTTCCTTTTGAACAGTCATATATTGAATTTGTTGGTACTAGGGTCAAATACTATAAATAAAACCTGCGGTGGCAAATGTAATCTTTTCTATTAATTATGTAGCCAGTTACTGCACTTGCATCATGTTCTAAATGTAGTATTGTGTGTGTATATACTATATTTAGTAAGTGTATAATATATATAAATAATAAATACACTGATCAGCCATAAAATTATGACCACTGTCGGGTGGAAATCTGGAGGCAGTGTGATGCTTTGGGCAATGTTCTACGGGGAAACCTTGGGTCCTGCCATTCATTTGTATGTTACTTTTGACACGTACCACCTACCTAACCATTGTTGCAGACTATGTACACCCTTTCATGGAATTGTTATTCCCTGATGACATTGGCCTCTTTAACCCCTTAGTGACAAGACATTTTCACCTTGACTTTCCCTTGGTGACAATGGCTGTTTTGACATTTCTAGGGTGTTTGTGTTTAGCTGTAATTTTTTTCTTTCTCACATACAGTACCCACACAAATTATGTTGTTTTTAATCGTCATAAGAAGGGCTTTCATTAGATACCATTATGTTCATCATATCTTATAATTTACTACAAAAAAAATCATAAAATATGATGAAAAATTTAAAAAAAATACATTTTTTCTAACTTTGACCTTAAATATAATTTACACAAATAAAATCATTAAAAAAGACCCTGTCTAAATAGTTTCTAAATGTTGTCCCGAGTTCAAAAATATGCATGTTTCCATATTTTTCGGTATTTTTTTGCGAGTTATGGGGCAAAAACCAAAAATAGTGTTTTTTGGTTTTTTCCTATATTGATCTTTTGACCCCAACCCGAACCCAAAATGTAACCCTAACACTAAATTTAACCCCAACTCTAATCCTTATTATATCCCTTAATATTTTTTAACTTTAATTTAATTTTAACCCTATCCCTTATGCTAAAAAATATTTAATTTTAACCCTATAGGCTAATATAGCTAAATAACCTGTTTTTATTTAATTAAATATGTATTTTAATTATTTTCCATTGCAATGCTACTAAACTACCACTAGGGGTAGTCAAGTAGCATATTCAGAGCGACGGAAGTGAAGTTACTTTCACTTCCGAAGCTCAGACCGGCAGAGGACTTAGCCATATTGACGGAGCAGCATGCTCCGTCAATATGGCTCCCCACGATCGCTCCGTGGGGCGATCGTGGGGGTCCCAAAATATAAATTTCGGTGCTGGCTATTGCCTCGATGTCGAGGCAATAGACCAGCACTGTTAAAGCGGTTTTCGCGATCGTTGATCGTTGCCAGGCACGTCCTTTGTCATTAAGGGAGATTCTCCCAGGACGTGCCTGGCACGTCCTTTGTCGGCAAGGGGTTAAGCAGGATAATGCTCCCTGCCACAAAGCAAAAACGGTTCAGTAATGGTTTGAGCAATACAGCAACTAGTTCAAAGTGTTGACTTCATTTTGCCTCTATATTTGCCAAATCTCAATCCAGTTGAGTATTTCTGGGATGTTCTGCACAAACAAGTCCAATTCATGGAGGCCCCACCTCACAACATACAGGATGTAAAGAATATGCTGGTAATGTCTTTGTGCCAGATTCTACAGCACACAGAGGTCTAGTAGAGTCCATGCCTCAACAGGTCAGAGCTATTTTGGTGTCAAAAGGAGACAATATTAGGCAGTCATAATGTTACAGCTGAAAGTTGTATATAATATATTGTATTTAAACTTGTGTCGAACTTAATACTCAATTGTTTTTCTATCCCCTGAAATAACTCTTGCTCTAATTTACTACTAGGTTGATGAAGGGAAGTGATTGAAGGAATGTACTTTGAACATTTTATTTTTTTAATTTGAGTTTTTTGGAATATTTTTCACTTGCAAATAAGTGTAGCCGGTGGATGCGGTCAGGAGTGAGAATGTTCATCCAGACCATGACAAAATAGCAGTGAAACTGTTAGATTAGATTGATTTAAAGATGTCAACGTTTATTTTGTTAGCAAAAATAATCATGGTCAATTATATACAAAATAACAATACTTCATGAACAAACAGACTTCAAAAAAAAAAAAAAACTATTGAGCTAGCTAAGGAAAGTTTTTTGTCATTTTGTAGCAAATAATTATCAAGGAAATGGCACATAATAGGGTGGTTACATGTAAGGTCATGACCAACCCATAGCCACTCGCTCTGCAAGTTTCATGGTCCTAAGCTGCTGCAGAGTTGAATTTTATTCTCATTACACTTTCTAGAGATGCCTTCCCTCAGGACTATCTGCTTTCACCAATGGGTGGGTAAAAAGGAATAGGGAGAAGAACCTATGGGAATTAAATCAAACTGAATACTTGCGTGTTTCAGAATATATGTCCACTATACAGGAGGTCTGATTACCATGTATTCACATACAAGCTATGGTTTAATTTTTTTGCTTGTTAAAAATCCATTATTTGATTTTTCTTCAGCTCCAGCCGTGTCTGTTTACATATATTATATTTTGCTTGTGATTAGTTTTTTTCAATGCAGGCACTTATGGCACTATGAGAAACAGAAAGCCATGTGAATTTCTCCTCTTCATTTCCAGTAGAACAAATCCATTGGCGCTTCGGGCCTTTCAGAACGAAAGCATTTTTTACATCTGGAAACAAATATATATATGTATTGAACCAGCATCACTGTATATTTACACAAGTCTCTTATAAAGTTTGGCAATGCGACTCGGTTGCATAAAGTCAGATTCAGCATCTGAGTTGTACCCAGACAGAATGCCATGCCCCACCATGATACACTAGTAAAGGAGACGAGAAGTGATGTATGGGGACAAAGAGTAGATAGATTTGAAGGTCTATGATGCTGGGAATATGTGGAAGAAGAGAGTGGTGACTGATGCTTGGGGAACATAGGAGAACGAGAAAAAGGCTAATGTTTATTAGGGCTTTATTCATGAAAGAGGCAATCGCCAACTCTGCTACTATGGCTTTACGTTTATGAACTCAGCCCTTAGGTTTTTGTCCATTTCAGGAAGGGAAATAAAATAATGGCTTCATGTTTAATGGCTGTCGTATGAAACATACATTTTGTATCGGGAATGTCTTCCACAACGAGTCGTGATAGTGAAACAGACGCCAAGAACTGAAACAAAGTCTTCGTGACGCGTTTGAAAGGAGCGTAAGAGATGTGGCGGCTTGTTATCACTAAAGCATCGTTAAACAGGAATAGTCTCAGGTCACTGATCTGCTCGTAAATCCTGAAATGGAGACACATAGTAGTAAAGCATGCCGTTCATTTATTCAATTTGACAACACACAGTTATCATATTTATTACAATTTCACATACACCAAACTTTTGGCAACAACATTTTCAGGGAAACCAAAAGCTAATCTAAAGGAGGGCTGTCTTATGCTCAATTCATCCTCTTATCCACTAAATTCAATGTAAAACTACAATAATACTGTAAATTGTTTTAAAAGAAAAAACTAGCTAAATTCACAGATTAAACACATGTACAACATGCATAAAATTAAGCTAGGTGGAACTGCCATCTTCCAGAATATTCTGTCAGCTAAGTGGCTTGCAGGAGTTTATGGAAGATGTAGTTCTTCTGAATGATACAATGTTTCAGTAAATAGCATGATTGCATGCTAAGATATATTTAAATAGGGTAAAAAATCCCCTTTATTTCTAATGCTATAATCCGCAAGGCCTTACCTTTCAGTGATCTCTTTAGTATTTCATGTAAAATTGTACTACGGCCTTGCTTTTTTGCAGGCTCAGGTTATGATCTCTATGGGCAATGTGCATTAATGTTCTCCCAGTGTATTCTCTGTGATGGTGGCATGCATTACTGAGGCACCCACTGACGGTGCTGCAGCTTAGACAGGCTAGGGTTACCATATCATAGAATAGGGTGGAGCCAGAGACTGTCACAAAATGCAAGATAGTACGCTGGTAGAAATAGTTTCTCTGTTTATCCTAGACAAATCGGAAGATTTAAGGGTATACCTGTGTATTCAAATGTTATGCTCTGCATGTCCAGATTACCTGAGTGAGGCACTTATTTCTTCATTAGCACAGTTTAGAAGAGCCACATCTTGGATTTTAATAAGATACCTATTTGCTTCAACTAGATTCTGCAGGAAATAGAAATAACAGAGTAAAAATAGTGAATAATCTTTTTTTACAGCCCATATAACAAGATGCACAAGGAAATAAACTACAAAAGTGAAATTTAAATGCAAGCGTTTTGTTTCTTTTGTTTGAAATATACCATTTTATGAGGTATAGCTCATAAACATCTTTTCTGTACAAGCCATTATATATTATTTATATATATATTTCTTTAAATCTACAAATGTATTAGACTGGATTTCCAAAGTAGTGCAAACATCCACAACAAATCAAACAATACTTAATGAGCGTTGGGATTCCTTATTAATTGTCAATAACTCATGTGTTTGGTTTAGTAAATATCCCCAGCTTGTTTGTCTTTAATTTCTCTTCAACCCTCTGCAATTTAAATACGTTAATTTAACCCATTAAAGAGGTGGGTTCATACTTACGGGACAGCCCTGTATATTTTTCTGTATATTTATCATCTCACTGTCTTTGTCAAAACTTGCTTTCAGCTGTCGAAAAAGAAACATGTTATTCGTAGTCAGTCATGCCGACAGATCCAATAAGGAATCACCTAGGGTTGCAAACCGGTCAGTATTTTTTAAAAGCCCCATTCAAAAATCATTTAAAACAAGGAGAAATTATATTTTATATAAATAAAAATCATAATTTGGGAAATTTACTCCATCTTTAAATTACAACTTCCTTAGTCAGGAGTTTGCTGGACACTTGGCTAAGCACTCAGGAAGTTATAGTTCTACAAGAAACCGCGAGCATCTTCTACTTCTGATTACAGTACTTTCTTTTTTTTTTTTTTTTTTTTTTTTTTTTTTTTTTTTTTTTTTACTCTCTCCCATCTTAAATGCTGGTGAATTTTTTCCACAGACTACCGTAGACCACAATACTCCCTAGATTCACAAAAAATATATATATTTTTTTTTTTTTAAATTAAAGTGTGTGTGTGTATTTTTAATCGTTATTACTCTCAATGACATTATCTGAAAAGAAGGAAACCAACCTGCCCAATGTAATCCTTGTACTTCTTCATCATTTCAATGGCCGTAGTTAAGTCTTTGCGATCTGGGTGTTCTGCACCGGTGTGAAGACGAAACGCATACAAAAGATTCACGTATTGCTCAAAACGAGTGGATGGGAAGAGCAGCAGCTCCTGGAGACTAAATGAAGGCAATGTAAGAGCAAAGGGAACAAGCTTGTGAAATGTTTATAAGCATCTTTTGAAATCTTTATAATTGGAATCAAGGTAAAGAACCATGGAGAGCTGATATGAAAAATTATATTGCTAACAATACACATAAAATACACTTCTACACAATGAATAAATGGGTCATACACTTAATTTTACATCTATTGACATTAAATCACAGATTGTAGAGATTGTGATGTACACTTGTACATTAGTGTATATGTCTTGTTTTCTCCAGTTACAAGTTACGTTACATAAACAGTTATTATTTCATCGTATTAATGATTATGTTTACCTATAATTAAAAAACAAGGCCAATACTTCCTGGTATGTACTCACCCCATCATTTTAGTTGGGACAGTCTGATCATGTCTCTTAAGAAAGGCGCGGAAAGTTGGATTTGCTTCTCTACACTGCAAGAGAAAATATAATTTCAAATTGATGAAAGTTTGTAAAAGGTGTGATTTTATTTAAGTAATGCAGTAAAAGTATGCATAACAAAAGCTTTTCCCACTGACTGGCAAGAAAGGATAGACAATGTATCCATACAACAACATGAGTATCTGTAGCAAAGTGTGTGCAGATTCATAGAACACCATTAAATTGTCTGTAAGAAACAGCAGTGCACCGTGAAAATGTATTGTGCAGAGAAAGTAGTATGCAAAAAGGTAAAACCTGACTTGTTTTCTGTGGCCATATGGTCATCCTACCACAATATGGAATTGGTAACAATACATAGTATTTCATGGATCAAAAGGTGGAATGATAGGTAGAAGGGTTGAACTTGATCGACTTGTGTCTTTTTTCAACCTAAATTACTATGTTACTAACCATACAAATACCTTATCAATGGTTTTAAGAATGACTGAGTAATTGTTGAAAAAATTGGTATATGATTTTAGCTGTGATCCAAACTTCATGAAAACATCCCCCAAGCACTGGCCTGGTCCCCATTCCTGAAATCTTTCCATCAGCTCATCTAAAAGATGCCTGGATAAAGAAAGAAAACAATTGTACATAATGAAAAAGACACATAAAAAAAAAGAATACAAAGTCACAAGGATTAAAAAAAACAAGTCACAGGGAATATAAAATACAACAATTGTACTTAACGATTCAGTCACAAAGAGAGTTTTAATGGATCCCTTGACCGTCTCTAAGGATAGGTAGGATGCTGAAAATGAATGTACATCTGATCCACTCTGACCAGCCCGTTGTTCAATGAATACGTTTTATAGTGGCACTACAGGTGTTTTTTAAACTTTTGCTTCACTAATAAAATCAAAAGTAAAAAACATTTTGCCATATAAATGGAGTAAACTCACGGTGGATCTTTACATATGTAATGAGGTTACGTTCAGCTTTGCCACTCAGGTGAGTGGGGAGTGTGCTGCTTGCATCAGACTGGGGTCTACCGACCCCTCCACACTTTTCTTTGCTTACAGCATCGATTCCCTCACATCCTCCCCCGTCTGTTTTATTCTTTCTTTTCTATGTCCATAACTATGATTCTTGAGCCTCTAAATAGGCTCAGTGTTTTGATGTCTATCTAGGCGTCATATCTTTTTATAAGACCACAAGTAAATTATAGAAGGGAACAAGCTCCTCCATAATTCATTATATAAGTCCTGTATCAAGATAAAGAATGAAAATAAAGACAGGTTGTTTTATTTATTCATTCATTTACATTTCTTTGCATTATTCATAATAGAGGTGCTTCTCTGTGATGACATTCCTGAGAGAAGGGTTGTGAAAATAGAATTTTTATTTTGACTCTTTGATAAACACAGATACTTACTTGTTGATGTGTAAAATTTCCAGAATATCTGAGAAGATGATTTGAATATTAGAGATGCTTAGGATAGCACGGTTCGATGAGACGGCTGCTTTTAGAGGGATCACGTAAACATCTCTAATGCACTCAATAATCTGAACATACTCCCTCTCACTTCGAAGGATTTCCTGAGCAAACCTTGTGCGTCTGTCTCCTAAATCTGTCAGTAGTTTTTTTTCCTGTGCTCATAAAGAAAGAACGAAAAATGAAAAATAGTTTGTTTGTGGATCTGTAAAATTGTATACATAACCAAGTTAGCCAAAATAAACATTTTTTTTAACTTTTGCCATTCATCTCTGAAACAAACAGGACCTGGGTGGATTTTGTAGGGCAGATTTTTATGCAACGTTCGCTTATATTTACACCAGCAGTCTAAGCTTCTGCAGTTTCTCATGCTTACCAGCACAGAGAGACGTTTAAACCTCACTTCCCTTTCACTTCTTGGCATTGTTTCAGGTGAAGTCTTGTCCAAGCTCATATCTTCTTGCTGTCGAATAAACATGGAGAAAAAAGAATTTTTAAAAATCCCATAGAAGTGCATTTCCTTTGTACTGGTAAAACATTAATAAATGACATATATATAAATTGCAAATGGCAAATGGCAACTCAAGCACGAAGCATATAGACCACTTAGGGATTAGTACAGGCGTTAACTTTATGAGTATGCTAGCCATGAGATTATATTATGATAATAATTTTTATATTCTGTTATTCTCCTAAATACAGACTCTATACACTTTAAAATATGCTCTCATACACATTGGCAGTTGACAATAAATGGTATTTTTACCTAACTTAATGATAATCATTTTAGCAGGCTCAGAAGGATGAATAATTGAGTTGGCCATGTCAGGAATGAAACACAATTGCTTGTCTTGTGGTCTCATGTGAGTCATAAATGTATATTTGTAAGATGCTAATAATGCATTTGGAAGTTAATATTACATAGCTTAGTGGTACTCATCTTATCAACCTCATAAGGACGAAACACTGAGCTTACCATGTTGATAATCAAACCTACAACAATGACGTTTAATCAGTTTCTACAGTTGGTGCATTAATCAACTAAGCTATATGTATTTTTTTTTTTTTTGCACAGCAACGTAATTTTGACATACATACAAAAGTGTTTTGATTATATCTGGGAACATATTGGATTAGCGTTACACCTAAAAGCTGTGGGTTTCGTTGAGTCCTGCCAAACCCTACTTTAAAGGTCAGAAAGTTAGTTATGTTTATTTGTTCACTCAGCCCTCCAAGCCATGCCCATTTTGCAACAATCACATCTATTTGAAGAAGATCCAAATCAATTCCTTTGGTTTAAGGGACCAGTTCAGCTCCTGCCACCCTTAGAAAGAATAATGCAGATGTGTGCTGTCAACATTTTGGATTTGGTGAGATGCACACATTTCTTAACCACATGTGCAGACAAATAACGTTTCTTTCAGAGAAAAGGAAAAAAAATCATGAGTTCTGTGGACCAAGCAGAGCAGGACTGTTTATCTACCTATTTGGTAGTATGTAAGAAAGTACTTCCTATCTCTGCATGAAGTGTGCCTGGTAAATATTCCATAGTGTCTCAAGACTCTCAACTCACCTTCAAGAAAGCTGATAATGTCTCATCACCATTTTTTTCTGACAACATAACCGGATTTACAAAAGCCTTATTCTTAGCACATTTCTTTAAAAGAAATAAAGACAGAAATTCTAGAGGATTATCCTGAAAAACAAAAACAAGTCATGAATGAAGGGCATATTTTATAGATATTCTCTAATGTTCCTTTGGTAAACTGAAAACTTGACTTATTGATGATCGGTTGGATTTATTAAACATTGAAGTAGGCGAAAGTGAAAACTCCTGTGCTATCTAATGTGGTCTCGTTATTTATAAGATATATAAATTTCAGATTTTATCTTTAACTTCTTCCCAAAAACAATATAAAGGCCCCAAAAAGTAGTCATTGCGTACCAATCAGATAAATATACTGTATACATCTGATCCCTGTGATCACCAATCGCTGTGATTATATGCCTCACATGACAAAGCCAATAGGTTTTGTTTTTGGAATGTACGCATGTCAAAGCACTACCTGTAGGTAGCTGGTGAATGTACATCATTACAGAAATTCTGTCAACGTAAACATTGTTTATGCTGTGAATAGCCATTGTTAATTCTGTAGATTATGAAAAATGAGTTATATATTGTATTAGCAGAATTGCAAGTACAAATAAATAAATTTAGACAAAAAGTTATATTTAATGTGTCTGTGGTGTTCCCGTTTATGACATCACTTTGAGACTTTGTATGCAAATGATACATTTTCCATTGAAAAGTAATTGTTTATTTGCAAATCAAGCCACAGATGATAAACAGGAGATATCACACAAACATTTAAAACATATTTCCCCCCCAATTCATGCATTTCTATGCAATTCGCTAGCACAATAGTATAGATTGTTCTTATAATCTACATTCACAGTGTAAATAACATTTTAGTGAGCCAGTAGGGGATCGTTTTTTAATATATTGTTTAAATAATTGTAGGTAAAGGAGTAGTACCGTGTTTGCCTTGGAAAAACTGGAAACAAGTAGGGTTAAAATGATACCATTGGCTAACTGAGAGTTTGGTTACAAGCTTTCAAGACCAAGTTGCTAGGCCCCTTCCTCAGGCATAAATGAGGCTAAAAACAAATTCCTAATTACAAAACATAGTAAACAGCTTTAAAGAAATAAGGCAAGAAAAACACAGGGTATTGAAGATTGTTCTCTGCAGTAAATCAGCAAATTCTACAGAGAACTCTGCTCAGAACAAACTGATGTATGGATCTGTTAGATCTCCGTAAAGATAAAAAAAAAAGCTCCTCCACCATCGCATGCCCCCAAACTGAGCTTGAAAAATGCTATTCACAAAGTATTTTGTCCTGATCGATATGTGCTTGCTGGATAGGTGGTCAAGTTCACTTTGGTGACTTAGTCAAACTCAACCTGTCAACTAGACCACCTTTTATCAAACTTGTATTTTAGTGAATACACCCAATAGATATGCGGGTGGACAAATGAGGAAAAATAGGGGATGGGGGCAATATATATATATATATATATATTTTTTTTTTTTTTTATATATGGTGTGTTGAGAAATGCTGCTCATTTGAAGAAATAAGGGTGACCATTATTATATTATTAAGTGAAGTTACAAGGTTCCGGTTTAGTTGCAGTCTCAAACTGATTCCTTGTTCTGGCTCTAGGAACTGACAAGCTGTATTACATTACATTCCCATTTATTTATATAGCGCCAACAATTTACATAGCGTATGACAAACTACAACAGACTGGTCCGTGAGGTAGAGAGCCCTGCTTGCAAGGGAATGAGGTACATGAGACATATAAGGGAGTGAAGAGGACACAGGGAATGTAGTTGTGGTAACAGTAGTGTTGATGGTTATGCTGTATGGAACTTCTTAAAGAGGAAACTACCTGAGAAGCACTTTAAACAGTCATCCAGGAACTTTTGTAGGCACCTTAAAGCAGGAGCACTTTTCATGGCGCTTTGTTCAGCACAGCAGTCGCAGCATTTTTCCTGTTCAGGCGGCAACCTGGTAACCTTGTTTAAACAACGCACTATTTGCACTTGAGCAGGTCCTTTTGTTTGTGAGTTTTTTTTATTAATGTACTTTGATTTTAGCATCATACAGTGTTACACTATATATATTCCCCCCATCCCCTCTTTCCCCATTTGTCCACCTGCATTTGTGAGGAGACATCCAGCTTTGCGTTGTATATTGGTCAAGAGTTTCCAGCTTTTGTATCCTTTGGATTGGAGGAGTCCCTGCAGACACTCAAGGAGAGTATTGTTTCTGTCTTTTGAATTAGGACCCAATAGATACCTCTTCCCCCAATACCATCTGCCTGGCCAGGACTTCAAAAAATATCTCCCTGAAGTACAAAAGCAGCTGTTGTACTTTGCACACAATTTGGGCTCAGCTGCAAAAGTAGCACCTTCATTGTCCACTGGAGTGGTGTGCACTCTCTTTTTTGAGGTACTCGGGTATTGGGGGAAAGGTATCTATGTCTTTTTCTGTACTTTAATTGATTGTGGCAAATTGTGGTTGTGTGGTTGGCGTGATATGCCCCTTTATATTCTACATTCTATCTATACCTATTTCCTCTGGAGATTTTTTTTTTGGTTTTATGTATACTTTAGGATAAAAAAATTTCTGCATAATCTATTGCCCTCCATTTACATATATTGTATTTGTATATTTGTGGGTATATATATATATATATATATATATATATATATATATATATATAGTTTTTTTTATTGATATTTTATGTGAGTATATTTCTTTTTTATTTTTTATTTTTTTATTTTTTTTTTAAATAAATGATATAAAGTCGATGTATTAGCAAAGGAGCACAAGACGCACCAAAAAATCGACGCCTCGGCTCCCACCAGGAGCCACCACCAAGACTCTCGACAATGGCTCCTGGCAGGAGCCGAAACGCAAATCCCCCGACGCATCCCACGCTCCCCCTCTATGTTTAAATTCATCTTTATTAATACTTTTCCTTGTTTTCCATTACAAATAAACATTACAAAGGTAAAAACGTATGTATAAATAAAATAACAAAGAAATTCATCCATAAAACTAGGCGTCCTTAGGTGGGCGAAATCCCCGGTGGGCGGGCTATATTTGATTGCCACGTTGGTGGGAACCGTAAATGGATTAGTACTATAAACTAGAGTTAGGCATAAGATTACCCGAGTCCCGTCCTCTCGAGCCCGACCGAGGGTATATAAGTTTTCCCCTCATATTGCAAGTAAGAGATGTAGGACCTATTCTTCTAGTCCATTATCGCTTTGTGATGGGTTATTCTCCAAGCTATCCACCTCTCTCTCTATCCACATATGTTCCATGCATCCATCCTGGCATTCAATCATTCACTCAGTCCTACCTCCCCCGGGGCGGTGACCCGGATCTCCATGCCACCTCGGTTCCCCGATTCCTAGGTTTAACACAGGGGCTCCTCTGATCCATTCCATGCGGCCCAGATTTTGTTATAATGATCTCGTGATTTTTTGTTTTTCCTATAAAAGTATCTTTCCCCCCCGGCCTGATTTCCTATCTGTCGTTCTATTTCTGACCATGCTGGTATATCGGGCCTTCGCCAGTATCTGGCCAGAGATAATTTTACTGCTAATAGTATATTTATAAAAAGGATTCTATTAAACTTATCTCTGTATGGGATATCCCAGTGGAGTAGAAAAGTTTGGGGGGAGAGCTGCAGCGGTGTACCGAAAATATCCTGGCATTTATTAATTAATTTGGATTTCAAGTCCGTCAATCTTGGGCACTCCCACCAAATATGGATCTGAGATCCCTGGGTCCCGCACCCCCTCCAGCAAAGATCATCCGGCAGATGGTTGAACCTAAATAAGCGAGTAGGTACCAAGTACCATCGGTACATGAGTTTAAAGTACTGTTCTTGAAGATTTGCGGAGTGCGTGGCCTTCCTAGTTGCTTGCCACGCACTCCACCATTCCCGGGGTGGGTCCGTCAATAATAAGTCTCTCTCCCATTTACTTATTGCCCCGGGTTTAGTTTGAATCTGGATACTCTCTAGAAAAGCCAAAATCTTGGAGATCAGCCTATCATACTGGTCGTCAGAAGAAAATCTCCCCAGTTATCTGTGGGGGTGATCTCGCTTTTTGCAAGGAGATGTTTTACTCTCAGGTATGAGAATATTTCTGTGTTGGGGAGGGTGAAGTTTGTCTGGAGCTCTGGAAAAGAACAGAGGCAGTTATCCACCAACAGGTCCTCTACTCGCTGAATTCCACAATTTTCCCAGACACTCAAGTCTATGTCTTGGATCATGAGTGGGATTGCCCCTATGGGGGTGTCGTGTGTGATCTTGTTCAGTGACCCCATGATTCTACGCATTCCATGCAGACTTTGAATTAGGGTTCTACTAATTCTATTAGATGGTCTTATTTTTCGATATCTCTCTGGGGTCAGCCATTGGAATAAGTACGGGTCGGTATTAGCCGCTTCTACTTTCTCAATATTAATCCACCCCAAGTTGTCTCGACTCTTCAGCCTCCATGCCAGGGCATTTGCCAGCTGGCAGGCATTCTGTAATCTTACCAAGTCTGGGAACCCCAGTCCCCCTTTTTGGAGGGTCCTCTTTATCTCTGCTTTTGCGATCCTAGCTCTGCCCGAGCCCCAGACAAACCTCAAGAACTCCTTCTCGAATTGCCTCAGGGTGTCCCTTGGCACTCTATATGGAATAACCCTAAGTAAGTAAATAATTTTGGGGAGTATATATGACTTTATAATATTTAATCTGCCTAGCCAAGACAGTTCTAGAGATCTCCATATATTCAATATATTTTTAATTTCTGATAGCAGCGCCGTGTAATTAATGGGAACGATATTATCTAAATTTTCCGTAATCTTAATTCCTAAATAATCTATCGGGGTCTTGTTCCTTGGTTTTAGGCCTATAAGATTTAATGCATTCCATTGGGTATGGTCTACGAAGAGTGTAATAGCCTGAGTTTTGGTTAGATTTAGTTGGTAATTAGATAGCTGTGAGAACTCAGCAATAAGCTCAACCATTGTAGAGGATGAGAGTTGGGGAGAGGATAGCGTCAAAAAGATATCGTCGGCATATAGCATAATAAGATGGTTGTCATTCCCTATTCTAATTCCGTGGATACCTTCCGCTTTCCGCAATGATACAGCGAGTGGCTCAATTGAAAGCGCGTAAAGTAGTGGGGCCAATGGACACCCCTGACGCGTTCCATTCCTAATCCTAAAGAAATCCGATTCTGTTAATAGCCCGCCCACTCTAGCTCTTGGATTAGAATACAGTGCCAGAGTTTTATCCAGGAAGGAGCCAGCCAGTCCAAATGCCCGAAGGGTCCCCGTCAAATATTTCCAATTGACTCGGTCGAATGCCTTCTCGGCATCCAGCGCGAGAAGGATCGAGGGAGTTCTCTTCCGATGTATCACATCTAGAATGCCGAGGACCCTCCGAACATTATCCTCGCAGGACCTCCCCGGCATAAAACCAACTTGATCCGGGGCCACCAGTTCAAGGATAACTTGATTTAATCTGAGGGACAGGATTTTAGAGTAGATTTTTATGTCTTGGTTAATAAGGGAAATTGGGCGATAGTTGGTAACCATAGTAGGATCCTTTCCAGTTTTCAGAATAGGAATTATGGTAGCCTCCAACATTTCGTCTGGGAAAGTCGTTTCTCCCCCGATACTATTATATACTTTTTCCAATAGTGGGGTGATGACTGGATCGAGGATTTTATATACGATGGCCGAGAACCCGTCTGGGCCTGGGGCTTTAGCAGCCTTTAGCTCTTGAATTACCCTCGATATTTCAGTCTGCGTAATTGGGCTATTCAACCTCTCGAGTTTTTCTAGTGAGATTTTGGGAAGGTCCAGACTTTCCAAGAAGCTAACCAGATCTCCTTCATCCCGGCACGTTTCCGGCAGATTGTATAGCTCTTCATAGTAGGACCGAAACGCTTTTGCGATATCTCTGGGTGTTAAATTTGTTTTCCCCTTAAAGATGATTTTTTTAATCCTATTTTTTTGTTTAGTATATCTCAGCTTATTAGTGAGGTCTCGCCCTACCTGATTGTTAGTGGAGTACCATCTCTGTCTGAGGCTCTTCATTGCAAAGTCTGCCCTTTCTCGTAGCTTCAATGTGATCTCCTGTCTTATCATGGTGATGTCCACACTACCCTGGCAGGAAGGATTCATTTTATTCGCCCTTTCAAGTCCCGCAAGGGCAATGTGAAGATCAGCCAATGATTTCCCTCTCTGTTTATTTATCCAGGCACCCTGTTTTATTAAATGTCCACGTAGGAAGCATTTAAGGGAGCACCACAGGTTAGTATCTGATGTGTCTCCTGTATCATTATCGATCAGGAAAAGGCGAGCCTGTGAGGTCAGGTCTAATCTGCTCTCCTCTGAGGTAAGTATAGCCTCATTCAGTCTCCATGATCTTCTTGATCCGTATTCTGGATTCTGCTGGATTTCCATGAAGATCGGGGCGTGGTCCGACCAGGTGATGGGCCCAATCCGGGACCGGGAACACCGGTCCAGGGTTGGGCCCAGCACCAGGAAAAGATCAATACGGGAGTACGAGGAATGCACCATAGAATGGAACGTATAGTCTCTACTGTCCGGGTTCTGAACTCTCCAGACATCATAATAATTAAATCGCATAAGTAGCTCCGCAAGTCTTCCAGCCCTCCGCCCAAGTTCCTCCGGGACCTTGTTATTCCTTGGGGAAGATCTATCTAATTTTGGGTCCAGTATGGTATTCATGTCTCCCCCAATGACAACCAGTCCCTTAGCCACTTCCTCCAGTCTCTGTAAAGCTGTTCTGATGAACTGGATGGAATGGTTGGAAGGAGCATATAAGTTCATAAATGTATATGTTATATCGTTGATCCGACAGACCAGTATTAGTTGCCGCCCCTCCAGGTCTGTTTCATGGAAGATATATTCGAATTTATGTTTATCTGCTAATATTATAGCGACTCCGCGCTTTTTCTTATCGGGCAATGAGGACTGAAAGACGTGCGGATACTTCTTATATCTCCATTGTAGCCTTTGATCTTTTACCCAGTGGGATTCCTGTATCAATACGATATCTATTGATTCTGCCGTAAGCATGTCGTAAAGGTAGGCCCGTTTGTGAGGTGTGTTTAGCCCCTGTGCATTTATAGATGCAAGTCTAAGTGTCATCCCTTTCATGTATCGGCCACCGAGAGGGTAGCACGGAGAAGTACCCAGGGCCCCACGCCCCGTGGAAGGAGGACTCTTCGATCAATTTACCATCCTTGTACTCCCATTCATTATCATCCATCCAATCACATTTCCTACTCAACTTATAATTCCAAACATACATCCATTCGTATTCATTACTCCCTCCTAATGGGTCCGGGATACTCGTTCCCGGGCCAACGGAGGGCCCATTTCCCTGAACCATCCGGGAAACATTTGAAGAGCCCCCGCGGGACAGTTGGCCAATTCTACATAATCGTGGCGTATATGGAGCAGGCGGAACCTCAGCCTATCTGGGTTCCGTTCCCAAGGACTCCCCCTGCGGCTAAGTCTGGAGGACGAGACTCAGTATAGTCCCATTTGAAGCCCACTTCAGTTTATCACCTAACTTCCCCGTACTTAACCCGTAAGAAAAAAAAAAAAAAAGGAAGAGGACATAATTCTATATTCAGACTATAATCGTAAACTACCATTTTAGGTGTGGAAGCCGGTTTCAATCCAAGTGCAAAACCCCCCCGTGGCATAATTTAATACAGACAATGACAAAACAGATCAAATTTCAGTGCAGAACTCATCTTTATCCCTCCCTTCAATACCATCAGAAACAAGCAACAATAGTAGAAAAGAGGAGGGAGAAAGAAGGGAGAGGAGAAAGAAAAAAAAAAAAAAGAAAAAAAAAAAAAGGAAAACAAACAAACCACAAAGTAGGTGTATAAATAAAATAAATCACGTTATTCTATATTAAAATATTAATTCATAACTATGCCCATTTAAGTGGGAATCGACATGTGTTTTCCTTAACAACGAAAATTATATCCCATATAATTATTAAGTGCCTTCGATAGAGTGATAGGATAGAAGAAGGTTATAGAGTGGGTACATGGATAAATAAGTAGAACACAATATTCTATATTCAAATATTAATTTAAAACTGTGCCCGTTTAAGTGGGAATCACTTGTGTTTTCCTCTAGAGCGAGAGTTATCCCATATAATTGTTGGGTACATTGGATAAAGTGGTAGGATAGAGAAAAACAAGCAGACATATCAACAGGACAATTCACAATTCAATGCTAGCATATCTTATCTCTCCGTATAAGCAGCGGATGCTGCCAAAGGAGGGGAGAAGAAAGAGAAAAAAAGAAAAAGAAAGGGAGTTAATGTGCAATAAAAAAAAAAATATATATATATTTATATATATATATATATATATATAAAGTGATTGTGTATATAAACACAGTCTTGCTTATTAACTGAAATAGTTCAGATAGTTTTCTAGTGTTATTTTGCTCAGCCCGTGTTAAATGAGTATTGAGCAAGCAGCTTATGAGTGCACTGCATTGGACAGCAGGTTCATCAGTTGAACACAAGAACTTTTAATACTTACATATTTTCTTTTGGAGAGTTCCACCAACCCATCAACTAAAGCATCAGCAACTTTTTGATTGGTCTGAACCTTTGCCATGATCATGGTGTCGAACATAAACTGCCCTGTAACAAAAGTATGTTTTAAAATCCTCTTAAATCTTATATAAAGATAAATGTTTTATTTAAAACATTGAAATAAAAATAATACATAGATATAATTGTATATCAAACTTACTTCACTTTAAATGATAACAGTATCTAAATGATTATAGTGTGTAATGCGGTCTAAATGTTGTTCTGATATTAAAAAAAAAAAAAGGGTTTAGCATTGTTACAGAGTAAATCATAACACTGTCTATTTTGTTAGAACATAATATTAATTAGCATGCCTTGCTTCCTCTTTGTAATTACTAGCCCAAGTTGTGACCTTTCAATCTCACCAACTTCTATTATAGACTAGTGGAAATCAGGAGCAAAGCTTATTTGGCAAATGGGTTAATTGTGCACCAAAAACACACAGAACTTATATAACTTATAAAAATATAAATTCAGGCAGGTGGTTTTAACTATATTATTAAAGACACATTAAATGTTAAATAATGTGAAATACAATACATAGACAGATTTCCATATTTTGCTTGATGTAAAGTATTTTTATGTTTTAAAGTTTTTGAAACCAATAACTATTTATTTTATGTATCCATGTGTACACAACTGGGAATACATACCTTCCAACCAGGGCCGGCGCCTCCTGTAGGCGAAGTAGGCGCCGGCCAAGGGCGCACAATGTAGCACTGAGGGAGGGAGTCAGACCTCACCAGGGACGAGGGGAAGTTCCGCCCCCTCCTTCCATCAGAGCACGTTTTTTTTACTAGGAAGCAGTGACCAGGGGGATGGGACTCTTCATCGCGTTGCTTCCGCGCAGCCTCTTCACCGCCGACTCTACAGCACAAGACAGATCGTCGCTGGAGATTTCATCGTGGGACATTTCATCGCTAAAGGTAAGTATTTTATCGATTTTAGTTTGGTTAGAATTAGGGTTTAGGGGGTTAGAATTAGGGTTTAGGGGGTTAATTTTAGTATTGGGGTCGGGGGTTAGTATTAGGGTTTAGGGGGTTAATTTTAGTATTAGGGGTTGGGGTTAGTATTAGGGTTAGTATTAGGTTTAGTATTAGGGTTTAGGGGATTAATTTAATTATTAGGTTTCAGGGGTTAGTATTAGGGTTTAGGGGGTTAATTTTAGTATTAGGGGTCGGGGGTTAGTATTAGGGTCTAGGGGGTTCATTTTTTGTATTAGGGGTTGGGGGTTAGTATTAGGGTTAGTATTAGGGTTAGTATTAGGGTTTAGGGGGTTAATTTTAGTATTAGGGGTCGGGGGTTAGTATTAGGGTTTAGGGGGTTAATTTTAGTATAGGGGTTAATTTTAGTGTTAGTATTGGGGTTTAGTGTTACTATTGGGGGGAATCATTTATTAGGGGGGTTATTTTCGTTTTACTTTTAGATTTGTAAGAGCTGACAGTTCAGCGCTGAACTGTCAGCTCTTACATAGCTGCAGCCGTGGTGAAACGGCCGCATTATACTTCATTGCTGACAGTTCAGCGTTCTAACTGCCGCGCTGAACTGACAGCTATGAAGATGCGGCGAAGAAGAGTCCTAGACCCGTGACCATTACTAGCTCTGCGTGCTAAATGCCCACAGAGCTCAGACAGTGCTGCTCGCGCTGCTCATGCGCACTGATCATTCAGAGCATTGGAAATTCAATGCTCTGAATGATCAGTGCAAGTGAGGAGCGTGAGCAGCACTGTCTGAGCTCTGTAGAGCTAGTACGTATGGAAGGAAGGGGCGGACCTTCACCTCGTCACAGGCAAGGTCTGCTTCCCTCCCTCAGACCCACATTGTAAAATTAGGGGGACAGACCACACACATGGTAGGGAGGCGGGGAGACCAAAGATATGGGGGAGTACAGACCACAGGAATGGGAGGGGGGGGGAGACCACAGACATGGGAGGGAAGGGGGGGCAGACCACAGACATGGGAGGAAAGGGGGGGCAGACCACAGACATGGGAGGGGGGAGACAGACCACAGGAATGGGGGTGAGCAGACCACAGATATGGGTGCAGAGAGGAGAGAGAGAGAGGCATGGGAAGGGAGAGAGGAGAGAGAAACAGGCATGGGAAGGGAGAGGGACAGGCATGAAGAGGAGACAGACAGGGGGACACATTAAGAAATGTACTTTTTCTTTAACAAGAACTGCTCGCTTGTGTATATGTGACTGTGTGTGTGTATGTATGAGATTGTGTTTAGTTGGGACAGTACCTATTTTGGACCCAAATCTCTCTGTCCCTCTTTTCTTCTGTGGTGTTCCCCTTTTTATTTGAAGAAGCACGGAATGTTTGATATGTATGAGCAAATAAACTCACAATAATGTGGGTTTAAACTGTATTAAATGTATTTACAGATTTCCTGTAATTAACTATATGCTTTATTCACATTCAAAATGCTTTGCAAATTACATAAATTTTACCATATAGTTAATTAAAAGTTCCTGGTAAAGCCCTGCTCACAGTCACTCCCCAAAAACAAGTGTCCCTCTGGTAACTTGAAATATTGGGAGGTATGGCATTGTTGTATTCTCCAACTATTCTCATATCTATTCTAAACACAGACAAGACATAAAGAACAATATTGAAATATTACAGGCATTCATACCAATTATCCTTCCAGAAACATTCCTCTGAACATCACTAATATACAGTTTCATCTGCTTCCTGACCATCTGCAGTGCCTCTTCCATCATGTCTGCCAGTCTGCACCAGACTTGAAATTTTACCTCATTGAAATATATTAATGGAGGCAGTCCATTCCTTCTAGATCCTGACAGCCATTCACTGAGCACTGATAATAACATAAAACATTATGGTGATGATGTTAAAAAAAAAAAAATACAAGACACTTTTTTATACAGCAGGTTACATTATTTCCCACTCTTCTTACAATAAAAACACAGATAATTGAAAATATTTATCATTTTCACTCCTTAGATTTATTATTTAAGCATTTAATAACTCAACTGGGTTACTGACACTATAGTATCAAAGTAAGAAACATATTCCTTACCAATAAAGTTTTCTCTCAAAGGCCACAGTATAACGTCATGTGTAGACAATCTCTCAGCATTTCTTTCCTATTAAGTTTATTGTGGCGTACACCTTGGCTTGGCCATTTCATGGTGATCATGGCTGCTGGGCCTTAGAGCAGTGATGGTGAACCTATGGTACAGGTCAACCACTGGCACTTAACATCTGTCTGCATTGTCAGAAATGGAGGGAAGTGGTAGTGGAGATAGAGAAACTAAATGAACAGAAACCAAAGCAGGGACAAGGGGAAACTAAAATCAAGAGAGTCTAGAATGAAAATTGGACCGCATAATATAGGGGAAAATGGCACTGTAATAATGTTAACTTGGTTTTCTGCATAATACTAGGGAACTCTGGCTCAAGAACCTTAACCATCACTGCCCTAACTTATCTCTGGTTATTGTGGTGTGAAGAAAAAAACTGAACCTATTGTTTCCATATTATCTTTGATATCTTCTAGAATCTTAGCAAGGACTCCCATGAAGAAGGGAAAATAGAAATCCATTACATAGAACGGTGCATTCCAGTAAATTCAATATGCAACGTTAGATGAAATGAATCGCATGTTTTCAGCTTGTTTGCATTGTGGTCTTCATCAGGGTGGTTACATTGGTGAACATTAAACAGTGTATCTTTGTGTACATTCTCCTCCACCAAACTTACTGCACTGGTAGCTTCCTGTGATTACCACACTGGGAGAACAAAACATGACACCAGTCAACTGAGTAAGACGATCTAGGATTTCCAGTCCTGGATCTGCAGGAAAGTAAAGGGCAAATCGTTTTTTTTAATTCTGCCCTGCTCTTTTCAATATTCATTCATCATTACTTAATTATTTTATGTCATAGCAGTGTTTTCAGTATACTGGAAGATGGCACTCATTGTGTCACCCATCACTACATATATTGTGTCAACCATATACATACATTTGTTATATGCATTCTTGACCAGCGTGGGGCATTACATAGAGTTCTTGTTTTTACTTTAATCCATTGCATTACTATGGTATGATTGTAGCTTGAATGCTTATTCAAGGTTTTTGACTTGTCATTGTCATCTGTTTAGATACCAGATGTTTGCAATGTTCTAATTAACCTAGATTCCACAGTAAGGAAACATATTGTGCAGCAAATGTTAATGCCGATCTTAGACTATGGAGATGTTGTGTATGATTCTGCACCGCAGACTCATCTCGGTAAACTGGCTGACGCTTGCCTCCAGGCGCACTCTCCACCTAGTGAGCCTAGTGCATAACCACTTCCCTGGAAAGCTCCCCCCCTACCTGAGCAGCATGATCACTCTTACTCCCTGCACATCCTACAATTTCAGATCCTGCACCAGCGCTAGTGATCCCTCACTTCAAAAAGGAAGCAGGTCGAGGTGCGTTCTCTTTCAGAGCTCCTCATATGTGGAATAGCCTTCCTGTTTCTGCCAAATCATCCTCTAGTCTAAAATCCCTGAAAATGAGTGTCTCCTATATCCTCAAAACAGATTGTACCTGTTATTAGTTTACAAAGTCCTTCGAATACTGTACATGTTGTTCCTTTTTTGTATCAAAAATGATTTACCATGTATGTTCTCCTTAAATATATGTATGTATGTAATTTTAATCTCCTGTTAAATGTGTAACTCCCTTCTGGACTGGGTCCCCAGGACATACTTAAACATGAGAGAAATCGTAATGTATTCTTCCGGGTAAAACACTTTCTAAATAAATAAAATAAAATAAAATATGTGCAAATAAAGACTCACTTTTGTGTGCATTATAGGGGGGGATGGGACTTTTCATCGCGGCTGCTTTCGTGCAGCCGCTTCACCGCCGACTCTGCAGCACAAGACAGATCGTCGCTGGAGATTTCATCGCGGGACATTTCTTCGCTAAAGGTAAGTATTTTACCTATTTTAGTTTAAGGGTGGTTAGAATTAGGGTTTAGGGGTTTAGAATTAGGGTTTAGGGGGTTAATTTTAGTATTAGGGTTCGGGGTTAATTTTAGTATTAGGGTTTAAGGGGTTAATTTTAGTATTAGGGTTTAGGGGGTTAGTATTAGGGGTCGGGGGTTAGTATTAGGGTTTAGGGGGTTAGTATTAGGGGTCGGGGGTTAGTATTAGGGTTTAGGGGGTTAATTTTCATATTAGGGTTTAGGGGGTTAGTATTAGGGTTTAGGGGGCTAGTATTAGGGTTCAGGGGTTAATTTTAGTATTGGGGTTATTTTTAGTATTGGGGTTTGGGAATCATTTATTGGGGGGGTTATTTTATTTTTACTTTTACATTTGTAAGAGCTGACAGTCCGCGATGAAACGGCCGCGTTATTCTTCACTGCTGACAGTTCAGCGTTCTAACTGCCGCGATGAACTGTCAGCGATGAAGATGCGGCGAACAAGTGTCCTAGACCCATTATAGACCATAATGCTGCAGGAGGATTTTTATTATACAAGACACTGAGAAACCTAATGGCGCATGGGCCCAGCCACATAGGACAAGGCCTAGGCCAGTGCTGTATTTACCGCGAGGCATCCTAGGCGGATGCCTAGGGCGGCAAATTTTGGGGGGTGGCAGCGCCCCCCAGCACTGAAAAAAAAAAAAATAATAAAAAAAAAAAAAACGCGGCCCTTTAAAAAAAAAAAGACCGCGCTTGCAGGCAGAGACGGAGGTGAGAGGGGATCGGAAGAGAAACCTCCGTGCTGCCTGTTTGGCTCCCCGTGCAGTGTGCCTACACGGAAGTGCCGACAGTCACGTGACGGGCGCGCTGACGTCATACGCGCGCCCGGTCACGTGACCTGTCGGCACAATCGCCGGGAAGCCGAACAGGCAGCATGGAGGGACCATGCTGCCTGCCTGCCTGCCTGCCTGCCAGGTAAAGGTAAGTGCTGATGGGAGACTGTGTGTGTGTGTGTGTGTGTGTGTGTGTGTGTGTGTGACTGAGTGTGATGGGAGTCAGAGTGTGTGTGACTGAGTGTGATGGGAGTCAGAGTGTGTGTGATGGGAGACAGTGTGTGTGACTGAGTGTGATGGGAGTCAGAGTGTGTGACTGAGTGTGATGGGAGTCAGAGTGTGTGTGATGGGAGACAGTGTGTGTGACTGAGTGTGATGGGAGTCAGAGTGTGTGTGATGGGAGACCGTGTGTGTGACTGAGTGTGATGGGAGTAGGAGTGTGTGACTGAGTGTGATGGGAGTAGGAGTGTGTGACTGAGTGTGATGGGAGTAGGAGTGTGTGACTGAGTGTGATGGGAGTGTGTGTGTGATGGGAGTATGAGCTTGATGTGAGTCTGAATGATGGGGCATGTCTTAGGTGTGTAATGTGGGTGTGCAGCTTGGGTAGGGGGGTGCCCGGATTTTGTCTGCCTAGGGCAGCACAAAATCAAGATACACCACTGGCCTAGGCAGGAGTTCCATCTGATTACATTGGAAAGGTGCATTAATTGGGGCATATGTTGCACCTTACTGCCACACCATTCTCCTCTTCCATTCATTTTCCACATTACATTTCACTTCAGCTTTGTGTAAACTGGAAGGTCTAACATGCAAAGATTCTCACTGCTTAATATCAAGGATATATATGTGCATCACACGTTACCGATTTATACCAGTTTTTTTTAGACCCTAGATATCTAAGGTTTATTAAAATATATACAGTCAACAAAGTCAGGTATAAGAAGTTGGGTTTTTTGGAAGTGGAAGAACACATCTTACCTGATGCTGCCAGGGGGACAAATAGGTCAATGTGGCCGCCATTTCTGTCTGATTCCACACAGCTTGACAGTTTTTCCCAAAAGTCTCTGATTTCGGGTGTGAGGATGTTTTGAGAACAGATTTGGCAGTCTGGCAAGTTTTAAAGTTTCATCATTAGTAGCTGGATTGTGGTATTTTAAACATTCAAACAAATACATTTATGTTTACATAGAGTGTAGTAATCCTTCTAAAATATTAGGGGGCAAATACCACCAAAATAGTTTTAATTAAATAAAGAAGTATATACGTTTTTATTTTAACCCTTGTAGAATGTGACTTGAGTGAGAATGCAGACTTGTAAGATATATGATTTAGTGACTAATAAAGTCTGATGATGACTTAATGAACACTGAATGTTTATATAAAAAATCAGTCACACATTATAATTGGTTTAAAAAAAAAAAAAAAAACAGATGGCATATATAAACACATAAAAGCAATTCTCAATGTTTGTTACTAAATGGAGTAACTCTCACTACATGATGAGAGTGCTCCTCAATGACATTTAAAGAGAGTGCATCAATTTTGTTGTAAGACAAAGTGCTGATACATTTGGCAGTGTGAGGTTTCCTAAGAGATGTAAGTAACAATATTCAATTGTTCTGTTAGGTATGAAATTATTAAGACATAACATCAAAAATACTAATTATTTATGTGATATTGATTAGGATTCCAGAAAGTCTCAGCAGTGTCCCACACTAATTTTTGTATTGTCAATTGTTATATTTTATCATTAATATGCTCCTTACTGTGAAGTAAATATATCTTTTGTGAATCTCCACTAGTGATAATTCCAATACTCTGTGCCGTGCATCCGTCCAGCGCCTTCTCCACAGAGAAAAGAAGACTTTCTGGTGTCATACCATTGAAGTCATAGACAACAGAAACAACATCTGGTTTAACACTGTCAAGAACAACCTAGAGATACAATAGAGGAAATGTTACATAGAATTCCTGCCTCATAATACAAAAGAAAAATCATTATCAACAGACGACCACCTCGTATGCTGGTATGTCGGACGATATCAGCACCAGGTGAAGAGGCTGATTGGAAGAGCCTGGATTCCCATACTGGTGAGGCAGGCTGCGGCAATGTGTGGTGTGGGATCTAGCAACATTTTGTCTAAAAACGAAAAAGACAAAATACATTATAAATACATACCACAAAACATAATACCAAAATGGCTCATAATGAAAAAAAAAAAACCTTATATTTCAGCAATAGTTATGTTTTTTTGTTGTTGTTTTTTTACTATAGTGCAAATCTGGCCTACCTTTTTGGCAATGACTTTACTGAATTCTCCACAATTTTCTTCTCAAGGTCTAGTCTGAACCTTGGTGTCTGGTTAGTTTCACCCATCAGCTGACTGGTTAGACTTTTGTTTGAGACAGTAGCTTCATCCTGACAAAAAAAAATATTTAATATTTTATACTGGCATAGTCCATTTACTGCTAGGAGGTGAAGCCTAATGTGACAATGCTTCTATAATGATGCCAAGCAATCAGATTATACAGTACTGTAAAACAAGGCACAGAAACATGACAGGAAAAAGGAATAGTCCGGTAGAATTACAATTTTTTATTGCACCCCATATCTCTTAAATATAGTATATCACATATTTAATTAGAAACGGCAACGTTTCTAAACAAAGTGGGCTTCTGGATATCCTCTTGTCAGCACAGGGGACGTATCAGTCAGGTATTTGCATGCATCTATTGTGCTCCATTAAGGATATTTTGAAAACCTGCTCTATCTAGAACAATTCTAAATAAAGATGGCACCTTGGACCTAATGTGAAAAGAGAATGTCAGTGGTAAATGTACATATTAGAAAAAATGTACTTATGTTTCACTAACTGCCATATCCCTACATCTCACAGCTCATTTTATTATTAATATTTAACTATTAATTAAACTTAGTAAAGCTGCAAGTTATGTGTATATTTATAATTGTGTATTTGCCTCTTGGTCTAAAATGATATGGGTATCAGTGGTGGGTTGTAGATAAAAATAGAATAATTAAGGGTGTGTGACTCGTACCTTTATCAGACACATAGCCGCTTGCAGAGCAGCCTGGTCAGACAGGCTCTTAGACTGACTTAAATTTATTTTGGCACTTAAGATCAGTGATCTCCATGCGCCACTCATCCACGGAGGTCTGGTTTTAAATAACTCTTCTGAAAGACAAAACATTTACTGATAGAAAATATAAAGTAACTAACCACACTTATAATACACATATCATATGCAAACGATTCAAATAGTTTAGAGTCATTACATTTTTAGGAAGTGTTGAGGAAAAGTCTGATTAGACAGATGAGCTTCTTTTTCTTTACTTTACATTATTCAGTCAATATTTAAAATATTTTTTTTCAGACACTAAATGGAGCTGCCCATTTCAATATTTGTAGTTTGCTTTACAACTAATGTAGAAATCATTAGAGAGGTGGGAACTAGATGCAGTTCTTCCAGATTGCACACTGCAGTCCGCTCCAAAGAATCAATTTTTGAACAATATATTTGAACCAGTTGAGTGTTTTTGTTAAACCATACAAAAATATATATAATTGATTAATCTAGACAGATTTTATCCTATCAATTCAGGCTCTCTTTAGTTAATTGTCCACTAGTATGTCATTATAATAAAGTAATCTTTGCAAACCTGTGAGATGTACATAGCACCAGGATTTTTAGGCTCTCTGAAGCAATTAGTGATGGAGTAGGTGGGTTATAAATATTAATTCAAAATTCTTACAAATAGTAGTTTTGTGAACTATGATGAGCAGTTTATTAAAAAAAAAAAAATAGAAGTGAATAAGAAAAAAAATCATCATATTACATTAAACAGCAAGCATAATTTAAATAATATTCAGAAATATCTCTGGTTTGGAATATAAACAGGGTGAGAAATATAGTAAAAATGTTACCAATGTGTGTGGGGAAAAGTGTTTTATTCTCAACTATTTTAAATGTGCGTCAAAGTTTCTTTTACTTATTTGATATTTTTTCTTCAAATAAACACTAAAATTGCAAAAATATGTACATATATATATATATTATAATACTAAACTATTCAATAAAACCTAGTAACAGTATGTCCGTTGATATATACAATTAAATAGTACAGACATATAACTGAATATGTCCAATGCCAGACTGGTTCTAAATCACGTGATCACCGACTTTTATGTAGCGCTAGTCTCTCGCGGAGCATTTTCCGCATCCATTTCTCCTGTAGCATTTCGGCCCGCTCCTCCCATCCTTCCTTAGGGTCGATGAGGGTCCCATACGTTTCAGCAGCCTCTCTAGGTGTGAGATAATCCAGGCTGCAGGCACAACTGATATAGTGTCTCTTCCATGCCCCATATTCATTGTCTGAAGGAGTGTAGGGCAGGAACCAGCCAAGCTTGGTACATTTTGGCATCCACAGGCAGTCCTTTGAAAGGAAAGAAAGATGTTTATGCTAATGACTTTTTACATTGTTTTGTTGTTACTATGAGGTTTTTTTTTTTTAACCCTGATACACTACTGCAAACAGTGTTGCATCATTTCCAGTCTCAATTGAGATTCCTGTTACATACAAAGCAATACTAATAAGTTCATCAAACCTATAAGCTTTATACAGTGTGTGACACTTTCCTAGCCAAAAGGGTTATTCAAACTTCAAAATAATGCATATTAAAACAGCCATTTTAGAAATAGATATGGATTAATTTGTAAAAAAAAAAAAAAAAGAAAAATTAATTTTTGCAATTAACTTTTCCAGGTTTTCTTTTTGGGGAACAATCATAACACAATGTGGTCTCCGCTTCTTGTTTTGGGGTGGTGATCCGCAGGATCTCATGCAAGCTAATCAGAGGGCTCCTATTGAGATGCATTTGGATGCCCGAGTTGCATTTGTGAGATGTCACTCCTTGTCAGTACTTTCTCCCATTACTTTCAATAGGGGAAGCACTGGATAGTGCCCAAAATACATCAGATGTAGACCTCCTCCCCATAAAGCTCTCCTCTCAGTTAAGCACTGTGGGAAGCCCCCTAAGCAGCACCTTCATTTGCTTGTATGGTAGATTCACCACCCCATACAATTATTTGTTGTGATGATTTAGATATGGAATGTCATACCTGCTCAGAGAGGAACTTCCAGTGCCAAGTGACTTGCGCAGAGGAGCAAAGGTCGTGAGGATTGAGGAAGGAGAGGATGTACAGAGACAGACACCGCGGTATCACTGTAGTGAAATCTACCTTGGTTACAGGAACCTCCTCTGTGAACCAATCTTGAACAAACCTATAAAGAACAGAAATGTGAGAACTGAAACCAATTCCTAGTATCAGTTATAACAAACTAGAAGCATTAGAAAAAATGTTTTAAAAGCAAATCAGACAGGATGTCCATGGGCAAACGAAATATTCATCCCAAAACATAATTAATTAGCATACAGGCTAATATGCACCCCTCCCATATGAACACTGAAATCAAAAGCTATATAAATACAGAGAATTAGACTAGTGCCTCAAAATATTATACAATTTTTTCTCCCACTCCAAAGGTGAATTAGTAAGTTGAATTATTTGATCTCCCTGGAGCAAAGACAACCCAGTATTGAAATTCCCATGGACTGACCAAGGAGTTGTCACATATATTGCATAGGTAAGATGACTCTGGTGTGTAAGACATCAGTTTTTAGCATGGGGCATTGTTGACCATTTATCATTAAGATTCATATGTGGATTTCATTAAAACAAGGAATCTGCAGAATGTAGTAAATGGAGAAGCTATTAACTAGAAGTGAGTTGCGGGTGAGATTTACATTTCATGTCACTGACGTAACTATATATTGTGCATGGACAAACCTACAAGAATAACAGAGATGGCCATGACCACCGCATTATCCATGGTCATCTGAGCTCTTCTAGCACTAGAAACTCGCTAGGTTTGATTTTTCAGGTAAAATGTTTATCTCACTTTTAGTGAATAGCTCCCGATGTATCCAGACTGCTGCCCATACAGAGAGCATCATGCATCACAACTTTCTGATTCTCTACTGCTGAATTGTCCAGCTATAGAGAGACACGTTTTAGTACATAAACTATCATTGTACTTGAAAAGGTTTCTTTCACATACAGACATAAAACTAAAAGATCATCTAATTTATATATATATATTTTTTATCTTATATTGATTTATTCTCTTTCATGCTCAACTATCTGAGGAAAATGTCACACAGTCTTCTCCCCATCTTAACACACAGGTACTACTGACTGTCTAGAGAGGCCCCGCATCATTGGCTCAGATAGAGACCTGCATCAAAGAATGTACTGGACGCCTATTCATGTATGTAAGATCTTTTAAATACATTAGAGTGGAAACGGCCGTTAAAGCATAATAGCAAGTCATGAAATCGTTATACTTCACCATCCATTTGCATACTTACTTTAGCTGTGATTTGCTGCTCTTTATTAGAATAGAATGTAGGAACTGTTTGCGTTGTCTGTCTGTCCACAGGTCAAACCAATGCCCAATAAGATTTACCCTCTCATGAAAAAGCTGAAACAGGGAATTTATGAGAAATTTGCCAGTGTTAAAAATAATATAGTTATCTTGGACACTGTGGGAGAAAGTTTCCAAAGTAGTGAGGAAAACAGGTGTAAAACATCCCAGTACCTGTTGGTTTTCACCAATGTGTACTGTACCATATTTGAAATATTTGGCTGTAGGAGAAGGCAGTTTGTTTGTGAAGAGATTACATGAAGAGAGATAAGCAACTGAAGCTGCCTAAATCCATACAAGAAATGTGTTTAGTTCTCCAAGATGTTTAGAATAACCTACCCGCCGAGTTACTTAAAAACTATGTGCAAGTGTACCTAGAAGAACTAAAAATAAACTAGTAACATGTCTATTTTTGAAAGCATTCTTACGTTACAGCATTTTTATAATATAAACCACTAACTTACTTTTGTCCTGATGTAGGCCAGAGTACATGCCAGGGGACAGCTGTCACGTTTCCCCCATTGCTAACCTATCTATGCTAAACCTATGCTAAAATGCATAGGATGTAATAAAATAACTACTAATGCATGTGCTATTTCTCGACCTTCAGAGTACATCAAACTTTGAAAAGTGGTTTTAGTTAGACTGTATAGCTCACCAAGGTATTAAAAGCTGTATGTCAATAGTATATGCACTGATTAATGGAAATTGGCAATTGGGATGTAAAAGGCCTTTAAATATTTTAGCAAAAGGTTACTTTCATATAATAATCTCATAGTATATAATCTCGTCTACGGAAACAGTAATACTGTGACTACCATTTCTGCATCAGATGAGGAAAGCAATGCATCATTGATCACCCCTTTGGTATTTAAATACTTAGATTCTGTAGAATTTTCCCATTTTTGAATTACCTGACTCCCCCCCCCCCTCCAAAAAAAATCAATTGCTATTAGATATTTTATTAAAAATATTAGTAAATGTAATATGTTTATGGGTAAAATAGTCAGAATGTTCATAACATTGGTGCATCGCCCTAACTTTTTAAAACTAATTTGATTAATTATGGCTTCTAAAATTTGCACTTTTGTAAGCTTGCATAAGAAAACTCACTCAAATTCATGCATATACTCATCATATCTCCAATCTGGTATGCTTAAAATAAACAGCATAATATAAACAGCATATCTAGACAAACATTTGCACAGAAAACCATAAATGTAACATGGGACTATACATATTTCAAGGGTCAATTTTTATGTCATATTTTTTTTTTAATATAATTAACCATTTACCTGTTTGTTAAATGATTTGCTTGCCATTGGCGTCCACGCACTGAATCTCGTCTGACCACTCACAGCATGGTCCAAACCTGAATGGTCTCTAATTGACATGTCAGTTTCTCCTGGCTGCAGGTCCATGCTCTCCAGATGCCATCGTTTAATACTGTGCAGGTTGTGTCGTAATGTAGTGGACATAGCACCTACAATCAAGAATGTGGACTTCTTACAAATGTCAGTGTAACTTAAGCTAAGGGCTCGATTTCATTCAGTAAAATTGTTTAGGGACAGACAATATAATATGGCATAACCTATGTGTTTAAAGAAGACAGTAATGCTGATTATACAATAAGGAGTATTTTGAAAAGTTGAAATATATGTAAAAATCCTGAAATGTGCCTATATTCATTTTCATTACTCCGGTAAGTTTAAATTTTATAGCATACGGGAGGGTTGATTTTGCTTTATTTACATAGTGTAGTGTGCGTCAGTTGCTTGAGCCAATCAGAATGCAGCACTGAGGTCATGTCTGGGTATCTGGATGAGCACTGCTTGGCATGACTTATATACAGAACACATCAAATTGCCACTACTTCGTATTCCTCAGTATAACTACGCTAATTAAGGATCTATTAAATAAAGAGAATTGAGATGGGAATCTCAAACTTTAGGGAAATTTACCTGAGCTGGAAAACGTTTCCAGTGCAGCTGAATGGGACAATGTTTCCAACTCCGCTACTTTGGCCTCTAATTTGGAAATTCCCACCTCACTTCCCTGCAATTCTCTCTTTATTGAGTAGACCCTGATATAACTCAGCAGAGTTGCACTGAGCAATAGATAGTTAACTTCATAGGTTTGTTATAAATCGTAGCAATTCTGATTGCAGGTCGACTTTTATTATAAGAAAAGGAAGGCAGGATGTTTTAAACATTTGAATTATAACAAGGTAACATTAGCCTTGCTCTTCCTCTTCAGCTGTATGATTGATCTTTGTCAATCAACTGGCATTAAAGCTGTACCTTAAATAGTAATTATATTTATTCTTCCTAAATCCACCACAGCAGACTGAGCTGTTTGTTATGCTTTCAGTAAAACACATATACCGGTAATAATTATCTCTGAAGCATGTAAAAGTTCTAAAATATAGGAACATACATGTACATTCCTTAGATATTTACACAAATGTGACAGCACTGCAATAATAACAACAATATGGATAATCATAATCACAAACAATACAACCCAGATCCATGCAGACATAGAAAAACAAAAAAAGGATGACTGTACCAGTAATGTATTCTTGATAGACTGCAGATGTATATCCTAGAATTTAGGTGACAGGCCAGCTCTTTCTGACCTCAGTTCTCTTGTGTATAACGGGGAGGGACCGACTCCTATCACCTAAGAAACGAGTCAACAAACTCAAGACACACCTCTTGGTTATGATGCTATCTCTGTCTTTTAAATGCTCTGACAATCTGCTAGTATAGGCTTATAAGGAATAAACACATTCTATATGAATTTCTGTGCTAAGAAAAAATCACTTAGAAAGGGAAACTTTGCATTCATTGAAGAAAAAAAAAGTCTAATACAAAGTGATAACATACATAAAGTGTGACCTTTAATACAAGTAGATTAAGAGGTTTGTGCAATAAACATAAACTAACTTATAAAGTGATTGCACAAATCCCACCACTTAGTGGAGCTACTACTGTATAAATGCTTTTCTGCTTGGTTTAATACATTATTGCGGAATATAAAGGATCAGCAAGTTGCTAATAAAATGTGTTTAAAGCAGGGCTTGACAAATTTTATTTTATTCTAGGAGCCAGCCAAAAAATTTAGGAGCCAGACAATCACACAAACATACACGCAATTCATAAACACACACACACCAACCCACATCACATATACACCACACACACCAACCCAATTCACATATACACCCCACGCACACCAACCCACTTCACATATACACCCCACACACCAACCCACTTCACATATACACACACTTCATATATACACATATATACCCCCCCTTCACATATATACCTCCCCCCACACTTCACATATATACCCCCCCTTCACTTCACATATACACATACCGTATTTGCTTGAATATAAGACGAGGTTTTTTTCAGAGCAAATGTTCTGAAAAATCCCCCTCGTCTTACATTCGAGGTCTTGTTATAATCTGACCTCAAATTGAGGTCAGATTATAAGACATGGATCCTGCGTCCCCAGGCGCAGACATCCTCTGATGCCCCACTAGGCACGAGGGAGAATCGGGCAGCTGGGGGATGTCTGCACGATACGTGCAGATATCCTCCATGCTGCCCGACACGGCAGTCTATTATGACGGACCAGCTGTCCGTCATAAAAGACTGCCGTGTCGGGCAGCATGGAGGATGTCTGCACGTATCGTGCAGACATCACTCGGCTGCCCCTACTAGCCACCAGGTAAAGAATCAAGGGGAGGGGGGAGATAGAGAGAGACTAGGGCAGTGAGGGGGGAGATAGAGAGAGACTAGGGGAGGGAGGGGGGAGATAGAGAGAGACTAGGGGAGGGGGGAGATAGAGAGAGACTAGAGGGGGGAAGAGAGAGAGACTAGGGGGGGGAAGAGAGAGAGAGACTAGGGGAGGGAGGGGGGAAGAGAGAGAGACTAGGGGAGGGAGGGGGGAAGAGATAGAGACTAGGGGAGGGAGGGGGGAAGAGAGAGAGATTAGTTTGGAGGGAGGGGGGAAGAGAGAGAGACCGCAAAGAAATAAAAACAAGAAATGCATTTGTATAATATCAATTTTTTTATTAAATATTAAAAAGCAATTTACATATATACAAGTTAAACTTTTTTTTTCCTATAGGGTAGTCTTATATTCAGGCTTTTAGTTTTTTTCCTAAAGGAAACAAAGTTTGGGGGGTCGTCTTATAATCGAGCAAATACGGTATATACCCCCCCTTCCCATACACACCTCCCCCCCACATTTCCCATATACATCCCTCCCCCCCTTCACAAACACATCTCCCCCCCACATTTCACATATACATCCCTCCCCCCCTTCACAAATACATCTCCCCCCCACATTTCACATATACATCCCTCCCCCCCTTCACAAATACATATCCCCCCCACATTTCACATATACATTCCTACCCCCCTTCACAAATACATCTCCCCCCCACATTTCACATATACATCCCCCCCCCACATTAACATATACATCCCTCCCCCCCACTTCACATATGCACCTCACACGTGACAACCCAGCACTTAGCCGAAAGAGCAATGAAGATCGGCTGCGGCACGAATGTTCCCCCTCCCTGCTACCTTACCTCATTGCTGGGGAGGGGAAACATTCGTGCCGCAGCCGATCCTCATTACTCTTTCGGCTGAACACTCACGCACGCGTTGCGCGAGGGGGCGGAGCTTGCTGTCTGTGCAAGACTCCGCACAGACTTCCCCCCTCGCGCTGTAAAAGACGGATGGCAGAGGCAAGGGGAACATTAGGGCAACGGCACCCGGGCGCCAGGCTCAATTTGCGCCCGGGGTTTGTCGAGCCCTGGTTTAAAGAATATACAGGCAGACAGTGGCGGCTCTAGACTTTGTGAGGCCTTAGGCGAAAGTCGAACATGAGGCCCTCACGGACACACATTATTAAATAAAATATATGCAAGTGATAATAAAAATGAACTGTAGAAATAGCATATTTCAAGATCAGACTCAAATCCCAGCTTCTAGAAATGAACAGCTCCTAGAATTTTATTTGTCTCATAATTATTCTACAAACATCTATAAACATTTGGTATAGATAAAATTGTGTGCGGCTGACTAACTCACATTGTTATTGCTGTGTCCTAAATGTGAACACTAACACATATCACACAGTCATTCATAGACACACTCAGTGAGCACACACCGACTCACAGACACACTCAGTCAGCACACAATCACACTCAGCCAGCACACACTCACAGATACACTCAGCCAGCACACACTGACTCACAGACACACTCAGAAAGCACACAATCACACACTAAGAGAAACACTCAGCCAGAAGGAAAGGTGCTCAATGTTGAAAGTGGTCTCACAGACCACGTTGTGCTAGAAGATTGGCACTTTGTTCTTCCTCACAGCACCGGATGCACTGTGATTTAGCCATTCAAAATGCCAGAATTTTGCCACTCAATATGCCAGGATTTAGCCCCTTAATATGCCAGGATTTAGCCCCTCAATATGCCAGGATTTAGTCCCTCAATATGCCAGGATTAAGCCATTCAATATGCCAGGATTTTGCCCCTCAATATGCCAGGATTGTGCCACTCAATCTGCCAGGATTTTGCCCCTCAATATGCCAAGATTTTTCCACTCTATGCCAGGATTGTGCCCCACAATTTGCCAGGATCTTGCCCCTCAATTTGCCAGGATTTTGCCCCTCAATATGCAAGAATTTTGCCCCATAATATGCCAGGATTTTGCCACTGTGTGCCAGGATTTTGCCCCTCATTATGCCACAATTTTGCCCCTCACAATGCCAGAATTTTGCCCCTCACAATGCCAGAATTTTGCCTCTCAATATGCCAGGATTTTGCCACTGTATGCCAGGATATTGCCCCTCATAATGCCACTATTTTGCCCCTCACAATGCCAGGATTTAGCCTCTCACTAAGCCAGGATTTTGCCACTGTATGCCAGGATATTGCCCCTCATAATGCCACTATTTTGCCCCTCACAATGCCAGGATTTAGCCTCTCACTATGCCAGGATTTTGCCACTCTGTGCCAGGATTTTGCCAATCATTATGCCAGAATTTTGCCTCTCAATATGCCAGGATTTTGCCACTGTATGCCAGGATATTGCCTCTCACTATGCCAGGATTTTGCCCCTCACCTCATTATGCCAGGATTTTGCCCCACACTGTGACAATATTTAGCCCCTCATTATGCCAGTCTTTGCTCGTTTGTACCACCCTCCTCCCCCCTTCCCTAGTACTTACCTACATGCTGCTCTCCGGTGTTTCCTCCGTGCATCTTCCCTCCTGCACGGAAGAAGGAAGTTCCGGTCGCGTTTTTTTTTTTTTTTTAAACTTTATTGAAGCTGCCCGGGTTCAATAAAGTTTTAAAAAAAAAAAACTCCTCCGGGGAGCAGCATGTAGGAAACGTCCCAGGTTAGTGTAACAGGGAGCTTAACGGCAGTGTTAAGCTCCCTGATACATCAAAGGTAATAAGGTGAGTTAGGCAGCCGTGAGGCCCCCGTGAGTGCGAGGCCTTAGGCGGCTGCCTAACTCGCCTAATTAGAGAGCCGCCTCTGCAGGCAGAAGCATATCCCCTCTTTGATGGCTGAAAAACTGTGTAGTTTTTTTTTCTTTCTATGAACAGCTTGAGACCACTGCCTCTTCTCGGAAAAGACTGAGCACAGTATCTCTGTAAGCAAGATACTTGTGTGCTATTCGTTCCTTGGTGTCTTTTATTTCAGAGAGCACTATACACTATATTTACAAAAGTATTGGGACACACCACTCAGTTATTGAAGTCAGGTGTTTCAATCAGACCCATTGTCACAGGTGTATAAAATGTACTAGCCATTTACAAAACACTCGTAAAAAAATAAAAAATGGGTCTTTCTGAAGAACTCAGTGAATTCATGCATGGTGTATAAAAGTCACCAATGTTCTGCTGATTCTATAGTTCCAAACTTCCACTGGCATAATAACAGCATAAAAGCTGAGCGTCGGGTGCTTCATGGAATGGGTTTCCATGGCCAAGCAGCTGCATTCATGCCTCACATGACCAAGTACAATGGCAAGCGTCAGATCGAGTGGTGTATAGCATGCTGCCACTGGACTCTGGAACAGTCGAAACGTGCCCCGTGGTGTGACTAATCACTGTTCAGCAGTCTGATGGTCGAGTCTCGATTTGGCGTATGCCAGGAGAACGTTAGCTGCCTGACTGCATTGCACCAACTGTAAAGTTTGGTGGAGGAGGGATAATGGTATTGGCTTGTTGTTCAGGAGTTGGGCTAAGCCCCTTAATTCCAGTGAAGGGAAATCTTAATGGTTCAGCATACCAAGATGTTTTGGACAATGCTATGCTTCCAACTTTGTGGGAAGAGTTTGGTGAAGGACCTTTTCTATTCCAGCATGACTGTGCCCCAGTGCACAGAGCAAGGTCCATAAAGACATGTTTGAGTGAGATTGGTGTGAAAGAACTTGACTGGCACATACAGTGCCCTGACCTTAACCCCATAGAACACCTATGGAAATTAACTGTATCGGATATTGTGAGCCAGGCCTTCTTGTCCAACATGACTGCATGACCTCATGAAAGGGAGGACTAACTACATATTAATGTCTATGTATATAGAATGCAAAGACATAAAAGTCCCTTTTGGTGTCATGGTCACACGTGTCCAAATACTTTTGTACAAATAGTACCGAAAAAAGAGAAATAAATATATACATCATTAAGAGAGACCAACATTTCTTAATTTTGAAGACTGAAAAAATATCTTCAAGAATAGTGTATAATATGTAGTATATGAATATCCCAACACATTTTTGAGGGTAAAGGTCATTTGGACTGCACTTTTTAAAAAAAAAATCCTTTTCAGGTTATACATTGATGCATTTGGTGATAGCATCACATTATGGAGTTATCAAATATAATGGTTTTATACTATATTACCTCCTATGTCTATTAACGACATGTTTGCATATGTAAAAACTTACATTCACTCAGATGCCCAGCACATATATCATTGGGTTATAAATAGCACCTTATATAGTGACTGGTGTCATAGGTGACACAGATCTAGCTTCTCCTACTCCATCACATACTTTCACTGCATAATTTACAGCCAGAACCTGATATTGCTTCTTCATCCTGTATGACGGCCAAGAAGAGTGGAACCAGCTTTGGAAATTTTAAAATATTTCCTTCAACTCAACATCAGAACAGGACATTGTTGCAGAGTTGTGTCATACAGGCATAAAAACTTTATTACTGCCATTCGAGTCTAGTACTCTGGTGTAGTAATGGATTTCATTGTTGGTAGGCCCTTCACCTAGCTAAATATCTGTTTTTAGCTCATAAGGTTATTAAAGTACAAAATGAGATTCAAATGTAAGAGAATGTAACACATTTGTTTAATAACACTACATCATGAGCACAAATGGAAGGGCATGCATTCTTATTACTCCTAGGAGTCCTGCATGTGTAATGTCACTATATTTATCAACGATAGGTGTATTTGGCTTCTTAAATCTATATTTATTGATTATAAATTGATGAATTAAATAATGATCAGGAAATTTGCCATTTAGCCGGGTTCTCTCCCTTCTGCTGGAATTGTAATTGGTCCCTCCGTTGCTTGAGCCCAGCACCAACGTTCCTCTGAGATTTCTACAAGTGGAAGTGCCAATCAACTCAGACCTTTAAAATGAAAGATGAATGGAGAACACCAGGTCTGTGTCTGCCAGACATGATGGATGCCGTTCTTAGAGGCAGTACCATTAACGTTAGAAGGCTCCATAGGAGAGCCTTCTTTGCTAGGGACCTATACTTTTCTTCTGTAGAGGAGAAGATGGTCCCAGTTTCCAAAAAAATAAGAGGATGCCTGAATTCCTCTTCCAGTTGCAGTTCCCTCATCCCCTGTACTTGATGGAGCAAGTGTAAAATTAAAGGAACAGGCTCTCACAAACTCAAAAGGTTGTTTGCTTCGTATGAGCAGCCCCAACACCACTTATGCAGTAGCGACAAATCTCTTTGTAGTTTAAGTAGTCCTTCAGCTACCCCTTCTCAGTCGTTTGATCAGGCATCTGCTCATAGCTAGTATGGTTCAGCACAGTGTTCTCCTGTTGTTGCGGGTCAGCAGATGTGTTAGAGCTGCAGCTTCTACAAAAAGAGGGGAGTAATGTTCAGATTGCCCACTCCAGATGGGCAATGGAGCATGACTCGGTGGTCAGGCACTTTGCCAAACTGGCCTTAAGAGCCCCTCTGGTTAAGGAAGATGGCCAACTCAGTAGGAACCATATAGGTATTCCTGACATACAGGCTTTAATGGCTCCAGAAGTAGATGGAGGAAGCAATGTTTCAGTGGATTCTATTAACCAGACCCTGCTCATTATCCCAACACTATACCAGAGTGCTGACCTTTTCTTGATTAGCAAGAAAAGGACAGCACTCTGGTATAGCGTTGGGATAAATAGATTTAATCAATGAATAGCCTTAAAACATGTTCATCAACTTTGTGGGATATAGGGACAAAAGACACTTTACGGGTTTCACATCTCAATGACACTAAATCATAAGTGTAAGCGAACAGTAGTGCAAAGCTTGTATGAGTAAACAAACACAACCAATCCAAAAAAAGGTCAAAAAAATTAAGTGTGACAGAGTGAATAGAAACAATGGAGGATAAATGAAAATTACATATAAAATGTGTTACATACAACTATATGTAAAACAGTGATGTTCATTTGTGTAAAATCTAAAAAGAAGTAATTATTATACATGTCTTCAATAAAAATAAAAAAATGGTAGAATTAGTAAAATAATTCATGATTATGAATACTTACCGTTACACAGGGTAATGGCTATGACAAAACATGAGCACTAGGAACCTCTAATTTTACAACAGAAATAAAATAAATCTATTTTAAATACTGTATTTTTTCAGGTTTCAACAAAAAAAAGTAGACGACAAGGACAAGTATTGTGTTTATTTGGCCATTTCAGAATACAAAACACAGGTAAGCAATACTGAAATACTAGTTTGCTGGTGTAACACCGTAATACTTAGATGAAACTATTTTTCTGCTTACATGTAAAAGCTGCATACAATTGATGCATAGCATTAATAAAAAGACAACCCACACGTACATAAAATACAGTACATTAAATACAGTAGCATTTTGATTGTCTGCATGTAAACAATGATAATAAATAGGTTGAGTGAATCATTTTAGCTACCCAATATTGAGGCAATTGATTTATGGAAGAAAACACATAACAGTGAACTTTAAAAGTACTTAAGCCTTCACATATTTGGACCAACAAGGCATAGGCTACAGTATCCTATTTGGTGCAAAAAGGCATAGGATACAATATCCTGTGGAAATGTATTTGCAACAAGCTAAGTACTGTATATGAAAAGAATATTGGAAGCAAAGATATGGAATTTAGAATGATTAAAGAGGTCATTTTGGATTCATACTTGGAACTTTAAAGAATATTCATACATATCAGTCTATTGTATCGTCTATGCCCAACAGACAATTACTTGAACTTAGGTTTTCAAAATCCAAAATATTTTTTTTTTTACAATCTCAACTGTGATGGCATGAGGTATAGACATTTTTTAAAGAATCCCGTCACCAAGAAGTTTTAGTGAGGAAATGGTGTTAGTACCGTTTTCCACACGCACATAAAAGATAAAGTCTTTAAAACCCCCCCAAAAAAAAAAAAAGACACTGGTAAGATGCATCATCAGTTAGCTGTAGTTTTTGGGATATCTTGGGCATCCGCAAGGTGCAGTTTTTGTCTGAGAAATAAATGTTAAGTTTTAACTTGGAGCTCATTGGTTTACAAAGAAGTGGTCCTTTTTTCCACAACATGAAGAATAGAAACATCAGAACACTCAGAGTGAACTACAATTATGAAGAATAGACCAAATTATCTTGAAAATAATTGGCCGAGATACTGAATGAAACTGCAGGCAGTGTCATTAGCTACAAAGACAACCTTTTGTCACAGTCATTTGGACAATGAACAAATAGACACAGTGACAGGACTTCTACTTCTTGTTAATCTTAATGTTAGAGCAACATCAAAAATGAAAAAAAAAAAAAAAAAAAATACCCAACATGCTGTGGATGTTTTTAATAGGGCAGTATCTTGATCTATCAAGCAGACAAACAAAGGTAGATTAACCCCCTTAGTGACATGACTTTTTTGGCTTGTCCAATGCTTGGGGACATGGGCTGTTTTAACATTTCTGAGGTGTTTGTGTTTTGCTGTAATCTATTTCTGTCTCATTTAGTGTACCCGCACAAACTATATATCGTTTTTATCGTTATAAGAAGGGCTTTCTTTTGATACCATTATTTTGATAATAGCATTTAATTTGATGTAAAAAAAATAATAAAATGGCACAAAAAGAAAAAAAATTTCTTTATGAATTTTATTTGAAAAATCGTATACTCATGTACAAGAGACAACAAAAAAACACTGCTAAATAGTTTCCAATATATATCCTGAGTTCAGAAATAGCCCATGTTTTATTTTTTGTGTGCTTTTTTATTCATGTTACAGGGCCAGAACTATAAGTAGTGCAAAGCTATTTTAAAATCCTTTTTTTCAAAATTAGCGATAGTGACATTGTAACACTGATTTCTGTACTAAATCCATGATTGACCCCCAACATGTACATATTTTTGAAAACTAGACCACTCAGGGCATTTTGACACATTTGATGTAGCCATTTTACCACCAATCTTTGCCAAAGTTTGCAGCAAAAAATCTTTTTTTTAATTTTTCACATAGATTACAATTTAGGTAAACATTACCTTAAAATGTGAAGGGGTATTTCCAAATAACACCTCAATATGTGTTCAGCAACATCTCCTGAGTACAGGGATACCACCCATGCATAGGTTTGTTTTGGGGCTAAAAGGCCACATTTAGGGGGTGCGCATTTTGTTTTTCAAACTTGGAATTCTGACATGCAGAAATCTTGCGCCCATGTCCCATTTGGGACATTTTTGAAGCCAGAAAGTGTATTCTACCCCACAAAGCCATATATTTTTTAAAACTAGACACCCTAGGGTATTTCAAATGGTAGTATTTTAACACTTTCCATGCACTAATAATACTGCCAGCCTATGTCAATGTTTTGGGTAGTAATTTTTTTTTTACATTGTACTTTGGGCATGAATTCACAGATCCCGTTATATGTCAGTGCCAAACAACACCTCAATATGTGTTCAGCAACATCTCCTGAGTACAGGGATACCACCCATGTATAGGTTGGTTAGGTTATTTGTGGGTTAAAAGGCCACATTTGAGAGGTGCGCTTTTTGGTTTTCCAACTTGGAATTCTGACGTGCAGAAAACCTGCGCCCATGTCCCATTTGGGACATTTTGAAGCCAAAATGTTTATTCTACCCCACAAAGCCATATATTTTTTAAAACTAGACACCCTAGGGTATTTCAAATGGTAGTATTTTAACACTTTCCATGCACTAATAATACTGCCAGCCTATGTCAATGTTTTGGGTAGTAATTTTTTTTTTACATTGTACTTTGGGCATGAATTCACAGATCCCGTTATATGTCAGTGCCAAACAACACCTCAATATGTGTTCAGCAACATCTCCTGAGTACAGGGATACCACCCATGTATAGGTTGGTTAGGTTATTTGTGGGTTAAAAGGCCACATTTGAGAGGTGCGCTTTTTGGTTTTCCAACTTGGAATTCTGACGTGCAGAAAACCTGCGCCCATGTCAAAATGTTTATTCTACCCCACAAAGCCATATATTTTTGAAAACTAGACACCCTAGGATATTTCAAATGATAGTATTTTAACACTTTCCATGCACTAATTCTACCACCAGCCTTTGTCAAATTTTAAGTTAGTAATTTTTTAATGTTTTGTTTCCACATACATTGTACTTCGAGCATGAATTCACAGATCCTGTTATGTGTCAGTGCAAAACAACACCCCAATATGTGTTCAGCAACATCTCCTGAGTACAGGGATACCCCCCTTGCATAGGTTTGTTTTGGGGCTAAAAGGCCACATTTAGGGGGTGCGCAATTTCAACCTGAAATTTTGACATGTAGTCAGCCTGCGCCCATGTTCCATTTGGAACATTTTTGAACCCGTCCAATTAATTTTACCCCATGAAACCATATATTTTTGGAATAAAGACATCCTAAGGTATTTCAAATGGTGGTATTTTAATACTGTATATGTACTAATTCTATCACCAGCCTTTGTAAAAGTTTGTGGTAATACTTTTTTGGGAGTTTTTGTTCCACATGCATTGTACTTCAGGCATGAATTCACAGATTCTGGTATATCTCATTGCCAAACAACAACCCAATATGTGTTCAGCAACATCTCCCGAGAACAGGGATAGTACCTATGCATAGGTTTGTTGGTTTGTTTTTTGGCTAGAAGGCAACATTTGTGAGATGTGCATCTCAAAATTCCAACTTGGAATTTTGACATGTAGTCAACCTGCGTCCGTGTCCTATATGGGATATATCTTTGAAGCCAGCCAATGTAATTTACCCCCACCAAACCATATATTTTTTAACGGTAGACACCCATCACTCCTTGTGGCAAGGGCTCAGCAGCCACCGATACATCACTAGACGATATATCAGAAAGCTGACCAGGGTCAAAATCGAATCCTGAGTCCGCGGCCTCAGAATCAGTGCGTAAGCAGTGATCTCGAGCAGAGAAGGGGTTATTAGCTCTTAGAAGAGCCTATCTAGTACTGTAATACATTACAGTACAAAGAAATTAATCCATAAAACAGTGCAGACAGCAAAACATACTGTTGCTGTGCAAGATTACTGCTTACACAGTGATGAATGGCAGGGAAGGGGTTAATACACAGTGAAAGACTTTCATAAAACCTGACAATTTTATAAAATGTTATTTTATATCACTAATACTGATCTGTCTCTTTCCGTCACAAAAATGTAAGTGAGGAGAGGGAGGCAGATCAATATTTGTGAATATTGATCCGACCAATTTTGATCTGACCAAGGCGAATGGTGAGCTTAATTGAGAAATCACCAAACCGCCTTTGCCACTAATTCGTAGCTACTGATCGCTATGCGCTCAAACAGCTTAAAAAAAAAAAAATCTCAAATATTTTTACTTTACATGTAATCCCCTAGCGGGTATGTGTAAAAAAAAAAAAAAAAAAAATATGCAGACAGATAAAAATTGCTTTGGCGTCAATATCATTGCGTAAGCAGTGATCGACAGCAAAGAAGGGGTAAATAAAAATTAACCCTTAAAAAAATGCACAAACAGCAAAAATAAATGCGCTGATGTGCACGATCACTGCTTACGCAAGATCAGAGGCAGGGAAGGGGTTAAACGCAGAGAATTGCTTTAATAAATTTTTTTTTATTGTTTTATTATTCGTGTGTTGTGTATTTATTATTTTTTTGTACTTTTACAACTTTGATCTGTCTCTCTCCCTCACTAAAAAAAATGTGAGGAGAGGGAGGCAGATCATAACTGGTCAGATCAATATAGGGTTAATATTGATCTGACCAGTCAGTGGGGGTGCTCATCAGAGCATCCCCACTGCTTCTCAGTGTGCCTGCAGTCACAGATTGCCTCTATGAAGAGGCAATTGTGTGACTGCAGGAAGAGCTGCAGGAAGACTGCAGGAAGAGCACACAGTGACCAAGATCGTGCATTTTTTTTTTTGTGTTACTGATTGCCTCGACTTGCGAGGCAATCAGAAACACTTACTGAGCATAGGAAGCGAAAAATTTGCTTCCTATGCTCGTTTTTGAAATGCCCGCTGTGCCTTTAAAACCGGCATTTCAATCGCTCTACGGAGCGATCAAAATGCCGACGGCATTTTTTTTAGTATTGTACGATGCTTCCACACGGAAGCATCGTTACAATACCGTGTGAGCACTGAAAGCAGAGAAACTCCGCTTTCAGTGCTCGTTTAGACACAGGACGGACTCCGTCCTGTGTCAATAACGCCTCGGCACACAGGACGGACCTAGTTCGTCCTGTGTCGCCAAGGGGTTAATGAGAAGCAGTCAACAGAAACAAATTAACAGACATGATAATGCAACTAAAAATAAAAGGATTTATGGGACTAGCCTGTCCACACCTACTCCTACATCTCAAATCCCATATACTATTCTACCTGTAGACTGTTTTGAAGAAGTCTGGTTCACAAAGCCGAGACTATAAGTGTGTTACAAGACGAAAAAGAAAATACAGTAAGAAATCGCTCTTTAGTCTCTACCTTTCCTAAAGAAGGCAGAGAAGATCCTCCACGTTTCTTGCAAAAAGGGTAAAAGCAATAGTGACAGGCCCTTATACGAGCCATCTATCAAATGTTGAGCAGAGATGGTCAGTGGGAATTACAGGATGATAAAAACAGCTCTAGCTAGCACAAAGAAGTATGCTGCAAAAAACAAACAAAACAAAAAAAACAGCACTTCTAGCGTCGATACTGAAACTGTATATAACTTTAAAAAAAATGTTTAAAAAAAAAATGTAAAACCATAATATAAAATTGAAACTGATCCACACCATCACGCTGTTTGAAAGAAGAAGAAGAAAAAAAAAAAAAGAAAATACAAAAGACACAGCATTGGGGGTTCAACTGAGGTTTCATGGACAGATTCATAGTAGATTATTCGTTTGAACCCAATGTAGATTACTTACTGAAAGAGTACTATATAATACACTGCCTGAACTAAAACATTTCCAGTGAAATTCACCATTGAAGTTTAGTTTCAATAAAAAAAAAGGATACATAGAAGAATTCAGCTCTTCCAACTGCAAGAAAACAAATACATAACATATGAGATATATATGTAAATAACCAAACAAAAAATAATTTCAGTGTCTCATGGTTTTTACTCTGAGCCTGTGTTTCGAGGTATAGAAACTTTTGATGAATTTGCAGTTCGCAAAGTTTTAACGCCAGACCACAAGACTAAACTTGGTTTATTTTTTACTGGACACTGGATTTTCTGAAGTAGATCCCCAAGATTGATCAGTTATTCAAAATGGAAGAAGCTTCCCACCAACTTACATCAGAAAGAAGACGGTCAAGATTAGAATCATTTGCAATCTTCCGTTTATCTTCTGGAAGTTCCTCCAGCTCTCCATATAGTTCCAGGTGCAAGCGGGCAAGCTTCTCCTGCATTCCTCGGACATGTTCCATCTGCTCTATTGAACACTCATTACCTAAAGAGGCAAAAAGTTATCTGAAGGTGACACAGTAGTGAAAAGATTCTACAGAAAGACCAGTTAAGGAACTAATAAATCATCCCATTGGGCAACCTGTATATAAATATTTGATATGCTTTCTACATCAAGGTTACACATGTACCCTTTAAAGAGAATAGTTATTCTGCCTGATCAAAATGTGTTTTGACCAAGATTACTCATGACACTATGAGCAACATGCACTTAATGGATAAAATATATATTATATTATATTATATATCACACACCCATACATACATACACAATATATCTATCTCATCTGCGTTAATAATAGGATACATAAAAATGGAAGAGTAGTTTACCAAAAGCTTGTAGCTTGCCAGAGTGGAAGTCATTCAACAGGCTCAGGAGACCCTTCTCCATCTCCTGAACATCTGACACATCTGTAAGGAAGGAATGTTGGATAGGAGCCGAAGAGGCACCTTTGCCTTCTGCCTGAGACTTCGATTTCTCTTTAATCGCTCTTGAGGTAAACAAAATACAAACAGATGCATAAATTGCTCAATTTATCATAGTTATAAATTGATTCTGCTAAGCCATATTAAAATAAATCTCAGGAAATGTGGAACATGCCTGTCCATTCATAATCTGCATGAGGGCTTCTGTTTGTTGCACACTGTCTCACCTTTTCAGCTTTGGTTTCTGCCCCATTGGCTGTGTCACAGCATTTGAGAAGCCAGTGCTTTTACTGACTGGAACAGAGTTTTTTTTGGAATTGACCAGTGGTGGTGGGTGGCTAGTTGAGGATTTTGGGCTCCTCCTTTTCATTTTCCGCTCATCCATTGAGGCAAAGCCTGATTTGTTACTAGGCTTATTCGCTCCTAAAAAAAAAAAAAAGATGACAAGTCATCATTTTTTCTCCATAAACAATCAGAAAAAGTTACAATAATGGCCCATTTTTAAATTATGGTATCTATTTACTTATAGCTTTAATAGATATGGCCTTGTATATAGTTTGCGAATATCTAAATCTACCACCCATTTCTTTACTTAGATGATTTTGATTCTCACTATTATTACCATTATACTGCACTACATACATGTATCTGGGTCATCTTCTGTTTAAGACATCACCGCTTGGCGTGGTGTGAAAATTACACATTACAATTTGAAGCAATCTGTAATGCAGAGATCCTCAAATGATACAGGAACACAAGGACCAATTGAAACAAAGAAAGTCAGTTTGATTAAATTAAAATATTGCCACCAGGCATTTAACAGAGGTACCAATGAGATTGAAATCAGTAGGATTCCTTCTGGTCACACATGATTTCTAAGTACAGTGAAGACAGCGTATAAAAGTTATATATAGCCAGAAAAAAAATGGCTGAGGTGCTCAAGCATAACTTGTAAATAGCATATTTTGTTGTGTGTAGGGTTGACACCTTGGCCATATATAACTTTTGCATGCTGCTTTGCAGTGTGCTAAATTTATATTTGATCAGATGGTAAATCAATAAACAAATCAAGTAATGCAACCCACAGAGTTACATTGATTAGTTAATTGATTTCCTTCAGGTAACATATGACTTCTACATACTACAAGGCAACATGCAAATGTTACATGGGGTCAGTAAAAAATGGCCGGTTGCCTGCCCTAGTTGTATGCCACCCTTTTAAGTAACTTACTATATCTCTAGGGACTGCATCCAAGTAGGGTTGCAATATCTGCCATTTTTCATCAGACATAAACCACTTATAATTTCTATAGGTCACAAATAATAATACGTGTCCAAAAGAAAATTATTGATAAAGAAGTGAATCCTACAGAAACACATTTCATGTCTACCAACTATCAGGCTTTGATAGAACAGCCCAATTTCCTTCCAAGACACCAGAGAACACATATGGTGCAAGTGCAGAACAGCGCGCATGCAAAGTAGCACTGCTAGTTTGGGGTAGTAACCCTGATGCACTATGTCACAAGCTCCACTTTTCAGTAGCCCCAGTTGCCTGGGGTAGAAGTTGGGAGGTGTGTACATTGATTCATTTCCATCTGGCACATATACTGCAAAACATGTAAAAGTTATATGTAGTATAAACAAATGGCTGTTCAGGTAATACTATATCTAAGACAATTATTAGCCAACTTTGGTAAAATATCACTCAGGATTATTGCTCTCCTCCCATTGTACACACAAATCAGCAATTACTAACCCTTGGAACTAAACGCTATTGTGGACTACGTATCCTATGCTGTTTGGATACCTGACCATCATAGGAAATATAGTCCAAAATTTTAGAGTGCCAAAAGTTCTCTCTTCCATACAAGAAGGCAGATAAAGGGAAAGAAACCATTCATCAATAACACGCAAATACGAGGGATTTCTAAAGACGTCATCTTACACACGGAGTCTATTCGCATTACATCGATCATTTAGCTGACGTCACAGCGCCCTACTGCACCCGCACTGATGCAATTTTTTCCGCCAGGGGAATTTGTCTCTGTCTGCGGCTGCGCTTCGCGAAGCAAGTCCTCCAAGCGGGAGGACCCTTTCTGGGTGTGACAGAGTATGATATGGCTGCGTCGCATGCCGGCTTACGTAGGGGGGGAGGAGCCTATAGAGGGTGCCGGTCAGCTAGCCCAGTACCCGCCCCTGTATACATATTCAGTAGCGAAAATAACTTTCGCGCAGTGGGCAGCACTTTTGGTCAATGACAATTGGGCTGTGCAGTAGTCAGCTGTTATATGAATCTATGAATCGGCAGAGCATTACTATTAATCGGCAGAGCAGTTCTTTTTTTTTTTTTTTTTTTAATCGGGGGGGGGGGATCAGGGGAGTTCCGGGTAACACACAAAATCACCTCTGACACAGCAGGGTGGCTCCATATTTCTGCAGAGTTTCATAATAAGTATACATTACAGTAACATTGAAGAATTTCCTAACATCAGGAGCTAGTCCGTGTTCCCTATGTACCTGTCAGAAATACAATATAACTCAATATGAAATGCGTGAGAAAACATCCCATACAGGGTTGAGAAAAAATAAAAATATAACAACACATTTATACAATTCCTGGCAGATTATGGGGGGGGGGGGGGGGGGGGGCATAAGGCCTCTGTGGACCTATACCGGTTATAAGGTCTTTAGACCTTCAATAAATTCCATCCAATAAAACCACCTCTGGGCATGTTTTTCCGATTGACCTGTAGATTGTGAGCTAGGACTTTCCAAAGCTCTGATACCTTCTACCTTTTTTATCCACTCCTCAAATGTAGGGGGGATGGTGGCAGCCCAGGGATCAAGGCCTTGTCCTCATTTAACAGATGCCGCACAATTTACTTTTTATAAACCGATATCGGCTGGGTTGTATGGTGGAGCAGATAATTCACAGGGTGAAATGGCGGGGTGAGTCCGTAAACTTAGGTAACGTGTCGCGGATTTTAGTCCAGAAAGGGTGTATGAGGGGACAGTCCCACCAGATATGGAGGACCGTACCTGTGGCAGAGCCACATCTCCAACACGTATCTGATCGGTCTGGAAATATCGCATGTAGTTTGCTGGGGGTGCGATACCAGTGCCGTCAAGAGTTTGTACGACATTTCCTGGGTCCTAGTGTTTATTGAACTCTTATGTGTGAGTGTGAATATCTTTTCCCATTTTGCTTTCGTGAACGTTCGGGATAGCGCAGTCTCCCACTTCCCTACATATGCTGGGAGGGGATCATCTTCAGTATGGATCAGAAACTTATAGAGCGTGGATATCCCATGAATTGGGATGGTCTCCAGGCCAAAAAATTCCTCAAAGGGGAGTAACTCCCGTTGTAAGTTATGTAGTGGTACTGTTAAAAAAAGATTGAAGCTGAAGGTACTGTAAATTATGTAGTGTTGTGGGCGTCGAGTTTTGCAGAATATCATGTAGGGGTTTAAGTTTGTTCCCTGTCATAAAACTTTGTAGAGTAGGTCTAGCTTCAAGTGTAGTTTGGAGGAAATCACCTCCGTTTCTTCCTGGAGGGAAATCGGGGTTGTGTCTAATCGGAGTGTGGGGGGGAGGGAAGTCAGTTGATTCTTCTTATGTAAACGGTGGAGTACGATTTACGGATGCTGTCGCAAAGGGATGGAGTTTTACGATCCGTCTAGCTGTATGTGGGTGGAGCCACAAGAGGGGCTGAAGCGGGGTTTTTAACATATGAGCCTCCAGTGGGATCCATATTGGGCTGGTATGTCCATTCTAATAACCGAAGTAATAACCGAAGGAGAACAGGCAGAGATACCCTAGGCTGCGTCAGAACAAATAATAGGTCATCTGCAAAACCCAAGACCTTATGGTGGACCGCATCAGCCTGCAATCCTGTAATGTCTTGTTCCCCTCTTATCGTCTGCATAAAAGGTTCCAGGGAAAGAACAAAAAGAAGTGGAGAGAGTGGGCATCCCTGCCTGGTCCCGTTCGCGATAGGGAAGGAGTCAGAAAGGGATCCATTAATTCGTACTCGAGCACTGGGACGGGAGTACAGGGAGGCTACCCAAGCCCTCATGTGTGGACCAAAGCCCATTAAGCTAAGGACTTCCAGCATATATGTCCAGTTCAGACGATCAAAAGCTTTTTCGGCATCTGTAGATAACATGATCGTTTCAGTAGATGTGGTTTGGGCAAGTTGGATTAAATTAAGCGCTTGAATGGTGCTCTCCCTGGACTCCCGTCCTGGAACAAAGCCCAATTGGTCTGGGTGGACTAAACTGTGAAGAAGTACTTGGATACGTGAGGCCAGGATCTTTGAAAAAAGTTTCAGGTCTACATTGAGTAAAGAAATAGGTCTATAATTTTCACAGAGCTCGTGGTTCCTACCTTCCTTCGTGATAACTGCGATAGTTGCTGCTAATGTATGGGGGTGAAATGGGGCACCCTGTAGGATAGAATTAAACGTGGTAACCATGTGAAGACTAAGCATCGCGCTAAAGTTTTTATAGTAAGTAAGGGGTATTCCGTCCAGCCCAGGGCTTTTGCCTGTCTTAGTACACTTGATGGCCCAAGCCAATTCCCCTTCTGTTATCTCGGATTCCAAGGAGTCCGATTCCTCCTTGGACAGAGTACGAGTAACATGTTTAGAGAGATATTCTTGAATTTTGGCCTGAAATATAGAGACCTCCCCAGAATCAGTCAATGGGGGCGATTGATTATACAATTGGGTATAAAAAGACAAAAATTCTGCTGCGATTCCCTCTGGCATCAGTTTCAATGTGCCTCTGGGATCCTGGATCTTAGGAATATACGTCTGTTGGCGCCTCTTTCTCAGGGCTCTAGCTAAATACTTGCCGGCTTATCGCCGCTTTTGTGGTATATAGCCTTTAGCCTCGTATAGTTTCTATGTGCCTGTTTGTGTAGAATATCAGCAAAATCTTTGCGTAACAGCAGAAGCTTTTGGAAATCAGTGTTGGCCAGCGTGCGCTTATGTGTTTGTTCGATCGCCCCTATCTGTGTGCAGAGTGCACTCAATGCTGCTGAGCGCTCCTTCTTTTGTATCGTGGCCAATCAGATTAAGTGTCCTCTCAGGACACATTTGTGAGCTTCCCATATCGTGGGAAGAGGGACATCAGGTGTGGTATTCTCAAAAAAATATTCAACCAGTAGTGTTTCTATGGATGTAGAGACCTGCGTGTCCGTGAGCATAGACTCATTCATACGCCAGGTGCGTTGGGGCGGTTTCAACCAGGGGGTAGTAAAGGTGACTCCTAAAGGGGTGTGATCAGACCATGTAATTAACCCGTAGTCGGCCTTAGTCATATGAGGTAAATGATAATGTGTTGTGAAAATATAATCTATCCGTGTGTATCGGCGGTGAGGGGTAGAGTAGTAGCTATAGTCCCTGCCGGTGGGGGGCTCTCCAACAGTCCACAAGCTGTAGGTCCTGGAGGGATTTCCTACGCGTGACATATGCGGGTGTTTGTGTGCAGCCGGTAGAAGTATCCACCGTGGGGTCAAGGGCGACGTTAATGTCCCCGCCTAAAATAAGCATACCTTGCTGAAATTTTGCCAAAAGGGCCATTGTTTTAGTGAACCAAACATTTTGCTTCGTGTTGGGGAGGTAGACATTAGCAAATGTATACAGATGCCCCGCCATCTCACCCTTAACAAACAAGTATCTGCCTTCTGGGTCTGCCAGGTGAGAGAGATTTTTGATGGGGAGATGTTTAGAAATAAGCAATGCAATGGGTTGTTACTGTAAAATCCCGTAGGAAAATCACGGTTGACCAAAGTAGGGGCTGCAGGACCTTTAAAATGCGTTTCTTGCAAGAACGCCACCGATACCCTTTTCCCTTTCAGTTCCCTTAACAGAACTGACCTCTTTTCGGGGATGTTCAGCCCCTTGACATTATGGGAAACAATATGCATATTGTCAGAATTAGTCGACCTGGAGTGCAACATCAAATAATAGCCGCTGAATCAGAAATGTGTATTAACCCGGTTAAAATAAAATAAACAAAAGGGAAAATAAATTAATAAGTAAAAACACAAAAGAGAACAGAAAAACCAAAACAAAACAAAGAAAAGGAAAAAAAAGGAAAAACACAAAGCAAAAGGAAATAGAAATACAAGAATACAAAAATCCCCCTCGGACAGATCAAGAATGGGGGAGGGGGTGCGAAGGGATAAAACCAGACGGGGACAAGACAACCAATACAATAGGAACTTTCCTAACACCTGTGGTGTCTACTGTCCCAAGAAAAGGGGAGACCCTCGACCTGTGCGGGTGTCCCCTGAGCTCGATCAGTATACAAAATGGACACCTATGGTATGGGGTTAAGTGGCAACCGTCCCAGGTAGGACACCTTCCTGTCACCGTGTAGTTGGTTACAAAATCAAACAACTCCACAGTGGCGAAGGGAATATAAACCAAAGGGTACAGGTGTCATCCCTCCATTAAAACGGCTAACTTAATACATTACATATTGTGCGTCTTATGGCGCACTTTTTTAAGATACAAACATATTCGGCAATTAACAGTACAACATCATAACTTTTGGCAAGGAAGAAAAGGGTTATGCCCTTATGTCTCTTTGGCTATCAGCTAAACAGGAGACTCAGGCTCTTCAAATCGAAACAAAACAGCTCCCCGAGAGGGGCCCAGGTAATTGGCGGACTGTCACTACCTATCTGGGACCAGTGTGGGAAATATATAACCAGTGACCTATCTGTGTACCACATCTCAGTCATTAACAGATATATTAATTTTAAAAAAAGGGGAAGGGGGGAAAGAGAGGGGTGTGGGTTAAGATACCTCACTCAATAAACTCTATAGCGCACTGGGTATAACCACCAATAGGCGTGGTGGAAATTGGGATAAAACATGTGCTACGGTCCCCAAGGCTATAATCCAGTTCACCTGGTTAACAGCACCACAATCCCTATGTACTGTGAGATATATGTTCTACCTGTAGGGGCCATGGGGCCATGGCCCTGGCGTCGTGTCCATAGGTCCTTTGGCATAGCAGCACACTCATATACAAATTTCCCAGTCCATGGGTAGACAACGTCCGCAAACTATTTACATTTGTCAAGCATGTGAGTCCCCACAAATAAACCATATTCTGGAGGCATACTGTTCCAAGTCCTTTAAAATGGCATATAAAGGATTTTTTTTTTTTTTTTTTATAAACAAAAGGGTACTCATTCCTCTGCTCTCCGGACATCAGACATATCAGGGCTTCTCTTGTCCTGGATGATGCGGGGGTCACGGATGCTGCCCTTCGCTCTTCCCCTCTTTTAGGCTGTTGCCGGTGCGTTCTTGTCGGGCCCATAGGCCCCTGCCTTGTCTCCGGGAGGCTCCAATCCATGATACGTAACTCAGGGATCCCCAGATCTGCCAAGAAGGTGGGGAGCTCGTGATGGTGTCTGAGCGAGATTGGCCCCTCTTCGTGACGAACAGTGAGACAGAAAGGATGGCCCCAGTGGTATTGGAGACCCCTCTGCTGCAACACCAAGGTAAGTGGTCTCAGAGCTCTACGGGCCTTTAGCGTTAAGTCTGATAGATCCTGGAAGAAGGCCACCACATGTCCATCAAAGGTCCACGGATGTCAGGGTAGCTGTGACTTTAAGAATATTTGGAAACTCAACTGCAGAAATAAATGACAATCCACACAAGGTATATCGTTTAAGCAATTCTTGTATTAAAGTTTAGCAGCAAAAAGAAGAAAAACTGACTGATATTGATTGCAGAGAAAAAATAAATGGTTTGAAGTAATATGGAAAAATATATGTAACTTGATTGAAGTATAAAGTAAAAAATATGATGGAACACTTGATTGAAGATATGGAAGGTACTTGCGATTATGTGATAGAGAAAAATGCAGGATAACAGGGACGGTCCGTATTCAGAGGATTGGAGAAGTACACAATTCGATTCAGGAAGCCAAAGGTCAGGATTGGAGAAATCAGAATGGTCGAGGATATCCGGGTCAGCAACAGGTAATCAAAAATGAAAGTAGCAAGATACTCTAAGGTAGCTTGGAGCTAAGGAGTCAGGAACAACAGCTGCTAGAGACAATACTCAGCGATTTGTGTCTGTTGCAGACTGTTATTTATAGTCACAGGAAGATTGCGTCATTGAAAGGGGCGTGGTCTAATGAAGGGGGCGTGACCTAATGACGCGATCGCGAGTAAAAAAAACAAAAGCAAAAATGAAAGCCTGACAGGATCCCCGGCAAAAGGAGCAACCACAGGGTGCTTAGGGCCGAGGCTTCTCAGGAAATCGCTTATGGAATGAGACCACGAGATTAGGAGCATGTACCTCGGTTGCATCTTCCCACGTGTCCTCCTCAGGTGAATAACCCTTCCATCGGATTAAGTATTGAAGTTTTCGTCTGAACACTCTGGAATCTAGTAATTTGTCAATTTCGTATTCAGGTTGTCCTTCGACACTGACAGGATCAGGGTTTACATATACTTTCCTGGAGAAAGGATCGGGAACGTGTGGTTTTAGGAGGCAGGTATGAAAAACGGGATGAAGACGAAGTGAAGAGGGTAAGGTGAGTTTGACTGCATTTTCGTTAATGATTTTCTCGATTAGGAAAGGTCCCATGTATAATTGGTCCAATTTCTTGGAAGGTCGAGAAGTACAAATATTCTTAGTAGAGAGAAGTACAGCATCACCAATCTGATATGAAGGACTTGGTCGTCTTCTAAGATCATAAAAATTTTTATGGCTTTGGAGAGAATTGTTGAGGTTAGTTTTCAGTTGTTCGAATAACTTTTCCATTTCTGAAATTTGGTGAGTAACGGTGGGGTTTCTTTGTAGTGACGGAATGGATGGGAAGGAAGAAGGATAGAACCCGTAATTGGAGTAGAAGGGGGTCATCTTTGTGCTGGAATGGAGAGTATTATTATACGAAAATTCAGCAAGGGCCAGGAAGGAAGACCAGTCATCCTGAAGATGAGAACAGTATCACCGTAGGAACTGTTCTAAACATTGATTGACACGCTCAGTTTGTCCATTTGACTGAGGGTGATATGCTGAGGAGAATTTGGGTAGAATTGAGTTCCTCTGTCAGAGATAATTTCGGTAGGTAATCCGTATAATTTGAAGATGTTATTAATAAATAGTGAGGATAATTCTTTGGAAGAGGGTAGTTTATTTGTCGGAATGGAATGAGCCATTTTTGTAAATCTATCTACAACAACCAGGATAGTGGTAAATTTATCGGAAGGAGGTAGTTCGACTATGAAGTCCATGGATATGGAACTCCATGGAGTATTGGGTGTAGGTAGATTCATTAATAACCCAAAGGGTTGTTGGTGACTTGGTTTATTCTTTTGGCATGTCGGACAGGAAGATACATAATCCTTGATGGTTTTTCCTTGTTTAGGCCACCAAAATTGTCTTTTTAACCCTTTAAGGACCAGGGATTTTCCTGGGCCAAGGACCAGAGCGTTTTTCAATTTTTAATACGCGTTTTTTGAAACATAATTTTCCTCTCTCTCATTTAACGTACACATACAAGTTATATGTTGTTTTTTAAAGGACAGTTAGAGCTTTCTTTTGATACCCTATACATAAAAATGATTTACATTTTAGTATTAAAAAATAAATATAAAAGAGGAAATTTTTGAGGAAAAAAAAGTTTTTCCCCATTATTTTCCCAGTAATAACCTACATAACTAGTGCAACACTAACCCACTTATCCCCCCTAATTAACTAACTAATAAAAAAGAAAAATATTGGTTCCCAAACCCCCCATAACAAAAAAGACAGAAAAAAACTCTAAAGAGTGCGATGTCAGATCAGTAAAAATCATGCAACAGGCATGCAGGGGTTAAATTGTATTAAATAAATATATTAAAATTACCTTTATTTATTTAAAAAAACTTTATAAATTGTAAAAATAAAAAAATCTGTTAAAAAAAAACTAAATGAGGGCCATAAAGTGGAAGGAAACTGATCACAGTTAAAAACTGTGATCAGCAATGAAAGGGTTAATTTTATTTTTACCTCTGTATTTAATTAATTTATTTTTTACTTACACGTCACTCTCTGTGCTTCACTATAAGATAGTGAAGCACAGAGAGTGAATTAGAGGCAAAGTCAGTGTGTGAACACACTGACTTTGCCATCTAATTTGCATGTTATCGCGGTGATGACTCAATCACATGCCCGGAAACTGACCGATCGGGTCCAGGAGCTTTGCCTCGGGTGCGAGGCTTAGTGTCCTGGACCCGTTGCAGACTAGCTGGCGGTGCCCACGGAGCGCACCGCCGGCTAGACTGCATGACGAGTTAACTCGTCATAAGGTCGCTAACGCGGCGGCTCTTATGACGAGTTAACTCATCATAAGGACGGGAAGGGGTTAATAACTCATTTGTTTTCTTTACTCCAGGATGTCCTGCTGTAGGAGAATCATGGAACATATGGAGAATGTCTACACGTAAAGAAGGAGGTATATAAAGTTTGGTATCTTTGAAATAAAGTCCTTCTTCCTGTTGTAAATCAGATAGATCATCCTTGGTTGCTTCATTTTTTGTGAAGGTTTTGAGTTGATTGATGAAGGTGGAAGAAAGGACACCAATAAATCGTGAGGGTGGTAGAATGTCTGAAGAGGTAAGATTTTCGGGTTTGACTCCTGGGATTCAGGATAAGGAATCAGCCTTTTTATTACGAGATCCAGGTCGATACAATCTGTAAATTGAACCTATCGAAGAATAGACTCCAACGAACCTGTCTGGCGGTGAGTGTTCTGCTCTTGTGAAGGAATTCGAGATTTCTATGATCAGTGTAGACAACGATAGGTACCTCTGTTCCTTCTAATAAATGCCTCCAATTTTCAAAAGCTGATTTTATAGCGAGTAACTCTTTTTCCCCTATAGGATAGTTGACTTCCGCAGATGTCAATGTACGGGAGAAAAAGGCGACAGGATGAAGGACTGATTGAGGAGTGTTCTGTTGAGATAGAACAGCACCAAGAGTGAAATCAGAGGCATCAACTTCGAGAACGTAGGGCAAAGAAGGATTGGGCATCTTGAGGATGGGAGAGGAAGTGAACTTGAGCTTTGGGGTTCCAGACAAAAGAAGTATTTTTCTTGGTGAGCAGAGTAAGAGATTGGACTATAGAAGAAAAGTTTTTAATAAACTTTCTATAAAAATTGGCAAATCCAAGAAAACTTTGAACTTCTTTCACATTTGAAGGTATGGGCCAATTGAGTATACATTGAATCTTGGAATCGTCCATATGTACTTGTTGGGGGGTAATGACGTATCCGAGGAATGAGATTTTTGTCACCTCGAAAATACATTTTTCTGGTTTGGCGTACAAACTATGAGTCCGTAACCTTGACAACACCCATCGTGCATGTTTCCGATGTTCTTCTAGATTGTCTGAATAGATTAAAATGTCGTCAAGGTATATAATGACACACACATCTAGAAGATCCCGAAATATGTCATTTATGAAGTGCTGGAATGTAGCAGGTGCGTTGCACAATCCGAATGGCATAACTAAATATTCAAATAACCCGTATCGGGTGCGAAAAGCAGTTTTCCATTCGTGATCTTTCTTTATCCTTATAAGATTGTATGCTCCTCTAAGATCAATCTTGGTATAGATGGTTGCGGTACGTAATCGTTCAAGAAGTTCAGGGATTAGCGGTAGAGGATAACGATTTTTTACAGTGATTTTATTAAGTTATCTGTAGTCAATAATGGGTCTGATGGTTTTGTCTTTATTTGTGACAAAGAACATCCCAGAAGCTGCAGGAGAGGTTGACGGACGGATAAATCCTTTGCGTAGATTTTCATCCAAATACTCCTTGAGGGTGACTAATTCTTTATCAGACAGAGGATAGATATGCCCGAATGGAATGGGAGCCCCAGGAATCAGATCGATAGGGCAATCATATATCCTGTGTGGTGGTAAAGTTTCGGCTTCTTTTTTACAGAAGACTTCCTTAAAATCAGAATAGCATGGAGGAATGAGTTGTTCTTCTGTAATTTGTAGAAGTGGAGTATGGAGGAGACAGGTCTTTTGACAGTAATGGGAATCGAGCTGTATTTCAAGATTTTCCCAGTTGATAGTAGGGTTATGTAGATGCAACCAATTCATTCCAAGGATTACAGGGTATAACGGTGAAGAGATGACATCAAATTTGATGTATTCAATGTGATGATGATTTACTGTCATCTTTAGAGGAATCGTTTCGAAGGTAGTGGGTCCTGAGGATAACATGGATCCATCAACAAGTCGGATAGATACAGGGGAAATCTTCTTTATTAGAGGTATATTCTTTTCCTTCACGAGGTCTTGATCTATGAAGAGACCAGCAGCCCCGGAGTCCAGAATGGCCTCAGTATGTATCCTTTCTTTGTCCCACTGTAAGAGGAGAGAGAGGGAAAGATGAGGAAGAGATTTCTGGGGTATGTAGAGAAGGTTTCTGTAAGAGAGGTGCTTATCACTCTTGTTTCTGGAGAGAATCGGACAATTTTCCACAGAATGTTCAGGGGAAGCACTGTACATGCAGAGGTTTAATGTTCTCCTCATCTTTTCATCCTGTGAAAAGGGACCACGAATAACTCCCAGCTCCATAGGTTCAGGCGGGGAAGTCTTGTCGGTTTGTTTCACAGGGGTTATAGCTCTCTTCCAAGGATTGTTAGTAGAGGACCGTTCGGCTTTCCTCTCTCTAATACGTCTGTCGATGTTGATGGACAATTGCATTGTGGCGTCTAGAGTAGGAGGAAGAACAGTCCTGGCTAATTCATCCTTTACAGCTTCAGATAGTCCGAGACGGAATTGATTCCTTAAGGAAATATCGTTCCATTCAGTGTCTACGGCCCATCTCTTAAATTCAGCAATAAAATCCTCAACAGGACGTTTCCCTTGAGACAAGGAGCGGATGGTCATATCTGCTGTGGCTTGTTTGTTTTGATCCTCATATAAAAGAGACATTTCGGTGAGGAACTGGTCTAATGAATCGATGATAGGGTCATCTCTTTCCAAAAAAGTATGAGCCCAGGACATAGGTTCACCTCTTAAAAATGAGATAATTGTACACACCTTTATCCTGTCTGTTGGATAAGATCTGGGTTTCAGGGAAAATAGAAGGGTGCAGGAATTTAAAAACTCTCTGTATTTGGATCTGTCTTTGCAACATGATGTTGCTTAATCCTCTAACATGATGTTGCTTAATCCTCTAACGTTCCCATCGCTGATTATCATGTTCCGGATCTGAAATTGCACTGGTACTCCATTGCTTCTGCTCTAATAAAAGCTAAAATACATCACAAGTGAGCCGCTGACAAGCATAGATCTTGATTTCCTTCTTTACACCCTGGGGATAAAGTCTGGATTTCCACCAGGAATCTGCATCTTCAACAAGCTTCCCGTACCTTAGGTCCTTATAGGATCTATAGTGATCTATAGTGGATCTATATAGGATCTATAGTGAGAAAAGAAGACAATAGTGTAGTACTTTTTGATCAAATAATAGTGCAATAATTGAGAGTAAAGATTTTTGGAGTAGAAATATCAAGTATATCATCAAGATATACCATCACATGGGAGAGAAGCATGTAACGAAAATTACCATTGACTACATTTTGGAAAACAGCAGGGCCATTACAAGGTCTTCATAATGGCATTATCTGGTGTTGAATGCTGTTTTCCATTCATTGCCTTCTCAAATGTGTATCAAATTGTATGCACCGCGAAGAACCAGTTAAGTCAAAATTGTGGTGTCTTTGAGCTGGTTATATAATACAGTGATAAGGGGTAAAGGGTATCTGTAGTAAACAATTATGTTATTTAAACCCCCATAAAAAAGAAGCTGGCCCGAGTAGGGGAAGAGAAGAGGGTACAAATGAAAACTTTTTGAATACTGTCTTGAAAATATTGTGCTACGGCTTTGTTTTCTGGTTCTGATATGGGGTATGTATGTCCCACCGGAGGTGAAGTACCAGGGATCTTCAGAAATATTCAGCAGATTCACCTCTCCCTAGAACACTGAATACAGTTCTAAACGTGTTTATAAATGCATCAGCATCATCTAAGAGGCAAGTTCTGTTCTAGCCTTTACGATAAAGGCAACCCTGTAAGTATGTGAGGCAAAATGCATCCAGTTGAGTGCGAAAGTGCAGGAAACGCTATGGCATTCTTGTGGCGAACCGGAGTACTTCTCAGGAATAGGCATTTTTGGTGGTCTCGCACAACTATAGGCCCCACTGGAAGTGGAAGAATGATCAGGCATGACACTTGCAAAGGAAGTAGAATTCAGATTAGTAGTCAATGAATGCAATAAATCTGTAACCACTGTGTCTAATTTTTGTTCCAGGTCTTGAAGGTGGCATGGGTAGTTAGTATTTTGTCATACTGGTCTTGTCTATAGGACATACAGGCCAGGTCTGTTGTATTCACCTCAATGAAGTAAATCTTGTTTGAGCCCCAGACAAAAACCACACAGGACTTAGCAACACACTCTGACACCACACACTGAAGAGTCACTCAAGAGAATAGGCCGCAGGATCGGACACAGGTGTAGGCAAAAATCGTAGTTAAGACAAGCAAAAGGTCTGGGCTGGCAGAAAAACGGAAAGGTCAAGGTAGGCAAGTTCAAACACTGAAAAATCAAAACATATAAGATACGCTAGAGAAAATACTAGGAGGTCCTATAACAGACAAGGTTAGAAACAAACAGGGTTTAACTATACCTGATACAAACAAGGCACTAACACAGGTGGAACAGTGAATTATAGTATAAAACAATACTCCTCCTATAGTACTGCAGCTCTCAGATAAGTCCTCTTGGGCACTCCAAAAGCTAATAGTGTAATAGAGTAAAAATAAATATATGGACTGGTAATGTTTAGTTGTTGCCATCACAAACAGTATCAGGCTCATCAAAAGGTAAAATCTTCTGATTTATTTCAAAGTCCATAAAAGAAACATATAAGAAGCCCATTGCGCAGTAATACAAAACAAATGAAAATGTTAAAACTTAGATACACGTACAACATACAAAGGCACATAAAGTGCAACTTGCGTATTGTGTCCTGAAAAGGTAATCCATCTCCTTCCTGCTGCCACCAGGATAGGGTAATCCAGTACTCTTGAAAAAGCTCAACGCGTTTCGCCGGCTCTGGTGTCGGCCTCCTCAGGAGAAAAATCTTTGTGCAACCTTTGCATTAAAGTGCTGATGTGCCCATACCGGAGAAAAATCAACCCCCTTTTCCCCTCCCACTTTCCTCTACTGCCTATCCCCGACTAGCTGAGGCGGAGAGGACACCCCGTGACGTTGTATAGAGACGTCTATCCACCTCCAACAATATTTAGTGGACAGACAGTCTGCGACACGTGATCTTCTGAATCACAATGCAAAGTATACCCTAATGGAGATGTCGATCTCCTTGCTATATTTATGTGACCACAAAGGGTGTAATAATACTTTGGGCTTTTAAAAGAATACAAATGCCAAAAAAATATATAGAAAAATGTATAGCCAGAAATTAACTGAAAAAAATAGAAAAAAAGGGGGTGGGGGGAATAAAATAAAAATGAAATACAAAGAAGAAATAAAATAGATGAAAAAAAGGGGAAGATGGTGGGTGATTTTTAATACATTTTTAATAAATAAAAATGGAAATAAAAGAAATGTACAGATGAATAGATATGTATAAATAAAATGTAAATGAACATAAAATAAAAATAAGTTTTATTCTGGAAAAAAATATAAACATGATTATAAAATGAGAATTAATAAAGAGGTTAAAAATATACAAGTCCGTATAACTGAACACCTCATATTGATTGTATAAAATAGTATGATACAAGCTCAGCGATGTCCATCTCTGTGTACAAACGAAAAAATATATATACATAAATATACCAATTGGAAAAATCATGGGCATAGACCATTTAGTTTATATTCAGACATATAAAGGTTTTATAAGATAGACCCATATGTATATATAATCACATACTTAACTCATTATATTAATATCTAAACCGGTAAGTCAAAAAATATAAGAAACATAATCATTATAACACAAACAAAGATTGTATATATGTTATGTTATGTATAAAGTTTGTGATTCAGGAGATCACGTGTCCCGGACTGTCTGTCCACTAAATCTTGTTGGTGGTGGATAGACGTCTCTATACGACGTCAGGAGGAGTCCTCTCTGCCTCAGCTAGTTTGGGATAGGCAGTTAAGGAAAGGGGGAGGTGATTTTTCTCCAGTCCGGGTCACATGGTCGCGCCCAGCTGATGACACAAAACTGAGGTTTCTCCTCCCATACTGTATTACACTATTATCATTCTCTTTTCTCCCCTGTACATGCGCCTCTGTTCTGGTGTGGTTTAACCATACCTCCAAGATAAATCCCCCCTCACCCTGGTCCGATACACGGCTCCGGCAGTGGTCTCCAGCTGCCCCAGTGCGCACTGTATCTTTTCCTTTCCTGACAGATTCAAGCATGGCTTAAAGGGCCATAATTGTAATTTCTTCTCTGAGTAATTAACCAATGGTAAATGTGGATGATGTTAAATCCCCATATGGGAAGCGCCTAGGTACAAACACATCAGCAGGTGTGTATAGTACATAGATATGTTGAAATGTTCATCACAAAAGCTACAATTGCAAAGTAGATATTCAGATACGATCTATTGTGTGATCAATAACAAAATAATACTGGTGCTTTATCAAAAGCAAGCTGTATCTTTACAGACTAAACAGGTATATATACATGTGGATACAATAAAACAATTAGTGAAACTTAATGAAGCTTACATCTGTGTATTCAGAGCACTCTGCCGATTCTCCATACCTGCACTGGGACACACCCCTATCCCTCCCCCTGTGATGACACGCCTCCTCAGCAGCAAGCTCCACACACGGAGGGTGCAAAAATTGATCCAATTTGACAAAGAGTGCACAACCAGGTTCATGTCTAACACTAGATCCTAAAAAAGGGATCAAACATACATATGTAATAAAAGGATGCACGCTAGGCGGCACATTGGATGAGGGCAACTGATCAAATAATTAAATAAATTAATAACAAATTAATTGACAGAATTAGGTTTACTCAAGGTTAGATCTAAAGTGGAACAGGGAAGAAGAGATACAGACAATATTCATATAAGAAGAATATTTTGACAATGCTTATTATTTTCAGATAAAATAAATGGATAAGTAGGCGAATAAATGAAAAAAACATAATAATAATAGTAGTAATTAGAAGTAATATCCAGAATACCTCTCGTTGATTTAGGTGCTTTGATAGATTACCACCTCTAATTGTTACTCTGGCAACAATTCCGAAAATGTCTTCCTAGTGGAGATCTTTCATCACCATCTTCCACACTGACCAAATGTTCACTTAAGGGCTTTAAGTTGTTGTGTAGTTTGGCCCACATATTGAAGTGAGTAAATGGTGATAATCCGGATGTAAAAGTAATAAAGATGTCAGACACAGGACGGGCTGTAAAGAAGATTTATTCCTGGATGGAAAAACAGCCACACTGCCACACAGTATCCTCCTACCCAGTGCGTCAAGCCTTGACAAAGCGCCAAGTTTTGGTGCGAAACGTGTAGGCGTTGAGACGCACTGGGTAGGAGGATATTGTGTGGCGGTTTTTCCATCCAGGAATAAATATTCTTTACAGCCCGTCCTGTGTCTGACATCTTTATTACTTTTACATCCGGATTATCACCATTTACTCACTTCAAGCCTATTTATAAACATAAGATTGTCTTTTAAGAGGATTTTAGTTTTTGGATTGGCTCTGGATTTATCTTTCATCTGGTCGGAGCGTTTTTTATTTTTAGAAATGTTACACGACAGTTGTATATCTCTTTCTTGATAGCCTCTATCTCTAAACCTCTTCATTAGGTCCTCAGTCTGGAGTTCAAAGCCATCCTTAATGGAACAATTTCTTTTAAGCTGGATAAACTGGCCAGTAGACACACTTTTAATGACATGGTGAGGATGACAGCCGTTAGCATGGAGGACAGTATTACCTGCCACCTTTTTTCTATAGACAGAACTTGTAATTCTAGCATTTTTTGATGACACTCCCAGATGTAGGTCTAGGAAGGTGATGTCACTAATTCCATTTTCAAACGTAAAGTTTAAATTTAAATCGTTAGCATTCACATATTTCACAAATTCGTCATTCTCGATGCCTCATCCTCCCAGATAAGGAGTAGGTCATCTATAAAGCGACCAAAAAATTGGATTTTTTTTAAAGGGATTATGTTGATTAAAGATGTAACATTCCTGCCAAAACACCATGTAGAGGTTTGCATACTAGGGCGCGCCCCCATTGTAGTCCCTCTGACCTGCAAGTAAAATTTGTCCTCAAAATTAAAAAAAGTTATGCATTAGCATTAACTCTATAGCCATCAACAAGAATGTTATTGTGCCTTCAGTATAGTTACTGAATTTGTGCAAACACCAAGAGACTGCCATAGGTCCTTTATCGTGTGTAAAGCAGATTGAGCAAAAGTACAGACAATAAGACAGGGGAAAGGAGACCACACCTTACGCGTTTCGCATATTTAAACACATAATCTGCTTTGCACAAATTAATGCACCTTCTCATTTGCATTTATTGGAGTGTGGAGTGCACATCTTTTTTTGTTCCTGGTTACTATATACGCTTGATCAGCAATGTGGAGCACCTGCCTTTCCATCAATTGCCAGCAAGTGGAGCCGGCTAACAGAAGTGTTATCTTCTGGTTATGTAATATACACCAGGAAACAATAATTTTCAATGGATGGATTATCTTGGCAAAGGAGAAGTGCTCATAAACACAGATTTAGACAGATTTGTGAACAATATTTGAGAGAAATAGCCCTTTTGTGTCTTAGATCTTTGAGTTCAGCTCATGAAAAATGGGAGCAAAAAAAAATGTTGCGTTTATAATTTTGTACAGTATATATATATATATATATATATATATATATATATATATATATATATATATTAGTGCTCAATGCTGGGAGACTGGATGACTTTACATTTTATGAATACAAATGCATGAGCACATAATATAAAACGAGAGCTTTAACAGAAGCTGTAACAGAAACACCACATGGTTACCCCATGTCTCCCAACTGTCCCAAGGTCTAGCTATGTCCGGCTTTTTGAAACAGAGGTAAATAGGGTTGCCACCTTTTCCACAAAAAAATACTGGCCTTGCTATTGCCCCCATAGACTTAACATTGGCAGCAAGCCATTTTTTTTTTACCAGCCTGCCAGTAGCAGATGTGTTTTTCTAAATGCAAGAAGAAAAGGCTGCAGCAGTCTTCAGATATTGGTGTTTTACTCCAGAGAACTACTAGCCATATCCTTTTGAAGATGTCAAGCAACACTTGCGCTCTCATCAAGTGACTCAGATGACCCAAGCTCCCAAAATACCATAATTAAGGCGTCAAGGGACAATGCTTCCAGGGACGCCCCAGCTACAAAAGGTGACATTGATGCCCTACTAAGTAATCTGCAAACTTACTTGGGTTGGGAGCTCGGAGGATTGATGTGAACAAATTGGAGAAGAAGATTTCTGAATTGGATACTTCGACCACGACACTGCAAGTGACTCTGGCAGAAAAATCAGAACATAATCCTCATGGCACATCAAATACAAATCCTGAATAAACCGATGGCAGCTATAGACTCCTGCAATGTTAAATCGACGGGTTTGGGGTATTCATGAGGACATCAGGCCCAAATCCCTCACACCATATCTATGCAGGCTATTCACTGTTTTGAAACTAGGCCATGAAGTCAGTGATGAACACCAATTGGATCTATTTCGGATATAAAAAGAGCTGAAGGTGCCACGAAGGACATACTTATTAAAGTATGAGACCGTTCTCTCAAAATGGGTAGAATAGCAGCTGCCCACAAAACATGTAAGATTTGAAAATTCGAAGCTGCAGATATTCCAAGACCTGCCTATCAGCGTAATTTTAGGCGTAAATCGATTCAGCCTCTTGCATGCCACTTAAGAACTCCTTCCATAAGGTATGGAGGGAGTATGCCTCAACCTTTAGCTGTACAGAGAGGTGACAAACAAGTCGATATGGAGGACCCAAAGAACATACCACAATTATGGATTACCCAGATTACGGACATTCTGTAAATTTTGGCACCCGAAGATTCCGAAATTGCAGACTCTGGATTTAATGAGACTTAACTGACCCGCTGGCTCTGTTGTGTCTGCCCTGGTTGTGTTAATAATGTCCCATATATGCCCTTTACTTCCATATGCATTAAGTTCTATAAACACAGCATAATGCTTCCTTAAATTGTTACTCCTCCCTCCCCCATGGGCATCCCTCTACGCGCCTTCTGTGCATTATTAGGGAATGTTGTCCATATTTTGGAGGAATGTCAGCCCATTGGTTGTGTGGCCCCATTCCTGGTGCCACCAGTACCCCATCTCTTCGGTGGGCTTCCTCCCTTACCCTTTCTTCCTTCACGCACTATTTTTAACACTATCTGTTACTTCCCTTACTCTCTTCCTTCATTCACTTATTTCTTTCGTTTGATGACCTAGTTCATTGTGTTGGTTCACGACCACAGTACCATATTCACTAGTTCTTTTTAAGCCCTTTACATTTGCTCTAGCGGTGACAAATTGCAGTTTGACCATATATTTATTTATAGCAACTAATTTACATTAGAAGAGAATGCGGAAAATATCACTCCCGTTTTCCAGCACCAGAGGGCGCTGTTGCCTAATTCATTTTCATGTCACACACTTAATACAGAAAATGGCAACAAACCACCTTTTATATTGTTCATAGTATTTTTTTTAGTAGGTTGTGAGTTCTCTTTATGAGCTCTTTTATATAAATATATATAAATTATGAGCTCTTTATCAGACAAATCAGACCCCTGATGGATGACGTGCATTCATATACCAATAAGAGGGAATCCTCTGCTTATTATTTTTGGTGTAACCAACGACCCTCCTTATATACAGGAGTCTGGGCTACAGCAACTTATTTTCAGTCAATAAACTAATGGTTATGAATGGTAACTGAACTGTTTAATTGTCAAAATATCCTTTATTACACTGCTTACTTTGTACATACTTAAAATATTGAAACTCAATAAAAAGAAAATACAAAAAAAAATATATATATATTATCTGAAATTTCAAAAATGATTGCTGTATCCACACAGAACAGACAATTCATGTAGGTAAGAAACAGGTGCAGCAAAGCTTAAACATAGTTCAATGCAACAATTCGCTGGTATTTTGAAAGCAAATGGAGAATATTTCGTTTCAGGTCTTAATGTCCCCATCTGAACAATAGTCCATAGAGTGGAATGAGGTATTTCTGTCCGCAGTCCCCCATTGGTATAATCAAATTACATATAAGTGGCTTGCAGAATGATTTTGCAGTCATTTTGTGGTATTCTGCTTATTGCACAGTAAAAACTTTCAGGATACTGACACTGTAATTATGACATCTTGAAGTAGTTTAGTGTCAGAGAATAACTCCCATAACAAAATGTGCTATCACGATCCACTATTCAACACTTTCCTTTGCTTGTTCACCATTGCTATCGACACAGGAAATTCCATTTGGTAAAATAGCCTACTGGAGAAAAACAATGGCTTCATAACTATTTGAGATTTCCATGGATTAATTTGGCAGTTAAAATGATTCCATGCTTAGTAAATACAACTGTAAGGAGTTAATAATATAAAACACAATTCGAACCTCTGAAACAACTATAGTCAGCGATGAATCTTACTGAAAACTAATTACATTGCAAAAGAATAATCCAGTTTATATTGTCTGGTGTTAAGTGAAGAACTGTTCTTAAATTGTAATCTAGGTTTTTATTACAGTCTAAGAGAATTTATATTTTCAGACAGGAGTGGTTATTCACAAAAGGTTGACTTGGGGGTCTATTTACTAATAGGTGAGTTCCAGGTGACTTGAGGTGGGATGAAATATTTAAACTTAACTATACATGGGATTTGCAAAATCCATTGGTTTAAACAAAATGGAGTGTGTGGAACAGGAAGTGATGTTGGATGCCAGAAGTATGGTGCAGACTTCTGGAAATTTCCCTCACTTCATCCAATCCAAATCTGTCACACTCCTAGAACTTTCCCTGCCACTGGGCATATTTTATGCAGGACCAACTCTTCCAACAGGAACTCACCATGTTGGTTAGTTTATCTCACATAAATTCATCTTACATTTAATAAACCTCAATACATTGCACAAAAATCCCTTTTTCACCAGAAAAATTATGGGTCGCTTTGAACAACTGTAAACAGTAGAGGAAGTTTGCATAATTATACTCCTGAATTGGTGGGATGTTTAGTGTCAGAAATGTTGCAGTTCCAAGACATGGCAACCTGGAAATCTCTGTCAGACAACTAAACAAAGCTAAATCTCTTTTCATTGGTGGTCACTAAGAAGAGGAGGGTTTAATCCCTGTTTAAGACAAAGAAGTGGGACAAGAGAAGATTACTGGAGACAAGAGCTGTGAAGAAAATAAATAATGATAAAAATACTTATAAAATAGTGATAATGTAAGACTATGTTTTACTGGGAAGAGAAGAGGTCAGGTTAGGGTCAGTGCTGAGTATCGAGGCTGTTAGGCGTTTTCTCCCCTCACCAGTCCTTTGCTCGGCCGTGGGCTAGGGGCAGACCGCACCATGTTCCGAGGTGAAAGGTCCGTCCCCACCATGTGAAGCAGCACAGCGAGCTTCACTGGGGAGCAACGGGCAGCATAAGCTCAGTAAGTGCTGCTCACACTCCCTGATGTAGTGATGATTCAGCGCATCGGAAATATGATTCACTGCGTCATCCCTATGTGCAGGGAGTGCGAGCAGCACTTATTGAGCTCTACGTGTGTGTAACACACAGAGCTTATGCTGCCCACTGCTCCCTAGTGAAATACACAACTTTAGACAAAAATGAAAGTGGGGGACAGATATAGAGGGGAGGAGTGGGAGAGTGAACAGATATTTGGAGGGGGGAAGAGATATGTGAAGGGGAAGGAGAAAGAACAGATATGGAGGAGAGAGGACAGATATCAGGAGGGGGAAAGAGGGGGACGGGAAGGAGAGATAACAGCAGATTTGGGGAGGAGGAGCGAGAACAGTAATGGGGGGAGGAACAGATAACCATATGGGGGAAGGAGGAGGAGAGAAAACAGATATGGGGAAGGAAGAGACAGACAGACATGGGGGGTGGGGAGAGGGGACATACATGGGAAGGGAGAGGAGAGACATACATGGAATAGGAGAGGAGAGAAAGACATGAGAAGGGAGAGAAACATAAAATGGGGGGGTTAGAGAGAGACAGACATGGCAAGGGAGAGGAAAGATACAAACATGGGAAGGGAGGGAGACAGACATGGGAAGGGAAAGATACAGACATGGGAAGGAAAAGAAGAGAGGCAATGAGGAGGGAGAGGAGACAGACAGACATAAGGGTAGAGTGAAGGGGGGAGCCAAGTTGGTGGCCGCACAGGGCACCCTGAACACTTAAGGCCAGCCCTAATCTGAATGCATTCATTAATTAATCCAAAAATTATCCGATTATTTCTGTTTATGAAATTCCATTCAGATAAATAGAATTGTGCTAAAGTTCATTGTCTGGTTGACTCAGGTAACTATGGAACTAGCAGAAGTATAGTTGGCATGACATCACAGGCATTGTTATATCAGAAGAGCAGTTATGAAGTGATATATGATAATGTATGTATATATGTATACGTGACCATTCCATAACCTTTATTTGTGTTACTAAGGGGTGTATGTTATATGTTAATTTTATATTACATGATGTGTTCATTAGCGTGCTACAATTCTTTTTTTTATTAATAAATATGCTATTATCACATGTTAACACTATTACAATACCAATGATAGATTGATTTGTAATTGTTTTGATTGTATTATATATATATATATATATATATATATATATATATATATATATTACTATAATATATGAAACAATCATTTTTTTTAATATTATTATTCATTTATTTGAATGTGTTTTTTTATATTTATTTATTCTTTATTTAAAATGTATTTTATTTAATTTCATTTCGGGCCATTGACTTCTATGGGAGGAGTCTGACTATTTCCGTAATAGTCAAGGTACTCCCAAAATAAGCCGAAGTCTTCACCATAGAAGTCAATAAGGAGAACGGGAGCTACCATCTTGGCAGCAAGCAGCATCCAAATGAACGAATGGAGAAATGAACAAATAACAATTTCGTCATTGCACATTCGTTCAACATTTTTTCATTCAGCTTCACATTTGGAATTAAGACAAACAGACGAAAGATGTGATTTTTGTCCAAAAATGCATTCAGACAAAAATGAATGCTCAAGTCTAGTTATTGGTAATAATTAATTGAAATCACAATGATTTTCCATTATATATATGTGTATTGTGTTTTTATTTGGGAAAGACTGGGATAAGGCAGCATAATGCAAGAATGGCATATTTAATGGCAAAATACTGACATACCGAGTGGCAAAATACTGGCATATTGAGTGACAAAATACTGGCATACTGAATGGCAAAACACTGGCATACTGAATGGCAAAATGATAGCATATTGAGTGGCTAAATACTGGTATATTGAATGGCAAAATACTGGCATATACTAAATGGCTAAATACTGGCATATTGAATGACAAACTACTGGCATATATTAAATGGTAATGGCTAAATACTGGCATATTGAATGGCAAAATACTGGCATATTGAATGGCAAAATACTGGCATATATTAAATGGCAAAATACTGGCATATTGAATGGCAAAATACTGGCATATATTAAATGGCAAAATAATACTGGCAAATTGGCTGTGGCTTATTAGTGACAAAATAATACTGGCATATTATTGGGCAAATTGGCTATGGCTTATTAATGACAAAATAATACTGGCATATTATTGGACAAATTAGCTGTGGCATATTAAATGGCAAAATAGTACTGGCATATGATTGGGCAAATTGGCTGGGGCATATGAAATGGCAAATTGTCTGGCTTATTAACGGCAAAATAATACTGGCATATTATTTGGCAAATTGTCTGGCTTATTAATGGCAAAATAATACTGGCATATTATTAGGAAAATTGTCTGCCTTATAAACAGCAAGATAATACTGGCATATTATTGGGCAAATTGTGGTTTATGAATGACAAAATAATACTGGCATATTTTGGGGCAAATTGGCTGTGCCATATTTATAGGCAAACACTGACATATTAATGGGAAAACTGGTTTATTTTAATTGGCAAAGTGATGCTGTGGCATGGCCTGTGGGGCAAAATAACATGTACTATGAGGAAAGTGACAGTGGCTAGTTCTGTGGGGCAAAGTGACACTGTGGCATGCCAAACTGTGTAGGTGCAATATGAGTGCAAGCCAAAACAAGGAATGCAATTTTTAAATAACATTTTTATTACATGTGAAAATAGTTTAATATAATATTAAAAAATGTAAATAAGTATAAATGCAACAAGTTATAGAGAGAGAGAGAGAGAGAGGGAGAGAGAGAGATGTCGGTGTGTATAGATATGTATTGTTTTAGAATTGTACAATTGTCACCTCGTTGGGCTCCTGTGTGTCGCATAATTAATGGCGGTCCCATGTGTGGCATATTTATTGGGCCCCATGTGTGGCATAATTAAGGGGCTCTTTTGTGTAGCATAATTATGGGGCGCTTGTGTGTGGAATAATTAAGGGGCGCCTGTGTGTGTGTGGCATAATTAATTGGGCTCCCAGGTGAGGCATAAATAATGGGTCTCTGGTGTGGCATAATTTATGGGGCTCTTGTGTGGTACAATTTATGGGGCTCTTGTGTGTGTCATATTTATGGTGCTCCTGTGTGTGGCATAGTTAATGGGCTCCTGTGTGTGACATAATTTGTGGTGCTCCTGTTTGTGGCATATTTAATGGGCCATCTGACTGGCATTACTAAGGAATCTGTTTGGCATGGTATTGGAGGAAATCCAGGGGGTGACACCATGAGTTACCGCACGGGGTGACACCAACCCTAGTGACACCTCTGGTCCTCCATAATTGATGGTGATAGTGTAGGAATATGCTGAGAGTGCCATCTCAAAGGTGGAAACATAGAAACATAGGATGTGTCTGCAGATAAGAACCATTCGGTCCATCTAGTCTATCCTAGAGTTTCTAAATACTTTTATTAGACTACGGTTCCCTCTCTAATATCTCGGATAGCCTTGTGCCTATCCCACGCATGCTTAAACTCCTTCATTGTTGTTTACCTCTACCACTTCCGCTGGAAGGTTATTTCATACATCCACTACCCTTTCAGTAAAGTAAAGTAATACTTCAAAGAGCTCCACTTGTGGCACCTGTGCCATAGGTTTGACATTATTGCTGTAAGTAGACCTGGATAATTTATCGTCCCCACCAGTTGCTTTAATACAATAAAAGACCAAGACGGATGGGATTTGTAGTCAAACATAGATGCAAATTACTCACACACTGCTCTAAGAAGTAACCTGGAAACACAAAAGACATATTCTTTCATACATGTGCATTAATACTCTAGTTAATACTCCAGTAAAAATGATTAGTCACACGCATGTATCTGTGAGTTTCCAGCCACAACAGAAAAACATGCCCAAACCAGTAATGATAGGTTTAACTTGTTAAAAATGTTTTCAAATATTTATAACTGATAATTAAATAACATGGAAATGCATCACCAGTAAGACTTTTTTATGAAGCAGAAGAGCTTTTTAAATATAACCAAGTCTCACACACACAAGGGGTGATTGCTGCTGAAACACTTCAAAATCTTGTAGAAAGCCTTTCCAGAAGAGTGGAAGCTGTTATAGCTATAAAGGGGGACCAACTACATAGTAATGTATTTAAAATGCAATGTCAAAAAAGACCCTGTTGGTGTAATGGTCAGGTGTCCCAAAAATTGGGTCCGTATAGTATATATACCATACTGCTGAAAACTGATTAAAAAAAACCCAATAAAACTCTTTAGAATCTAAATCATTATTGTAAACTAGTGTTGAGCGAACCCGAACCGCACTGTTCGGGTTCATACCGAACATTACGGTTTTTGGACCCCGGACCCGAACACGGACATTTCACTGTATGTTCTGGTTGGAGTTCGGGGTTCGGCGATTACATTGTATGTAATGCTATGGGCTTTCTATAAACCGAAATAGAGTCTCCATTCATAAGAATAGGGACTCTATTTCGGTTTATAGAAAGCCAATAGCATTACATGTATTCCATAAACCGAAAGTCTATAAACCAAATGTTAGGAGTGCTCCTAATCTCAGCTCGTTACCTGTATAAAAGACACCTGGAAGCCAGAAATCTTGCTGATTGATAGGGGATCAAATACTTATTTTACCCATTGACATGCAAATCAATTTATAACTGTTAAAATACACCTACCATTAAAATTATAGACTGATAATTTCTTTGTCAGTGGGCAAACGTTCAAAATCAGCAGGGGATAAAATACTTTTTCCCCCTAACTGTAGAAGGGAGCACTGCCTGTAAAGATGGCTTCTACTGGCAAGAGTAACGGAAGTGATGTTTCACTTCTGTTGCCCTAGGGGGTGCTGCTGGATGCCGGCACATCAGATCAGTGTGATCTGTGTGCCGGCAAGTATGATAGGTGCGCAGAAACTTTGGTTTTGCTATCTGCATTTTTCTATTTTTTGTTACACCCGCTAGGGGATTACGTGTAACGTAAACCATTTTTGGGAGCTGTCTGAGTGCATGTATAGCTGTCAGTAACAGCCGATCAGTGAAAAAGGCGGTTTGGTGTGTGCTCAGATGAGCATTAGCCTGGTCAAATGAATATTGGTAAGAACTGGTGCATGGAAAGTGTTAAAATACCACCATTTGAAATAGCCTAGGGTGTCTACTTTTAGAACATATATGGGTTGATGGGGTAAAAAACACTGGCCAGCTTCACAAATGTCCCAAATGGAACATGAGCGCAGGCTGACCACATGTCAAAATTCCAAGTTGGAAATGGGCACATCTCAAATGTGGCCTTTTAGCCCCCACAAACCTATGCATGAGTGGTATCCCTGTACTCAGGAGATGTCACTTAACACATATTGGTGTGTTGCTTGGCAATGACGCATACCAAAATCTGTGAATTCATGTCCCAGACGGAGGAAATTGTGTCCCAGATGGAAGAAAGCTCAGCGTGGAAATTTTATTTTAAACAATGGTAGCCCTGGAATCTTGGGGCTATCAGAGTCTCCATTTGGGGCTATGCAGGGGGGATTCAGGACTATAGCCCCAGTAGCCCACCCCTAGCGACGCCATTATGGGTGGTATCCATGTACTCAGAAGAGATAGTAGAATCTATTTTAGGTTTTTTCATAAACTTTTGTAGATGAGTAACAGATTTTTCAAATAAAAGTCAGAAAATGTGTTTTTTTCCACCATATTTTATTATTTTGTTATAGTATTATAGGATATGATCAAAATGATGGTATCTAAAGAAAGCCCTTCTTGTCCTGATAAAACCAAAATATAATTAATATATGCGTACAGCCAATGACATAGAAGAAAATTACAGCTAAACACAAACAGCGCAGAAATGTCAAAATAGCCTTTCTCCAGAATTACCAAAAATGTTCCAAAGGGTCAGTCTTTAAATGGGCAATAAAACCCAATACATTTCTCCCCAATCGGCTTCCTCAGAGGTGGATATCATAAAGTGTAAAAATCAATCTTTTGTTGCAGTTTTGATATCCTTCTCTCTGGCGCAGATACTAACTTCCAGAGTTTTCTGACCAATATATTTTTATTTGCTCACAGAGATATAGTATATGGTCTTCTATAAGTATTGCACCTTAATGTTTTCATTTTTTGGATTTAACTTTGGGAATATTGTAACTGGTTCTTTATCTCATTATTGTTAGTTGTTTGGTCTTTATAAGGGTGTTTGTTTAGATTTGTTCACAGGTGTATTTAATTTGAGAACATGTGACATTTTAAGTGCACACAGATGGACTTTATTTAGCTAATTATGTCACTAACGGAGATTCTTCTGGCGCTTATGGGATCAAGATTATTTTTTATTATTTTTTTTAATTATTTAAATATAGCACAACTTACTGAGTAAACATGAACTCTAAAGCAAAGTATAGTAGGGGAAGTAACTTTTAATACAAATATCCATTTTGCCCATAGGTAGAAATGGCACTAAATAAATTAGTGTCACATTGATTGAGCTTATTTTACAATGTTTTTTTGGGTACAGCAAACAAAGTGTAAGTTTATTTGGGCAGGGGCCTCCTCATCTGTTTCCTGAATTTTCAACAATATTGTCATTACAAACATGTACATTCTGTTAGCATAGTAGAATGCTGCAGATTGCACAATATATCGCTGCTCTATAATAATTAACAAAAGTAATACTAACTAAATTGTGCTACAAAGTGGAGCAGTCACCTACAAACATTTAGGTTGACAGTTGCTTATTTAAAAAGTACATTTTAGTTATCCAGGTTGAGTATCCCTTATCCAAAATGCTTGGGACCAGAAATATTTTGGATAACGGATAATTGTTACCAATAAGAAATATTAAAGGCTCTCAGCTCTCATGCAATCCATGCAAATACTGTATATAGCAAATAAACCCCTATTACAGGGAATCTGAGCATGCATGGAAAGGCTATAGCACAGTTTAAGGGGCCTGAACAATGAATTAACTGTTGTGTGCGTGCATTCTGACAGGTGTGTGTGCACAGGGCCATCTTTAACGTGGCGAAAACGGGGCAGCTGCCCTGGGCCGACTTACTCCTGGATGCTGGATGCACCGACCGGAAATAAATCCCACTGTGTACTAGAGCAAGTTTATCACAGTCCACATAATGTTTTCAATTTCAGGAGCACAGAAAGTGAAGCAAAACTTTATATCCTCAGTGTCTATATAATCAGTGCTGAACGTTCCTGAAGAACTGCATAATAAAAAATGTTTACAAAACAAATGTGATTTTTGTAGAATGCGTGCATCAAATAACACTGGAAACACGCCAGTGCACTATACAAGTAGTAATCTTCATCTTGCACCAAAGTGAGTTTGGGGACTAGACTGTTCCTTTAAGGTTCGAACAGGCTCTGCAGTTGGGGTATTTACCGACTGAGACTATCTCAGCAGATAAGAAGTGATACAAGGTCGTAGTTGTATCTCTTGGGATGCATATAGCTAGGGAAAGAAATTGAGTAGAGGGTTAGATGTGTCCAGTTTCCCATTTCATTGAACCACTTCATGAATTTGCAGTATCCTCGTGCACCTGTTCACCTTCCGCTCATTTAGAGAGCACAAATTAAAGATGTAGTTCCATTTAGCTTATTTTCTGTATGTTTTACAATGTGTCTGATATTTGTAGTAGGCATTTATCTTTACTTTAAAATAATTTACTGTTCTCCTGTAGTTTTACATTGAAAATATTGTCACATATTTCAGTGACATCTGTTAAGGAGGGATTGGGACAATATAGCAACAACTGTAACTCTAATACTCTTTATTTGCAGTTTTTAAGTGATAGGAAGTGTTGAGAAAAAATTAACATATATCTATTTTTCTTTACTTCACAGGATACAACACTTCTAAAAATATTTTTTGGGGCATTATAAGTGGAGCTACTTTTTTAAACGATAGAGAGGAGGTAGTTGACACCTTTGCTGCATATATGATCTAGTAATACAGACTTTTCAGAACCTCTTCATTAGGATGGTGAACTGTGGTACTGCAGATCTTTGGGAGCAACACATCCCATGATGCTCAATCTATCATAAGGTTGACTGAACATCTTGGTGTTTGTCATTCCCAAACATAGGCTTTGCCATGGTTAGCAATCCAGGCACATCAAAGTCTTTATACCTAGAGCAACAGTCCCAGAGGAAGAGAGCTGGGGAGCAATTGCTAACCAAACTCAATGGGCTGGGCCAGGGCCGGCCTTAGGGGTGTGCGACCTGTGCGAGCGCCCGGCCCATGGCTCCCCGTAATGCAGACTGTGCTCTGCTTCCCGGGGTGGGGGTGGAGCTACACCGCTGTGCCGGTTAGCTCCGCCCCCTCCCTGGATCCACCTTTTCAGGCAAAGGTAAGGGAGGGGGGGAGAGAGACAGAACAGGGGTTAGGGAGGAGAGACAGAACAGGGGTTAGGGGGGAGAGAGACAGACAGAATAGGGGGAGGGGGAGAGAGACAGACAGAACAGGGGTTAGGGGGGAGAGACAGAACAGGGGGAGGGGAGAGAGAGACAGATAGAACAGGGGCAGGGGGGAGAGACAGAACAGGGGCAGGGGGGAGAGACAGAACAGGGGGAGGGGGAGAGAGAGAGAACAGGGGGAGGGGGGAGAGAGAGAGAACAGGGAGAGGGGGGAGAGAGAGAACAGGGCTAGAGAGAGAGAACAGGGGGAGGGGGGAGAGACAGAACAGGGGAGGGGTGGGGGAGAGACAGAACAGGGGAGGGGTGGGAGAGAGACAGACAGAAAAGGGGCAGGGGGTAGAGACAGAACTGGGGGAGAGAGAGAGACAGAACAGGAGAAGGGGGGGGGGCGCGCCACGGGGGAAGCCCGCACAGGGCGCCGGAACACTTAAGGCCGGCCCTGGGCTGGGCTGTACCATCTCTTAATGCTAAATGGCCCAGTGTATAGCACATTCTGTTCAATTGTTTTTGTGTCTACCAATCTCTGTGCCTTCTCTGTTAACGTATCTGTCTTGCCTGTGTGTTTATCTCTGAGTGAAGTTACACCTTACACCACTAAATTGTTTTTGCCCGCCAATCCAAAAGTGGCCAGCCTTCCTCTGAACACAACTCTACATGATGTTTAATGAATAGACCCTAGAGCAGATTGTTTCTGCACTACAACTACCATAATTCTCTGCCATTCTAGAACGCTAGTGGGGAATTACAGGTTGCGTATCCCTTATCCAGAAATCCATTATCCAAAATGATCCAACATTTTTTGATCCAAACAGGCAGGGAACTATGGAAATTGTAGAGTGTCCTGCAAAGCAGAGCCTCCATGTGCAGCTATTTGCAACCTAGAATGTAAACATGCAGTGGCATACTATTGCACTTTTATCTTAATTTCAGTGTTGTCAACCGCATAGCATTCATTACACCTACAAGAGAGAAAGTGATAATCCAGTTCTATGAACTCTCATCGAGCACAGAGGCAACTTCCTTTCTTTCCTATTATATAGTTAATTAGGCTGTATAAAGAGATGTAGTCTATCAAGTTCAACCATTCCATGCACTCATACTAGTTGATCAAGAAGATGGGAAAAAACCCCACTGATTTCATCTCAAAGAGGAAAGAAAATACATTTTTGACTCCAAAACAGCCAAACTCACCTTGGATCAATATTAAATCTACTTTTACTCGTGATAACCCTGGATGCATTTCATATCTAGAAAAACATCACTTTTTAATTCATTAAATAAATTGTCCGAAACAAATTCAGATGGCAGTCTATTCTACAATTTGACTGCCCTGACAGAAAATAAATCTTCTCTATGTTTAAGACGAAAGATTCTTCCTTCCAATTTTAAGGGTTGTCCTGTGCAGGAGGGAAAAGGTGGCAACATCGCACAATCTCGCCGCACCCTGTTTGATACACAAAACACACACAAACATCGCACAATCTAGCCGCACCCTGTTTGATACACAAAACACACACACAATCACATTTACCCACATATATACAAAGCTACACACACATCCAGAAATACACACACTTACAGACACAGTGACACTTGCAAACACACATATAGATACACAGTCACACTTGCAGACACACAGTCACACTTACACACAGGCACACTGTCACACTTAAATATACCCTCAGATTTTTTTAATATCACAAAATGCAGTTTGTCCCACACCTTGCACATTTACCTTAATTTGCAGGGAGGAGAACAGTTCTGATGGTGTCTTCTGAGGCACAAGGACATTCTTCTGAGCGCCGGATGTCACCTAATATCTGGCGCTCAGACAACCTAGGGTGGGGCTCATGTGGCGGAGCATGCATGACAAATTCTTAGAAACCGCCCAACTATTAAAGCGGGCAAATTCTTAAAATGGCATCCAGTTTCCCCTGGGAAGGCAGTCTATCTGGATTTTTACGGTATCCCAGTAGTCTGGCCCTGCTCTCCTTTCCCCCTCATGAGTGTAGTCTTTCTCTTCTCCCCTCTCATGTGTGTAGTCTAACTCCTCACCCTTTTATGTGTGTAGTCTCTTTCCTCTCCCCCATGTGTGTAGTCTCTTATCTCCCCCCTCACGTGTGTAGTGCCCTGTTGGCCTTTTCCTGGATCCACCACTGTTGTCCTGGTAACTGACAAATTCTTAAAACGCCACTTCTTCAAGAGGCAATGGCAGACAAAATGTTTAATGAGGCCTTAAAATGCTGCATCTAACAGCAAACCCAGGTCAGGTGGCCTACCGGGATTTTTCCTGGTATCCTGACAGGCCAGTCCGACCCTGCATCCTGTTCTGACTTTATTACTGTCAGGGCCTTTACCAGGCCAGGTAAGAGTTTCAGTGCATGGATAGAGGAGGTGTCTGGTTGCATGTGGTTATTTATTGTGCAGGGTGAGAACAGATATAGAAACAAAGAGATAAGGATTGGAATAAGGACTGAAGCAGAGACAAAAGTGACTTTAGCAAGGAGCTGCAGAATCAGAAAAGGGTTTGAATAGGAACTGCTGTATAAACAAAGAGCTTTACCAAGGCAGAGGTAGGGTCAGTTCTGTATTTACCGCAAGGATGCCTAGGACGGCAAATTTTGGGGGGCGCACTGAAAAAAAATTAAGGAAAAAAAAAAATCCCACCCTCACCTTCCCTCTGCCGGCAGGCTGCACGGGGAGCCGAACAGGCAGCACAGAGAAACCTCCGTGCTGCCCGTTCGGCTCCCCGTGCAGTGTGACACGGAAGTGCCGACAGTCACGGGACCGGCGCGCTGACGTCATACGCGCGCCGGGTCACGTGACCTGTCGGCACAACCGCCTGGGAGCCGAACAGACAGCATGGAGGAAACCATGCTGCCTGCCACTAGCTACCAGGGTAAAGGGTAGGTGCTGGGGAAATTATGGGATGGGATGGGATGGGGGGGGGGGGGGGTGTTCAAAATTACTGGGGCATATTAGACAAATTGGCTGTGGCATATTAAATGGCAAATAACACTGGCATATTATTGGGCAAATTAGCAGGGGCATATTAAATGACAAATAACACTGGCATATTATTGGGCAAATTAGCAGGGGCATATTAAATGGCAAATAACACTGGCATATTATTGGGCAAATTGGCAGGGGCATATTAAATGGCAAATAACACTGGCATATTATTTGCAAATTTACTGGGGCATACTAAATGGCAATTAACACTGGCATATTATTTGGCACATTTACTGGGGAATACTAAATGGCAAATAACACTGGCATATTATTGGGCAAATTGGCAGGGGCATATTAAATGGTAAATAACACTGGCATATTATTGGGCAAATTAGCAGGGGCATATTAAATGGCAAATAACACTGGCATATTATTGGGCAAATTGGCTGTGGGAATTTAAATGGCAAATGACACTGGCATATTTTTGGGCAAATTGTCAGGGGCATATTAAATGGCAAATAACACTGGCATATTATTGAGCACATTGACTGGGGCTTATTAATGGCAAATAACACTGGCAGATTATTGGGCAAATTGGCAGGGGCATATTAAATGGCAGAATAACACTGGCATATTATTGGGCAAATTGGCTGGGGAATATTAATGGCAAATTATACTGGCATAGTATTGGGCAAATTGGCAGGGGCATATTTAGTGGCAAATGCTGGCATATTATTGGGCAAATTGGCTGGGGAATATTAATGACAAAATAATACTGGCATAATATTAGGCAAATTGGCAGGGGCTGATTAAATGGCAAATACTGGCATATTATTGGGCAAATTGGCAGAGGCATATTAATGGCAAATAATATTAGCAATGTGTATGTAATGATGTAATGGGGTGATGGAGGCATTAAATTGGGTGATGGGGCATGTCCTTGGTGTGCATTGTGGGTAGGGGGGGGGGGATGCCCAAAATGTGTCTGCCTAGGGCAGCACAAAACCAAGATACACCACTGGGTAAGGTAGAGAGAGTCAAACAAGAGGTAAGGCCTTAGGTAAGGGTAACTAAGCAGGAGCATCCTAGAGGGGGTGAGGTCTGAGAAGGGTAACTAAGGAGGAACACTTTAGAGAGGGTGACTAAGCAGGAACACCCTAGAGAGGGTGACTAAGCAGGAGTGACTTTAAGGTACCAACTTAGCTAAAGAAATATTACTGTCGCCAAAGGGTCTCAGGAGATGCTGAAAAACATCCCCCAGGCTGGTTGAGCCGCCTAGGTTCAGTTCCTGGAGAGGGTAGCAATTAAAATGAGCTTTAAGCAGAGGATCAGGAACAGAAGAAGCAGCTCTCCGTAGTCAGGCATCCAACTTCAATGCAAAAAGCCCTGTTTGGAATAAACTGCAGCTATTTACCATGGGTGTGTTGCAAAAGTTTACAAGCCCACCTGACACCAACAGAGGGGAAGGAATAAAAGCAAACAAATGGAGGGAGGCCTCTAGAGAAGAAAGGAGGTATACAAGCACAACAATAGGACTTTTAAATGCATGAATCAGAATGTCAGGGGAGAAACCTTACAATCACCTTACATAATTTTGTGCATCTGCAAAAATTGAGACATTGCTTTCTTGGATCTTCTAGTCATTGATAAATAAATAAAAAATAATCAGCCCAATGACAGATCAAATTGAAGCACCACTTTAGTGAGTTAAAGACTCACTATTTCTGTATAAACAGTGATTTTGGTTCACACCAAGTGTTTCACTATAGAGCCACTTCTTTTATGTCTTATTCACTTGCCTTTTTTTAGGATCTTTACTTTCCTGTTTGGAAGATACATAGAAATGAAAGCCTTAGTTTTTAGAAGTAAACTAGTCAGGAATATATTTACATCTTTGTATGAGCTGATGCCTCCCCCCCAAATAGCATGTACCTCTACTAACTAACCTAAACCTGCCATCTATTGAAATGCTCACCTCAGTGGGAACATCTGTCTTGGTCACTGAATTACAGCTTTCCCCCATTAGTTTAGCCACCACTGTGGAGGAAGGCAGCTGATGCTTCTGGTAATTATAGAAAGGTAGGGGGGAAAAGGGAGGGAAACTTAGGACAAAGTAAGAAGGTACTTCTTTAATGTGCATTCAAAATCAAAAAATGCATAAATTATAATTTCACAATACAGTGCAGATAATGATGTCTAATTGGTTTATGTATATTATTTATTTAATATATCATACTTATAATGACTCATATATCTAAAAATAATCCTTTTTTCTCGCCAACTACTTAGAACTTTTGCACATATGCATTATATATTGTAGAAATAACAAGGATTGTTTAGCAGTTTTTTAGATGGGAGAAGAAGCAAGGTTTTGTTACAAATGTAAACTCACTTAATAAATGAGTTTTGATTAAAACGACTATCTTTGCAGTAAAATTATTATTGTATCAAGTGGTGATTCAAAATATGTATATATCATTGTTTTATACACTCAGGTGTCCTGTAGAACGCTGTGGTACTTGTTGGCCCTATGTCAGCTCATTTTGAAATGTGTTTGTTATTGTTCTGCTGTAATAATAAAGCACCGACTCTTTGGTCCAGACTCCAGAGCCCTCATATGCCTCTGATTTTGGGGAGGCTCTGGGGATTGATCTGTTCTACATTTCCCAGTCTAATAACAGATGCTGCCCTCTCCTTCCTGTTTTACCCCCAATACAGCGAATTATGAGAGAGATGCCATTTGAAAGCTCAGCACATTTAATATGTCTTGCTGCTTCTGTCAGGAGAAGACAGTGTAAGTTTGCTGTACAAACAGCACAGTAATCCACAGGTGGCTAGTTCTGATCTGTGTTCTCTGTTTCATGTATTCCCAGGGACTCTAAGCACTTCCCCTCCCCTCCCCTTCCCTGGAGTGTGCAGACTATACACACAGGAGGAGGAGAAGGAGGAGGAGGGATTGAGAGAGGTTCTTTTCCTGTTTTATTTGAAACACAAGGCACTGCTTCACCGGCTCTGTTGCCAACTTTTCCCCCACAAGTGCTGCTGCTGCTGCTTCTTAGCAGATCATGAAAGTTTAAGGCTGCTGAAAATGCATTGACTTCATTTATTTACCTCCCTGTATGCAAGATGGGACAGCAAGGGGGCACGTTGCAAGCTGCATCTGTATAATCTAAGGTGATATATCTGCAGTTTACATCCACAGGACCCTCTGCTCTAAAGACTGGTGGTACAGGGGTTTGGGAACAATACAGGCTCATTCTTGATGCTCAGGAGACATTCCAAGCACTGGCTGATTTACTGAAGGAACCTTGGAGTACTAAGAAGGCATATAGGGGCTAATCATGTCCCACGGAAAGTAAACCATCAGTATCACTGGTTTACAGATGTTATTATTGCACGATTAGGATCTTTTTTTTTTTAACCTGTCCCTGTGGAGTCTGTGGATCCCTATTTTTCATTATTTAGGAGCTAAGGACGCCCCCATGAATCTGTGCCAGGAATACAAATTAAGGATTTGTGCCTTGTCCTCACAATAGTGGCTTTCTGACCCTAATCGAGGTGCTCTGTTTCCTGGATACCAAGGTAGACTTTAGGACCACTTCGCCTACCAGATTACACACTATTCTGGATTTACCATCATTGGCCCTTTAGGATCTTCATATGGCTGTAATCTTGGGTCTTTGGATCTAACCCCAATTAAATGCACGGGAGTGTATGTTTGCTTGGATACACCCTGGACGTCTTGTGAAATACATTTAGAAGGAGTTGCATGCTGAAGTTGTATAGCAGTTGCTACCATGCCTTTTCATTTGAGGATAGTGCAACCCACCCGCCTGGGTCGACTGGGCTCCAATAATGGGCAGGCACCTCGGGAGGGCTCAACTATGGTATTGGGTTCTCTGCTGGACGTCAGCTCCCATACTATGCTTCTCATCATACACCAACTTTCCGACCTCTCCAGACATGCAGAGAATATCTTCACCAGCATCCATAGCCAGGCAGCTGCTCTAGGTGATCGCAGTGCCCACCTGCAGCATCGCTTGGCATGCCTACAAAAAGCGGTCTCCCATTTGGATCACAGGAAGGTGCCAGTCCGTGAGTATCTTTCCTGCATTGTGATCATACATTAGAGTTATGAACCCATAACCAGTGATAAATACTATAAAATGTAGTAATAAAAAATATATACACTTTTTTATATATTGCATTAGACCAAGTTGGTGCCAAATAGTTTTTTTTTATCAAAAAATAACATCTAATCCATGGTATAGAGTCCATCTGTTAATGTTTGCAATCTTACTTATTGTCTAAACCCTACAACGCTTTTATTGTGCATGCATATTGGTATTTTTTTTTTTATTAGTGCATTCCCCTTCATAGAACATGAGAAAAAATTAATTTATCTGGCTTGACACTACTGTATTTTTCCATTGAATACTATTTATTTCAACATCAGAAAAACAAAAGTTTGAAATGATAATCTGTGACTAATTTTGGTATACAATGTGTTTTTATGTGAACACATGTAGCAACAAAAGAGCTTTTGTCCATATAAACCATATATTGCACATCATCACACTTGCATATTATTCCAAATAGTGCACACCCATTTATTTCAGCAATTATTATTTTGCATCACCAACACCTCTACACCCATATCACTTGTCAAATATAAATGCACACCTACAGTGACAGGTGAACTCTTGTGAATTACACGCCTGTATCAAATCTATGTTCCAAATGTAATGTGATTATGTAATATGATCATGAGAATACACAAGTTTGAAATGCCAAATAACTTGATTTCTCCAAGCATGATACTCACTCTCATTAGGTACTTGTCAGTCTACATCTCTCCAAGAGACTTAGGTTTTCCTTCACTAGATAACACACATTCTGTACATGACACTTCTAAATGGTCAAGATGAGAGATGCTTTTGGATAACTCGCAACATCCTGGAAAAGTTTTTTTGGGAGGTGGTTAGATTATGGTTTTGAAACCTGTACGGACAAATTATGATCTTTGAAGACATTATGCCAGTATCAAAAAGTACCTCTGCTAAAAGTGTTAGAATAAGGCCTTAAAGAACCAAACAGATTTTATTGAGCAACCGCTGATTACATTTTGACAATGCTATGAGCTCCTTATTAAGAGAAAAAAATGGCAGAATGGTTGATATTTGTAATTCCAGGGTTAAAAGTTGAACGGTTTTTAAAATTAAATTTTATCATTATTTTTTTATTGGGATTTAGCAAAATGTGAAAAGTTGGAGTTGAAGTGTTAAAACATCTGTGCATTTAGCAATCCTCATTTTCTAGCTGTTTAATGAGCTTCATAAAAGGAAGGAACATTTTATCCATACTTACTGTAATGATCTTGTCATCTTGTTAGACAGGATCTATATATATCCAAATAGTGCCAAAGTTGTTTACCTGTGTTGTCTTAAGTTTAGTGATTGCTAACATTGGTACTGTAGATGTTTGGGAACTACACAGGATGCTCAGACAGCCCTTAGTTAATAGTTTTGCTCTTAACCACTTTTGACTTGAAAAAAGTAATCTTTTATATTACCGTAAGTAGGCTGAAGCAATCAGGGTGAAATGTCACCTCATTATGGTATAAATAAAACATATAAATGGAAAAAAAAACTAACATAAAATGTTGAAGGAACTGCATTAAACCTATACAGAAATGTATGAACAAAAGCTTCTCTACATTATATCAGAGTAGATAACAACAGTATTGGATGACCTTTGACAGTCCAACTGGTAGCAGCTATACACCCCAGCACCTGTAGTGCTCAAGTTCTGCTATCACTGATATATATAGTGCACACAAGTGTGGTGGAAGAGTTTTTTCAATACATTTAGTGAACATTGCAGCTCCTTTTTTATACATAGCGTGCAATAGCAACTCAGAAGTGCAGATATGGCACACGGCCTCCAGCTCTTGTTGGGATTTAACTTTACACATTGGCAATAACACCGCTATAATCTGTTTCTGCCAATGTGCCAGTTCTCTTCTTAACCGCCAATATGTATAGTGTATAACGTGTTCTGTGCTGCACACATTTTTATATAATTTACATCCGTCATATAAAGAATTTTTTATATGTTTTAGGTTTAACACCAGTTTTGTACAGACAGGTGAAAAGTTCTGTACTCACCAGAGCTACGACTTGAATTTCTTTTGGCTTTGTTATTCTTTGGCTGGTTGAAATGTCTGTTTTGGAGTTGAGCATTGTGGTTTAAGTGATCCAGCCAGCATTGAAATTTTATATATATTTACAGGCTCTTAAATTACCAGGGTGTACAAAAAATCTATAAAGATTAAGGGGAAAAGAGGGAAAAAAAAAGGTATTCTGTCGCAATTTACATACGAACGTTGTCTTAAATAAATCTAAAACTTTAATTGATTAAAAAAGAATTACATCTTCACTTTTAAAGATGTGTAGTACTTATTAAGTGTTCTTTTTTTGAAGTCTTTGTACTTTTTAATCAATTTAACATTAATTGATTAATTTTATAGTTTTATTTATGTAAATTGCAACAGAATATTTAATTCTATTGTATTTTCTGTTGCCCCATTACGCCCACACACCCCTTTTAGCATTTTGGGAAGCACTGGGGTGCTTTTAGCAGCGCCCCTGTTTCTTTTTAGGCACAACAGATTTATTTCTATGTACAATAATTCTACAGACAGGTTAAGAGTCTGAATCAGCATAGGACATTGTCATTGTTCTGCATACTGTATGAGAGACATAAAAGTCAACATAAAACAAGGTGTGGTATTTGTGTGGTTAGCAGCTGACACCGCAATACAGGAAAGCTTTCCAAGTGTCAGATTGGATCTGCTGAAAGAGAGCTTAGCAAGCATACCTTGACCACAGGACCCTTCTTATGGAAGGCATAGGGTTTCAACACTCATATTTTGACAGGTGCTGCAAATGATGCCGCTCCATAAAAGACTGCATTTGGAGGACTTGCCCCTAACCTCATAACAGAACGTAGAAATGGAGAAAAGGCAGATCGTTTCTGGGAACAAATATTCTCAGCATGTCTAGAACAAAAATAAACTGTGTGGGGCCCCCCAAGCTACCACATATTGTGGTATCAAGCATTAAATTATAGAGTTTCAGTGTCTGAGATCATTGTTCAAATACATTTACTGTGTTTTTTATAAATGATGGAACACAGACAAATCACATTACACTTCATGCCCACTTCATTTGATAAAACAGCATGTTTTTGTTATTTTGCCATCTCTCTTGTTGAATAATAGATCTAATAGCGGCTGTACTTAACACTGAGTTACTTTTTCTATATTGATGTTGTTGAATGAAAACAATTATTTCGTAATGAGGCTTGTTTACTGAACTGAATATAAACTATTCCTCCCACGTACAGTGTAAATACTATATGTTTTGTCCTAAAATTGTGTAGCATTTTTGAGTATAAACAGTAAATAAGGTGAAATACAACAAATATGGATTTTAAAGAAATACTATTACATGTGCTGGTGCCACCCTGGTGTTTTAAATTGATTAACCTCTTAATAACAGGACTTTTATTGGGATGTTGTGTTATGAAACCATAAACTACTGTTTGTTTGTTTTTTGTTTATAAGGAAATGTGTGGCTTTCTTTTGATGCCATATTTATCATTATAAAAGCTATGGTGGGGTAAAGGTGATAAAAAAATCCCCTCCTTCTGTAATTCAGTGGGTAGCAGAAGCACTAACATAAGTTTGCACGCTCCACTTTCCCCACAGAAATCTCACTTTCACAGTGCTATAACCACCACAAGCTATCCTGGATAGGCATATGCAAATCAGATCAACAATGATCATCTTTTGCCATTTAATCCATTTTAAACATGATCGTTATAAACTAGAATTTAAAATATTTTTTTTGTCATCGGCCACACCTCGTTTATATTCATGATGTGTTATTGAGGGGTTAAAACATAACGAGATGTTCCTTAAAGTTGTCATTTATTGTGACTGTGTAGGTGTGAATGTTAAAATGGCAATAAAGTTTGTTTTTAACTTTTGCTTCTTTAAAGGAAAACTAAAGTTGTTTAACCTTTGCTTGCCTAGGAAGCAAGAGTTAAATGCTATTTTCCCGTGTATTTAGTAAACCCCACATGTATCTTTAGAGATGTGCCTGAGAGCTTTGGCAGAGCCAGCTGAGCGCCAGGTCTGTCAAAAACCAACTGTTTTAATGAAGTCCTAAATTATTAGTAGGTATACTAGGGTTACTAGATATAGTAGGTGCCTTTAAAGAAGCGGCAAGGTTTAGAACGAAACGCGCAAGACGGGTCTTTCCATCAGGGGAGGTTTCTACACTACATGCCAGTCGCTGTGTTTATGGATTAAAGCCTACATTTCTTCAGCCTACACTGTGGTCCTGAGTTTTATTACCTGATGCATTGGATCCTTGCCCTCTTTACTATTCAGTGGGAACAGCGTGAGGATCTGTGTAAAACAGAAAGCATTTACTCAATATCAAGCTGCGTGGAACCCTCCCTATTTTTATAATCTTTGCTAGGTATACCCAAAATCTCCAATCTTCACTAAAAGGTGAGTTGCAGGTCATCTCACCAGTTTAGGTTCACCTCACTAAGCAAACAAGGTTTGTCCCAGCACAATACATAGCTAAATTGGTGAGATTAAACATTCAAGTCACCTGCAACTCACCTTTTAGTGAATATCTCCCAATCTTTAAAGCTGCATACAGTTAAATGAGCTACTGATTTACAATATATACTTACTTAGTTGGCTGATCCCACCCCTCTCATTTCTCTCCTGTTCTATAAGTTAGATCCATCGTGTGGACCTGCCCGTATACTCTTGTTTTGGAATCTATCCCAACTTATGCGCGTCGTGGCGCATAGGACGCACAGGTCCCAATGGGAATGTTTTTTTTACTATGTCTGTATAATTTAAGATCGCCTCTCCTGTGTCTATGCAATAACACTGACTTGATTTGTGTACTGTTTATTCCTTTTTCTTAAGTAAATAAACAACGAGACCATGATTGTAATCATGAATTCTTGGAATGATGAATGATCTATTCAAAATAGGAGAAACAATATGCCTTTATACACATTACATTAACATTTATTTGTACAGCGCCAACAATTTACGTAGCGTTAGGTACAGAGCATTGAAGGGAACTACATACTAAGTTAGACAAACTAGAACAGACTGGTACATGAGGTAGAGAACCCTGCTCGCAAGGTATACACTTACAGAATGCAATGTAGTGAACTAATAGGATGCATGGTGCTGTTAAAACCTGTTTTTGTAGAGAAGTGTACTCCTGACAGTATCAAAGGAAATATTAAAAAAAGAAAAAGATGGAATTTTAGGGAGAGTTCTTAGATTTCCTGTTTTTTGTTTTTCCATATTTCCATGTTTTGCAAGTGTCACTGATTATAGCATAATAGTGGATTTTCACAGGTTCACTGATTTCCCAGATTTATTGTAACAGCTGAAATGCCCATCTCACCATTTGTTTGTCCAAAATCACTTCTGTCCCTTTGGGATAATTATCACAAGCATGGACGGCCTTTGTTTCTTTTTGTGATGGCTTGCTTCAGCAGACACACTGCAACATCTGTGACCCTAACGGTCACTTGCATCCAGCTGACATTTTAAATAGGTCTTGTACTAAACTGGCTTGACCCTATTGCACATACATGTCAGGACCTCATTCTTCAGAGGGAATTATTTGATTTATGTCCAGTTCAATATGAGAAAAAAAATGTGGAAAAAAAAAATCTCAGTACTGATTTTACAATCTGAGTACTAGGGAGTGGTAAATGATGTTATCCAAATAACTTTTTTGTTGCAGATATTAAATTACATTAGATTAACATGTTTTTATATAGCTCCAACACATAGTGCTAGGTACAGAGCATAGTACGGGACTACATACCATGTTAGACAAACAAGAACAAACTGATACATGAGGTAGAGAGCCCTACTCACAAGCTTACAATCTAGAACAGTGATGACAAACATTTTTGGGCCTGAGTGCCAAATTTTCTGCATGAAACAGAGTTGCAGACCTCAAAGTGCCAACACCGCATACGCACACACATATATACGCACACAGACACACACCGGTTTTTTCCAGCAAGGGTTGAAGCGTTTGTTATTGGAATAAATCCATGTTTGTTTGTGAGTGCTGTTTCTTTATTGCTTATAATATGGGATTGACTCTTGTCAATATTCATATAACATAGTATGGACTAGTTAAATTTATGACCGAATGGAGGCTGTTCTCAACCATGACATATTAGCAATAAATAGGGTTGCCACCCTTTCTTCAAAAAAATACCAGCCATTTTATTGTCTCCATAGACTTAAGCCATTTTATAATTACAGGCCTGCTTGTTAAGGGGTAGCAATCCTAGCCATATACATTTGCAGCATGTAAAGTACTTTTGCAGTGCCTGTGCTTACTTCTTTTTACCTGCCTAATTTGCACTTTAAATGCAATATTCTTGATCTTGAGGCCTATGATTAAGTTAGGTATGAAGAGATTTGTTTATTGTGTACATATTACCTGATGTTAATGAAAATTCAGTAAAGTTACAGTTTTAAAATGTCCCATCTGGACTGCACGAGAACAGTACACACTTTTACTGCTGTTCCAGTTTGCTTGATCATTCTTGGTAGCACACCATTCCCATGCAAAGCATAAGTGGCCAGTATGTGGCAGACAGAGCATGTGTTTACAGCAATTGATATATGTAGGTACACAGATTTATAACACATGATAAGCATTATAAAAATATTTCTGGAGCCAATGTAAATAGATGACCCAGCTTCTACTATGTTCCAGCCCTCACAGGAAGCCAGGTCAGACATATACTGAAAACAAGCAAAAATATGACATGATGCACCTCCTACTGTATGCTGTATAGATATCATAGGACAAAGTTCAGCTTTGGGAGAGGTATCTTTCTGTGTTACTGAGCAATCTATAGGAGTCTTAATTTTCTTAATACAAGTATATAAATCCCCAATCATATAAATGTATAACTGCTAAATAATGGATAACTTTGTCACTGCATTTCAGGGACACAATAAACCAATCAGGAATGAAAGCTAAAAGGAGCAATGAACTATTGGGGACAGGACATTTTTTTGGAATGTATTCTACCCAGAGATAAGCTACATTAAACATTGTAGCTGTGAAACCACTGAACAATGCTTCTAGTGCATACTGTTCAAAAGGAATTGTCCTGTATTAGACCTCCCAACATTCTGATGGCTTAAACCAGGATGCCTACAGATGTGACTATGCAACCCAGTGTGTCCATGCAACCTGGGGGTGTAGTCACCTAAAGCCTGGGCCATACCACTCTTCAAGATGTTCTGCGCATGTGTGCGTGTGTTTCATTTGCAGCATTGCCTTTTTTTCCTGGGACACTGGAAAACAACCTGGGGTGGTGGGACGGGGTCCCAAGTCATTACAGTTGGAAGTCGTGGAGTCAGGTTGAGTGTGATTTGTGTTAGGGTGCATCATTCACACCACACTCAGCTGAGTGTGTTCGGTGTGTCATGTGCTGACAGCAACCTGGAAGATTGTCTTAGTTTTTAGTTTTCCATATAAACGTACATCACTTTTGATCGGTGCTCTGTAGGAAACATCATTCAGAAGCCCTTTTAGACAGGCAGAAGCAGGCTTCTGTCTGATTAAAAGTTCTGTTTTAGTCCCTCGTCCCTCTTTAATTCGACTTGTGACACTGTGTTAGTATAATACTCACCATTTAATATTAGTTAATTTTTATTTTTGCAAAACATATTCCACACCAGCACTAAAGATATACAATGAACAAATAAGACAGTAATACTGTAAAAAGAAGTTGAAGGCTCAAAAAAGCATTACAGTATAACAAAGCTCTTACATCAGTATACCGTTAAAAGGAAATTATGAATAACCTTTATGTAAACATATTACAATTTGCTTGTAAGCAGTGCATGAAATAATATTCCTTAGTCATGTCTTCAAAGAATGACATAACCTAAAAAATTACTAATAAAACATTTAAGGTTAGTTAGGGCAATATATTCACAGCAATACTGACAAGTGGGTTATGAACAAAAACCATTCAGAAGGATGATTTCATTAGTATCCATGGTGATTGCTCCACCTTTTGTTATTTGTCCCGGAATTGTTCTTTTTACATTCCGGAACCGTCAGAGTATCAAAAATAGATTGAAATACATTCAGTCACTGCCAATCGTATATATGTTGTAAAACATTTTTCAAACATATTTTTAAAGTTCACACATTAAAAAGTCTAACCCTGTGATACTATTCACATCCTTTTCAGTCTATAGGCTAACTGATTCACGGACATCTGGAGTGCTTATTAGGGTTGCCACCTGGCCGCTATTTTACTGGCAGGCCGTCTGGAGAGAGTACCAAGGCTGGTATTTTTTTGAAGAAAAGTTAACAACCCTAGTGCTTATTAATGTTGAATGCATGTTGATGACATGCAGGCCTGTCAGGCAGGTTAGGGTTCCTACCTCACTAATGAGGTACTTCACTTTTGACTTTATTTTAAATGCATAGCATAGCCCCCACTAAAGATGACATCGGGCATTTTGCCCAAAAAATGACATCAACAACCAATTAAAAAACGACATTAGAAAATCAGACACATTACCTTACATAACATTAAAGTCAGTAACTAATAAGATGTTAAGTCAGGGAAGAGTAAATCAATATTAAAGAACCAAGGGGTGCATTGACCGAGCAGGTAACTGCGACATGAGAACTGTAAAATCCAGGCCCACAAATTAAAATTGCAAATGGATGAAAAAATTAGAATTAGCTAAACATGCTTTACTATGGAAATATATATTTGTCTAGACATATACAAACTTCATGTAGTGTGCAGTATGCTTGACACTTTAAGATCTGATAAGAAAGTGATTTATTGTTACTTTAGTGAAAATTTAACTTTGAAAATACTGTGTTTCCTAAGTACTTTAAAACTTTCACACTCTACCTCTAGACTTTCACACTCATCCAGGCACAAAGCTAAGCCAAACATCACTAGTTATAAGCTTAAGGTAATAGATGTGACCTAATTTAAAGTGATTGGTAATTATCATAAGAGCTCAGTATCACTGCTGTCGTTACAGGGTATTTAGCATTAAGTACATTAGGCCTTAGAATTGTTCAGCTTGTAAAGTGGCCCATAAGAATATTACACCTTAGAGCTGCTCCATCAGTTATGTTCCTTCATAACCAATCTCTTTCAGTATGTTGTTGCAAAGGATTCTAGGTGATACCCTGATTAGAACTTATACTGGTGTGTTTTCTAGTTTATCACGCCGGGAGCTTCACTGCATCTTGCTGACAGAGGCCACTGGCAAATGGACAGAGGCCACTGGCAAATGACTATGAGAATATTTCTATCAGTAGAGTTTCCTTCATTGGAGTCGCCAAAGCCACATGTACTTTCATGAAAAAAAAACCCCACATTAAACATGGTGCCAAGTGTTCTTTTACGGTTCACTTATATCAACAAATGACAATAAAACATTTATGTCTCTAATATGTGTGACACGTCAATTTGCTTTCAACTATACTGCTTGTTGATATTAATAGGTTAAAACAGGAATAATGAAGAACATGTAATACATTATCCATGTTCAGCTCATTAATTAACTTTTTAAATTATAATTGAAATCATGTTTACTTTAAAAGATATCACTAATTAGGCAGGGACGATCTGCTTCCTGAAAACTGTTGTGGAGGGCTTGTCAGCTGACGCACACCATGTTGACAGACCTCAGTCACCTAGCCAAGCCCTTGTTAATGTAGATCACGTTTTCAGTTTTTGTCTGTGTGACTAACAGTCAGACCAATAGTATAACCTTCATAGACAAGGTCCACAAATAGACAGTGGAGGAAGTTTGCCCCAGGTGCCTTATCTCTTACCTTCTTAGTCAGCGATATATTTCAAACAAAGCACGATGGAAAGATCATTCATAAAGCACATGAGTCAACAAAACAGGATCAGTTTATTTTTAGCTTAGACGTATTAACGTTACTCCCTTTTGAAAGGACAACTGTTGGCAAAAGAAAAGTTATGTGTGATTGAAAGAATGCATCAAATGTCGGCATTTGAAATGGAAATGCTTTAATGAAAGAATACAAATAAAGTACCTTATGGCAGGGCTCGACAAACCCCGGGCGCCAGGTCGCCATGGCGACCAGGAAATCAGACCTGGCGCCCGGGTGCTGTTTGTCACAGGGAGCCCTTGCCAGCTGCCATCCGTTTTCTTTTACTTTCAGCGCGAGGGGAGAAAGTCTGTGCGGATCACACAGACTGTAAGCTCCGCCCCCTCGCGCAACACGCTGTAGTGCCGAGTGTCACGTGACAACACGTCACTTAGCAGAAACTGAAAGAGATCGGGCTCCAGCATAAATGTCCCCCTCCCCTGCAATGAGGTAAGCAGCAGAGAGGGAGGACACCATAAGAATACATTTTTGTTCTTTAAAAAAAACCACAAAAATGGTGTGTATGTAACTGGCTGTGTATGTATGTGTGAATGTAACTGGTTGTGTACGTGGCGTGTGTGAATGTAACTGGCTGTGTATGTGGCGTGTGTGTACGTATGTGTGAATGTAACTGGCTGTGTATGTGAGGTGGGTGTATGCGACTGTCTCCATGCGTTAATGATTTTGTGATGTGCCGTTGTCTGGCTCCTAAATTTTTTAGCTGGCTCCTAAAACTAAATTAAATTTGTCAAGCCCTGCCTTATGGAGCCCTCTTTGCCCTGTATAACTCTATGAGGAGTTGTTTAGAATTTTGAGTCATATAAAGGAAGATCTGACCCATCAGACACAAAATGTCTGCCCCCTGTAATACAAGCACAGAGGGCTTAATAAGGTTTTATTTATTAGGTCATTAAAGTCTTTTTATTTAAAATGCCTACACTTGATGCAAGCTTTCAAATAGACATAACTTAATATTTTATGACAGTTGTCCTTTAAATATCATGTAACAAGTGCTTCGCTGGTAAATGCGAGCGTATTGTCTACTCATTGGATTCAGTAGTCGAACCTATTCTCCAGGGAAATGCATTGCTGACATGTGCACAAGCTTCCGATACACGTTCATTGGCACAGATGCACACTCTCTCAATTCCCATGTGTAACCATGGTCAGTCACTAAAACCCTATAATTTGGAGAGATCAAGAGCCATGTATCATTACAGAATATTTTGTAGATATAGTTTTCTTAGTCTTGCAAACAATGGATTTACTACCTTCTAAACGTAACCCCAGTTTTACATTCGACAAATAAATTATTTTAAAAATTTAGTTTTTCATTTAAAATATAATGACATTTTACATCCAGCTTTAAAAAGGACCAAATATTTAATGGCTTGATTTAGAGTGGGCATAAACATTGCATTCCAGACCTTGAAGAGTTTAACATGTCAAGCCCAGTTCAAAGGTTATTCTCTCTGTTTAAGGCTTGATCACACTTTAAATTTAAAGTGAATTGAGTTTGCTCATCAGTTGCTTCCGGACTGTTCATTTCCTTGACATTGTTTATAGTCAATGGTCCTGCACACTTCCTGTTGCAATAAAGGAAGTTTTAATCCGATGCTCATTGCACAGTGTGTATATTACCGTATTTGCTCGAATATAAGACGAGGTTTTTTTCAGAGCAAATGCTCTGAAAAATCCCCCTCGTCTTACATTCGAGGTCGTCTTATAATCTGACCTCAAATTGAGGTCAGACTATAAGACTGGGATCCAGGTCCCCAGCAGAGCTGCAGGGGACCTGGATCCCCCTCTCTAGCAGCAGGGGATGTCTGCGCAACGAGCGCAGACTCCCCTGCTTCCGCCCGGCACGACCGCCGGGGCTTCTGTGAAGAAGCCGGGACTTCCGCTTTCGTCACAGAAGTCCCGGCGAGCGTGCCGGGCGGCAGCAAGGGAGGTCTGCGCTCATCGCGCAGACTTCCTCTGCTGCCCCACTAGACACCAGGGAAAAGCGGGCAGCTGGGGGATGTCTGCACTATACGTGCAGATATCCTCCATGCTGCCCGACACCTCCGTCTATTATGACGGACCAGCTGTCCGTCATAATAGACGGAGGTGTCGGGCAGCATGGAGGATATCTGCACGTATAGTGCAGACATCCCCCAGCTGCCCCCACTAGCCACCAGGGAAAGGGGGGAGATAGGGAGAGAGAGAGAGGGGGGGGGGATAGAGAGAGAGAGAGGGGGGGGGGGGATAGAGAGAGAGAGGGGGGGGATAGAGAGAGAGAGGGGGGATAGAGAGAGAGGGGGGATAGAGAGAGAGAGAGGGGGGGGGTAGAGAGAGGGGGAGAGAGATAGAGAGGGGATAGAGAGAGAGAGACTAGGGGAGGGAGGGGGGAGATAGAGAGAGAGACTACACTGGAGGGGGGACGGAGAGAGGCCGCAAGGAAATAAAAACAAGAAATACATTTGTATAATATCAATTTTTTATTACATATTAAAAAGCAATTTACATATATACAAGTTAAACTTTTTTTTTCCTATAGGGTAGTCTTATATTCAGGCTTTTAGTTTTTTTCCTAAAGGAATATACAAAGTTTGGGGGGTCGTCTTATAATCAGGGTCGTCTTATAATCGAGCAAATACGGTATTATCAGACATTATTTAGCTCCTGAATTTTACCCTTGAGATATTATTAGGTCCAGGACGGTTTAGTAGGAAGCAGGCCTCTAAGTCTTTCAATCAAACTGGCTCAAATAATGGAATACCACTTTTTTTTTCAAAGAGAGACTTCTATTCTGTTTAATAGATTGTAGATAAATACTTCCACCGGAACTGTCATGTACTAGAAGTTTAAAAAGCCAGTAGCACGCATAGGAATCACTTAAATAACACAAAACCATGGTTTACAATAAAGAATTTTGTAGATATGGAAATGTCCATATTTTTCTTTATCTCTAATTATAATCTGTGATCAGTCGGTCCGGTTTGGTTTTTGGCCATTATTCTGCATCATATGAATCAACCTCGGTAAAGTGTTTTAAACACTGTATAGAGTTAGTGCCTTCACTTTTCAAACTAAACATAATTTGATAGTTCCATTCATCATCTTACTGAAAATCTCTCTTTCTCATGTCCCTTTGCCATCAAAATATGCAAGGTATAATGTGTGATTAAAAGCTCTTATGGAGAAATTAGAATCTTTATGCAACAAGATTTCATTTGAATAAAATAACTCAATATGTTGGGATATATTTAATAAACACTAATATGCCAATACAATAATTAGACTTGGGAGTTTATAGCTCAGTTAGGTAGACCGGCAAATTGGAGAATTTTTCCGACACAATTATTATTAATGCCTGATTACGGCTATTCAATTTTTTTGAATAGCCGTAATCTATTTTTTTCGCAGTTAAACAAGATTTTATAATAGTATTTTTTTCTGGCCATGCTGATAGGGTGAATTCGTTTGTTTACATGTTTGTACTCAAAAAACAAACAGGCAGAAAAGTTTGTGCTCATGCTTACTATATTTTGTATTTTTAACTGAATGTTTTCTATAAATGTAGCACAGAACATTTTAGATTTTCACTTAGTTAGACTAGAACATACACAGGGAAATATTGGAAAATATGGGGGTTGTTATTATTAGGAACTAGAAGTTATGAACCAATATTCAAATCACATTAAGTTTTATTGGTCAGTGGTTCATATAAAAAAAAATCTGGGTAATTTTCTCACAAGAACCTAAGATGTGTTGCTAAGTAGATTTAAGCAAACAATGTCCTTCTCTGTGATGTTACAGTATGTTATCTCTGCATGTTTTGTACAAACTAGTGACTTTTCTTAACTACATGAATGGGAACGGAGGAAAGAAATAATGGTTCCCAAGCATAGTGTGTGATAAAGGGGAAGGAGGAGCATACCAACAAGTTATATAATTATCCATCCATACAAAACATTTCCCTTCTCAAGGAAGGTATAAGGTATGGTTCTGAATTTCAGAAATTGTACTTCTTTCTAAGAGAATATGGCTAGATTCCCAGGGACATAGAGCTTTGAGATGTTTCTTCATAATCTGAATTGATAACACTAACATCCTTTAGATTTTGTTACTCGTGTGCAAATACCTTAAGAGCAACACTTGGCCTAGTTAGTTCATATTTAAGCTGCACTGATTTTTTTCAGTTTGGTTTTTAGCTTTTCAATACCTAACTTAAAAAAAGTTTTGCTGGCCTTCTCCTTGTGATTAGAAATCCCAGCAGGAAATCTTAAATTATGTGTCAAAAATGGACATCCTCGAATGAAGAAAGCAGATAGAATCTTAAAAGAAATTCTCAAGGGCAAAATTGTACAACATACAGATTTAACACTACCAAATTAAGTGGTATTGTAGGATGTCCATAAGGATGGCTTTCATAACTTCGCAATCTAGATAGTTTTGCGAGTGTAATACATTTTAATATATTAGTCTTATAATCTGATAACCTAGAAAACTGTATTTTATTAATGTATTGTATTGTGATATGTCATTTTTGTTTAATTTATTATTTTCATATTTTATTAATTTTGTTTTTTTTAATGTTCATTTTTGATTTTCAAATAAGGGGTTTCATTAATCTACTATTTGACCCTTGGTGTATCCATTTATCCACTGTGCTAATATTATTAGCTTTGTTTTTGTTATTTGTACCTAAGGGTCTAACTCTAATTTTTTGTGTGTGTTTTTTGTGTGCTTAGTTTTGAGGATGGGAGATTGAGAGATTTTTGTCTTGTCAGCTCAGCATATGCTTAGCCTTTTGCTTTTAATGCCAGTATAATTGTAGACAGCAGATGGGTGCTAGAGGTGTTACAATACAACCAGACTTCTCAAGAGATCCACCAAACCAACTCAACTCAATCTGCACCTTTTGTTCTAACTGCACTGGGAGAGAGAAAAGCAAAAAAACAAGCTGAAAAACAGCAACAAAAGAAACAATTGAATTCAGCCAAACATAAGTCATGAAAAGACAGATTATAACAATGCTAAGCCAATGCATGTCTGAGAATTCTTTATTCATTGTATAAAAGGATCTCATATTTTTGTAGAAGACCTGTTTTGATTGAGAACTTACCCATAAGAGATTTATTACTGAATGGATGAGCATAAAGATAATAATGTCTAGTAGACATTGGAGCACATAGACATAATGGTGCACGTTTTGCAAAGTGTGTATTAGTATGTTGACACCTTCTAACACATGTGTTTTCCCACCTCTCATATATGTTTGTATTTTAAAGTGTAACCAACATGCAAACACATAACTTCATATCACTTTGATGCAGAGGCGTTGCTAGGTTTCCAAAAGATCTGGGGCTATAGCCCATAAGACTTTTTTAGTTTTTTATATGGAACCATACGGGCACTTACCAATATATGCTCACCGCTTTGAGCTTCATGCCAGTTTTGTAATTTAGGAGCCTTCACAGGGCCGGTCCTTTAATGGGGCAGCTGCCGCAGGCGGCACCCTGGCAGGGGCGGCACTTTGCTGCTCTATGCAGCAGTCTTTTTTTTTCCTTGTGTCCAGGGGAGCTTGATTGAAGGAGGTCTCAGCCAATCAGGTGAGACTTCTCAACTCTCCTGATCGGCTGAGAGTTCCGAAGCCTCCCATGATTGGCTGAGACCTCCTTCACACTGAGCTCAAAGCAAAGAGATGCCTGCAGCAGGTAAGTTAAAAACTGACAGTGTGTGAATGATTGTGTGTATGTCAGTGTGAGTATGTGCATGTCAGTGTGAGTATCTGCATGTCAGTGTGAGTGAGAGTGTGTGCATGTCAGTGTGAGTAAGTGTGTGCATGTCAGTGTGAGTATGTGCATGTCAGTGTCAGTGTGTGCATGTCAGTGTGAGTGAGAGTGTGTGCATGTCAGTGTGAGTGAGAGTGTGTGCATGTCGGTGTGAGTGAGAGTGTGTGCATGTCAGTGTGAGTGAGAGTGTGTGCATGTCAGTGTGAGTGAGAGTGTGTGCATGTCAGTGTGAGTGAGAGTGTGTGCATGTCAGTGAGTGAGAGTGTGTGCATGTCAGTGTGAGTGAGTGTGTGCATGTCAGTGTGAGTGAGTGTGTGCATGTCAGTGTGAGTATGTGCATGTCAGTGTGTGCATGTCAGTGTGTGCATGTCAGTGTGAGCGAGAGTGTGTGCATGTCAGTGTGAGTGAGAGTATCTGCATGTCAGTGTGAGCGAAAGTGTGTGCATGTCAGTGTGAGTGAGAGTATCTGCATGTCAGTGTGAGTGAGAGTGTGTGCATGTCAGTGTGAGTGAGTGTGTGCATGTCAGTGTGAGTATGTGCATGTCAGTGTCAGTGTGTGTGAGAGTGTGTGCATGTCAGTGTGAGTGAGTGCATGTCAGTGTGAGCGAGAGTGTGTGCATGTCAGTGTGAGCGAGAGTGTGTGTATGTCAGTGTGAGCGAGAGTGTGTGTATGTCAGTGTGAGGGAGAGAGTGTGCATGTCAGTGTGAGCGAGAGTGTGTGTCAGTGTGAGCGAGAGTGTGTATGTCAGTGTGAGCGGGAGGGTGTGCATGTCAGTGTGAGCGAGAGTGTGTATGTCAGTGTGAGCGAGAGTGTGTGTATGTCAGTGTGAGCAAGAGTGTGTGTATGTCAGTGTGAGCAAGAGTGTGTGTATGACAGTGTGAGAGAGAGTGTGTGTATGTCAGTGTGAGCGAGAGTGTGTTCATGTCAGAGTGAGAGAGAGTGTGTGCATGTCAGAGTGAGCGAGAGTGTGTGCATGTCAGAGTGAGCGAGAGTGTGTGTATGTCAGTGTGAGCGACAGTGTGTGTATGTCAGTGTGAGCGAGAGTGTGTGTATGTCAGTGTGAGTGAGAGTGTGTGTATGTCAGTGTGAGTGTGTTGTGTGTGTATGTATGTAACTGGCTGTGTATGTGTTGTGTGTGTGTGTGTATGTAACTGGCTGTGTATGTGTTGTGTGTGTGTATGTATGTAACTGTCTGTGTATGTGTTGTGTGTGTGTGTATGTAACTGGCTGTGTATGTGTTGTGTGTGTATGTATGTAACTGGCTGTGTATGTGTTGTGTGTGTATGTAACTGGCTGTGTATGTGTTGTGTGTGTATGCATGTAACTGGCTGTGTATGTGTTGTATGTAGGGTTGCCACCTTTTCTTCAGAAAAATACCGGCCTTGGGACTGTCTCCATAGACTTAACATTGGCCTGAAGCCAATTTTTTACCGGCCTGCCAGTAAAATACCGGCCAGGTGGCAACCCTAGTTGTATGTGAATATGTATGTAACTGGCTGTGCATGTGACGTTTGGGACACATTAAGGAATTATTTTGAAAAACTTGCTGACTAGTGTGTGTGTGTAACTGGCTGTGTATGTGACTGACTGGATGTCTGTGAGGTGTGTGCATGTGATTGTCTCTGTGTATGTATGCTTTTCTGATGTGCCATTGTCTGGCTCCTACATTTTTTTGCTGGCTCCTAAAACTGAATAAAATTTGTCAAGCCCTGATATAAACATAAATCCTTCCTATGCTGTTTGGCAGTCCTGTAATAAAACATGTCACACATACACATAACACACATGTGTGACGTTATATATTACAGGACTGCTAAACAGGATAGGAATGATTTATGAGATATTATATATATATATATATATATAGTATAAATCATTATGCATATATAGCATAAATCACTTATTTACATCCACCTTTGTGTATTTAAGCTATATATTGTTGGTTTGAGATTCCTTATTACAGGACTGCCAAACAGCATAGGAAGGATTTATGTTATATATTGTTTAGCAGTCCTGTAATAAGGAATCTCAAACCAACAATATATAGCTTAAATACACAAAGGTGGATGCAAATCAGTGACCCCAACCCTCCCCTCACCATACCCAGAGCTTACCTGAGTGGGAATAGACCTGCTCTGTATCTCCCACAAGGTGACAGCCTGCAAGGATATCTTCAGAGCTGCTTCACTGTCCCACGTGGAGCTTCCTTCACATCCCTGTGATGATGCTGTGTAAAAGCCCTGCACTGATAGGATGCTCAGTGATGTGTCAGCCAATCAGTGCAGGGCTTTCACACACAGTAATGATGCTGTGTAAAAGCCCTGCACTGATTGGCTGACACATCACTCAGCCTCCTATCAGTGTAGGGCTTTCACACACTGTCTGTGTGATGTCAGGGGGCGGAGCTATAACGGAGCTGCAGAGACTCGGTGCTTTGCTCATTACATTTGGGGCTTCAGCCCCCTTAGCCCACCCCTAGCGACGCCTCTGCTTTTATGTAACAACACTTTTATCACTAGCTACTATTATTCACTTTACTGGCACTCATTTTATCTACCTCAGGGTGGAATTTAATCAAATCTGTTCTACTGCAGAGTGAACATATTCTGTTGTTGGTGCATTATCTCACTAAGTCATCTAACTGGCATTGCAGTCACTTAGTATCTGCTTAAAGATAATTGGGATTATTTAAATGTTCACATTAAATTAAAAATCTCAGGTAATTTCTGAAACCAGTTTAAAAAATATAAACATTTTCTTTAACTTTATAGCATTTGATTTCTTTGTATTTTTACCATGTTTACCAGAACTAGACAAATATTCGTAGTGTTTATTAGCCAAACGGATTAATTCAGGAGTTAGCCTATTTCTAAGGGAAACTGTGCATCCATAGGAGTTCTATGTAAAACGATCAAAATGTTAGGAGCCAGCACCAGAACATTTTGGAACCAGTATGCCGTTTTATTCACTTAAATGAGGCCTCCTAATATTTGTCTTATTGCTTGTTTTGTTTATCCTTAATTCTCAATGTATCCTTTGTACACTAGAATCACATACTAAGCAAAACCCCCAATTAGTCTTTATTTCCTAGTGCTGCTTCATAGCAGTAATGCTGTACATGTATCGGTTGATACATTTGTGTGATGTTTCCAAAGCTGTTAGAAAAGCCATTGTTTGGCACCTTCATTTGTAGTGATTTATATACAAAATGTGATTCTCTGTCAGAACAAATATAAACAAATCACTGAATTTCATATCTGTTTATGGCTAGAGTCACAAGATATTACTAGAGTCATTGGCTAAAGTGAAAATATTGTTGCTCAGTATTGTTGAACATTGTTGTTACATAATTCCAAAGCTTGTCAATTTCATCCCCAGAAAATATGATTATTGTTGACTGGATTTGCATATGCCTACCCAGAATCCCTTGCAATGGTGGTAGCACTGTAAATGCGTGATTCTGTGGGGAAAATGCGCCCTTCTGGGTTGTCTGGTATGTGTAAATCTATGTTTCACATTGCCTCAGCTACCCACTGACTTTCATTTGAAGGGGGTTTTACCAGAACCTTTACCCCACCATTACTTAAATGGTTTATCCCCAAAAAACATAGAATCATCTTATCTTATAACTAGGATAGTTTTTTGCCTATCATATGCATGCTTAAGCTTTTTTAATCTCTACCACTTATGCTGGAAGGCTATTCCATGCATCCACTACTCTCTCAATAAAATCAATACTTCCAGATATCATGTTTTTTAACCTTCACATCTCTAATTTAAGACTATGTCATCTTGTTGTGATAGCTTTTCTTCTTTGACATATACTCTCCTCCTTTAAACAGTCTTTTGGATTCATTGTTTTTTTACGTAAATGTAGACTGAGTTTCGATTGCATGATAACCCATCAAATTTTGAGCTTTCTACTGAGATGTGCCATTAACAAATTTGAGTTGATGGAACGTTTAAAGGGATTAAGCTTTCTTTCCAGGATCTGACTTGCCCAGATGAAGAGAGATAAGGGAGTGGAGAAGAGGCCTGAACCAAGCATGTCTCATGTTAGCATTGAATTAGACAATAAAAAACTGGCTATCCCATTTTGAACTTGCGTGTGCTAAAAAGGATTCCAGAGAGAACATTTAGTTAGTAACAGTGGGTGTGTGTCACTTCAGCATAGAATCAGGACAATGCTTTATGAGTGACCTTACACAACTCACCAAACATTGTGAGGCTCATTCTTGTCAAATAGACAATGTATGGTTTGCAGTTTGAAGCAGCATTCAGTAAACACTGCCTTTCATATTGAAATGCTTCTAGTGATAAAAGGCAGTGGACTAAGGTAACATGAACAGACGTTTAAATATGTGTTTTACAGTTTCCAAAAATGTGGTTGTATATTTCACAATAGAAAACATAGTGTTTTGAGCTGTGCCATGTGAAGGCTACTGTTAGAGTATTGGCCATTTCTACACAGATACTTATTATGTTCAGTATTGTGCAACATATTGATGGGAGCAGTGTATTTCATAGAGAAAATTGGGTTGGGTGCTAGGATAATTTAAAAAGTGACATAATAAAATGTACTCAATGGAATTTATAAAATAAAAAAGCACATTGTCCAATTTTATCAGCGAAAAGTGGATACAGTACAATAGAATTCAGTTTTTGCTCAATGTGGTCTATTTTTAAAAAAAATATCATTCTATTCTAATATTGATTTTACATTTATAAATTATTAAAATGGCAGCGTAATTTAAGTTCTAGCCAAAACACGGTTTGGTAGAATTTACAATATAGATACGCATCATAAAACATATGTTTACTTCATTCACATACAAAGCAGATCTGGACCTGCTAGAGTTAAACAGTTGACACACTATTATTAAAATAACAAAAAAATGTGCCTTTGCCAAATCTTTTAATCTTTTCCAAAAGGAAATGCTGTTTATTTTGACATGGTGCACAATTGGAGGAGCTCTTTGTAGAAGAAGTCTAAAGTGGATAAAAGCATATTACCCACGATAAGTGATTCTGCAAATTACGTTTCAACAAGTGCTTTGAAACAAAAGAGTAGAGTATTTTGCTCTCCATTGTTCAGTTAATAAAAGTTAACAAACAAGTTGGGTGACTTACATCCAATTTGCAGAGTTGTTCCACAACCTTGTCATATCTGAATTTGTACCACTTATATTGCTCACAAACCACTTGTTTGAACACTTTGTATTTGTACTTGGAAATATACAACCTTAGAGAGGGACTAAATCTCCCCCTGCCAATTTTTATTTGGACAGAAGCCCCCATCAAACTTCTTAAAACGTCTTGGTTCTCCTAGACTGCAATGTTTAGTAATTCTATTTATTCTGGGAGTCTAAGTTTGACGGCTGCCATGTTACAGAGCTGCAGCCTGTTACCATGATGGCATCACCTACACAGTTATTGGTTGTATGCTTTGTGATTGACCGAGCCAAACACCAGTGATGGGGAGAAACAGCCACACGCTAGCTTGACTCTCTCAGCCGCCAAAGTGGAGTTTCATCTGCTTTTGCAGAAGTGCACTTCTGTCTGACTAAAACTATTGATTACATCAAGAATGTTCTTACCTGACCTGTTATAAATTTAAACAAGAAAGCAGGTATACAATACATTTTGTACAGTCTGCTTTCTCTACTTGTTATTGTACGTTGTGCATGTTTGTGTATTAATTCTTGGGGGATTTCTTTGTAATCTCACAAAAGATTTGTTACACTATCTAGTAATTGAGAAAAAATTGTTTTGTCCGAAACCTGCTAAGGTCACAGAGCCTACCATGTCTACCACGCTCCAACATTTCAGTGGGGTGTGGCTGGGGCAAGAGTACAGTGTTTTTTCTAGGTTAGTTCATAAGCTATTCATAGCTGTTAATATAATTGAGTAATTTAACCCCTTCATGACCAGACTGTTTTTGGAATGTTGTGTGTTAGTGACCGAGGCTGTTTTAACACTTATGAGGTGTTTGTGTTTAGCTTTAATTTTCTTCTTTGTCGGTTGCTGTACCCACATAAATTATATATTGTTTTTTTTTCAGGACAAGAAGGGCTTTCTTTTCATGACATTATTTTGTTCATATCATTTATTGTATTGTGAAAAAAATAGTAAAATATGGTTAAAATAAAAAAATAAAAAAACACTTTTCCTGACTTTTCATTGGCTTTTGGAGCTTAGTAAAAAAAATCTTCTAAATAGAAAAAAATAGATTTTTGCATGTTTTAGGTTAATAAATACAAGTAGCATCTAGCTGTTTCAAAACCATTTTTTTTTTTAACCATTTTTTTTTTTAAATTTGCGTAAGTGACACTGTAACACTGATATCGGTCATGAATCGCTGAATAACCACCCACATGTACACATTTTTATAAAGTAGACATCCCAGGGCATTCAACTTGGGGTATTTTGACACTTTTCATTCTGTCATTTTACCACCAATCTTTGACAAGTTTTGGTGTAGAAATTTTGTGTGTGTTTTATTTCCACACACTTTGAAACTTAGGTATGAATTTAAAGGGGTTGTTTTATTTTATTGCCAAACAAAACCCCAATATATGTTCAGCAACTTCCCTGAGTATAGCGGTACCCCACATGTATAGGTTTGCTAGGGTTATGTGGCAGGTACAGGACAAAATTTAGGATACGGTCATTTCAGCTTTAAAACTTGTATTTATTATGTAATACTTGTGACTACATTTCCTATCATGCTCAGCCAGCCAAAAGCTACCGTAGCAGAATAGGAAATGTAGTCTATAGTAGGAAGCTCAGATTTTTGTTATCCTTGCTACGGCTGCATGGATCATATATCCAGCTGCTGCGGGCCCCTATCTACTGCTGGGGGCCAATACAAAGCACTGGCCCCACTAGCAATCCAAAAATAAAAATATCCCCAGACAGACATAACATGTCATTGGTCCTCTACAGAATAACTTCTTATTTTTATACAATTTATTATTATTATTTTTTATTTTTATTTAATTCTAACCTTAACCCAATGGTTAGGGTTAGTACAAACCCTAATTCTAACTCTAGGATTAGGGTTTTGATGAACTCTAACCCTAACCCAAGAGGCACCTGCTTTGACAGCTATTAACATCCGGGCGCCGGATGTTTCCAGGGGGCTTCAATGGACATGGCTGAAGTGTCTCGAGACACTTAGCCATGTCAATTTTATCGCGATCGCGGTATGCCAGCATGCATACCGTGATCGGACCTGCATGACGGTCCTGGACCATCATCGGTCACGAAGGGTGTTTTCCCTATTACGGTCCTGGACCGTCATCGGTCACGAAGGGGTTAAGGCAAGGCCAATAGATCTTATTTGCACAGACTTAAACACACATTAGTGCAGTTATAAACAGGTTTCTGAATCTTTATGCTGTAGAGCTTCGTGAAACCAAACAATCTCCTAGATAGCTAGAATAATAGGGAAAGGGGGACAGGTGCATTTAAAAGTCTTAAAGAAAATTCCCCTGGAGGCATGCCGGACAGGTTGCAGATGCTCTCTGATTCTTTGAAGAAAAATTAATTGGGCTCTGGTCATTGACCTGAGAAATGTATCTGTGATCATGGAATACGATGGACTGCAACAAAGTATTTGAGTTACAAACTCAATTTTATTGAATAGGGTACATTGTGTATTGCTGCAAAAGTCCTCATTTTCCAAACACAGTTCCAACAGCAAAGATTACAAGGAAATAGTCACTGCCTCTAAAGAGTTTTAGATGTTATGGGTTGGAGGTTACATGTGTTTAGTGAATAGACCCTATTGTGTTCATATATCTAAATATATAGTTATTGCATGTAGTGAGATCTATATTTCTCATTTCCTTAACATAATAAGGGAGGTAAATAAACTCCCACTGACAGAGAAGTAAGATGATATATTGACCTGTTTGATCTTTCAGACAGCAGGGAGTGGAGTTATGGAGGGAGTGTTTTAGTTAGATTAATAACAGGAGTGCTGGGAATGTCTATATTTTACAACCTTTAAGGTGAGTTAACAATAAACGTTTGTTATAAAAGGACTTTGGATTCTATTGAAAGATACGTATAAGGAAGAGGATTCATTTATTTTTCAGTAACATTGTTACAGGTTAATACAAATATGGGAAGCCAAAATAACAGCACAATTCATTCTGGGGAAAAAATCTAAAAAGTGGAGCAGTCACCATGGAAACTAATGGAATGTTTCTGAGTTTAGGCCATATTTAGAACATTGCCCCGGAACAGATTTTTATAAATAACTCCCAAAGTTTGCTAATGTTAAGTTTGCTAATGTTGTAAGTCTTTCTGTCATAATGTACGTGTTTTGGTTACAGGCCCTGACATACAGTGATATTTTATTATACTCTAATTTTTGGGACTATAGTAAATTGAATTTTTAATGAGATTGTATCATTAACCTCAGTTTTCTTAACTGCTGAGTCCCTGACAATTCCACTGACTATTAATCATAGTGGGCATTTGGCTCTGCTGCATATTTACCTCAACAGAAAAAGCAGTACCCAAGGTTCCTGTCAGATGTAGATCTGGCTCTAACAGACAGTGGTGCTGCTCCAGACATCAAATACAAAAGAGGTAGACATAGGAGGTTATGAGGTAACTCCCTGCACAGGTCAGCGAGAATGCTTGTAACACATCCTGCTTTGTTATTGTGGTAATGTGAAACCTCTGCCCATGAGACCTGCCATGTCCTTCTAATGTCTGTCTGCAAAAAAAAGAAATCGTCTCAGACGTGGTTCATGCTCAGTCATTGCTTTCTATGTGTAGCATGGATGTTTGCAATTGTGTTTATGATTCAAAAGCATGATTTTTGAGGTCTGTTTTCTGGAACCTGAGTTATTAAGTTGCTGTAAGTAGCTAAAGCGAAGGAGCAACTTGAGTGCAGCTGGAGTGCATGCCAGGCTAAGATGACCATTGATAAAAACCATTGTTGCGTTCATGTATAAGATGGTAAATGTGACAAATGGTAGTAGTATATGCAGTGTTGCAGTCACAAATAAAGCAATCATGAGCAAAACTGCACTAAATTATTTGTTGTTGTACATGTAGAAATGCTAATAATATTGCCAGCCTATCAGATTTGAATGATAAATAAATGGGCATGCCCTCTGCTTTTCAGTCCTCTGACTGCTTTGTAGAATTACAACTAATCTTACTTTTTATTGCAGAAGCTGTTTTGTCCTTCCTACAAATTGAACACTAATGTTTACCATGTTGTCCTGAGCTTTGCTTGACAGCAGATTGGCTTTAAATGATTGCACCATTACCTTATCTATATTGTTCTGCTTAGCTACTGAAAGGTAAACATCTGGGATCAGCTGCTCACATGTCAATGTCCTAGCTAGAGAACAAACAGTTTGTATATTTATATACTAAATTTGTACAAATGTGTAACAAATTACTTTTGTTTCTATAGGTGTATTTGTGCAAAACTGGTGGATGTCTTATATTATTCATTTTAGATTGTGATATATGTTGAGTTTCCTTTATCCGAGGATCAATTACCTGAAATGACCCAAAATCCCCAGTTTTAAATGTTTTTTTTTTTTGATAATGGTCAGTTCAGATAAGGGATACCCACCTCTATTTTGTTCCTCCCGAGTGCCATACTGTGGAAGCGAGCAATCATGGGAAATGTAGTTCCCACAGTGCTGCGAGGGGAGGGACTACCATGCTCGGAGCGGATCATTTCATAAGCAGCTCCACTCCTATAAATGTTCTTCATTACCTTTATCCAATGTGAGAAAGCTGCTCACATTGGATATAGGGAATGTAGAACATTTAGAGGACCGGTGCTGCAAAATGATTCGTTAACCAGAAGTATCCGTTATCCGAAATGCTGCCGGTCACAAGCATTTCAGATAAGAAATACTCAACCTGTGCTTTCAGATATTTTGTTTTATCAGGAGCTGGTAGGTTTACATGAAAACAAACAAAAAAATAGATGACTATGAAAGTGAAAGGAGATTATGCTATGATACACAACATGCCGGTTGAACCAAAGCCAAAAGAAAAATGGAATGTACAATATGTTTATCTCGGGTTATAACCTTTGCTACAAAAAACACCAGACAACCATTTTCTAGGATAATAATATAAGCCTCATTGTTATCGGTCTGTTGCTATAAAATCAGCTCGGGGCCAACCATGTGATTGTATAAAGCAGGGCTTGACAAATATTTGTAGAATTCATGAGCCAAACAGATCAATTAGGAGTCAGCCTAGTTATATTTTGGAGCCAGAAAAATTGTACTTCCATAAACTTCTGTATAAAACATTTGAAGAGAAGCCAGCAGTAGGTATGTAATGATCCTGGCTCCTGGGATTTGGGAAGCCCTGGTGTAACGAATTTATCACAGACGCTTACAGCTATTTATACTATATCCTACTTGCAGATCCTATATACATTTATGGTACCAGAGCTACTGTGTCCTGAAAAAGAGAGTTAGCCCCAGGAGGGAAAATTCCATCCATGACATTAACATTCTTTTTACTCAAACTGTGAATATTTTTTATTTTTATATTGTAACCGAAGGTGTCTAGAATTCCACACAATTTACATTTTTTTCCATGTACATGCTTTTGAGATATATACTAAATAACGACAGTTTCTATTTAAGACCAATATTATTGTGTAGAATGTATTGTATTGCATTTAATGTTACAGCAGATCGCGTACACGTTAAAAATAAGACATATGAATTATCAATTTAGAATGATGCAAGGTATAGGTTAATACATGTTTTGGTTACATTATCACAGATCTGGAGGGTCACAGAGAGGCTATACTTTTTTAAAAGAAACATTCCAGACAGCAAACTAGCTTAGATGCATCTGGTAGTATGTAACCTTTACATTTTATGCATGCTGGGAATCCTTGGAAATTATTTTAAAACTTTACAGCTCTAGCCTTCTTTTGTTTTCATTTGCTTTTGTTTACATATAGAATCAGTTCAGATGAACTAAGCATGTGCAGTAAAATCTTCATTCAGAAGCTTGGAGCTACCTCCCTGTTTTCTTGGCAGCTGTTGGGAGTGGGGCAGAATATTTGATGTCACTGTTTACATCACTGGTGACCTGACCATTGGGCATGTGTAGTGGCCATCCCCATGTATCCTTATGGGAGATCCCTAACTGGCTTGCAGAACATGCAAGGCTTACCCTTTTTTTGTGAGCCAGTGATATTCTTATGGGGAGGATCAGTCACCAGTTGAAAATCCTTCATAGTGTCCCCTTTTTCTTTTCCCCAAATTAGTCTTTCCGTGTATCCACTGAAAAAATCATGGAATATTTTCTGAACATAATCTGATGTAAAGCATCAATTTCCTTTTTAACTTGGATTACCTGAACTATGGCTACAGGCAAAGTATTCACTGCAGCATTATGGGAACTGTATTTCCTAATATCATAATCAAGATCTATGCCATTCATATATACTATAGACTGTCTTTATCATAGAGGATACACCATATATAATAAGGCCAGAAATCCCCAAGCATCAATTTGTCGGACTAAAACATGTCCAAGGAAAAAGCGAGACTTCACACATTACTACTAATTTTCTACTTCTCTATAGAGTGCTTGTAAAATACATGGTGTTTCTATTGCTCGGCTAATCCCAAATAAGTGTTTTCACTTCACCCTCCACTAATGGAGCATAACCTCTGTTATCACAGCGAGTACATTAGTGCCAAGTGCTAAAATCCACAACTGGAAATGATGCAATTTCAAAATATAAATAACAGAGGCAGGAAGGAGAGTAGATTTCTAATGATTTGGTTTCACTTTTTTGAACTCTTGCTTTTTCATAAAAAAAAGTTTGAAAAAAATGGTACATTCCAATTGATTCAATTTCTCAGGCATTTCATGCATTGACTGGTATTTGATTCTTTATGTTTCGGACATGGTTCCATCTTGCCAGCTAACTAACTCTGCAAACTGGACCATCTTGAATTCATGTCACCTGCACAGTGTTTGTTTCTGAAAAAAAAAAGAGTGTCCTTTAAATATCCACTGTGCTTTGACTTCTCAGTTTATTTGTTTTTATCTGCTTTCCCTGGTAATACCTCACGAATGTACTTTTTACTTTACAAAGTACATTGAACCCGTGGACATTTTTGAATTGGCATTTGCTCACTGGTCAGTTGCCCAGAGTATTTCAGTTTAGGCCAACATTTCTTGCGTTTGTTGGAGTCCAACTGCTTGTCATGCTTTTTCGGCCCTTAGTTCAATAAGGCTCTTAGTAACTAATTCAATTACAATTCTCTGCACGCATCCAAAAGAGTATAGCGAAGAATAAAAGTCAGCAGAGATGTTATTTGTGTTTTTGTTGGTTCTATGATCCTCGCTATTAACTGAATTATGTGGGATTGATCAGCATGGAAGGGCTTCATTTTACCAGAATTGTCTGGAACCATATTTTCATAGCTCTTTCAGTAATCTGAAATATTTCTACAGAAATGAAATGGAGTGTGTCACGATAAGTTGGATAAGTAAAAGTAAATAACTGCTTATTAACTCCAGTCACACTATGGGGTGAGTCACTGTCTGGTGAATTAAAACCAAATGTCAGCTGCCATTAGTTTACCTGAATGTAAAGAAACTAAAGGAAATCTATTGACTAAATAAGAATGATTTTTTTTTTTTTATCTTAGAAATGCTAGTAAATTTATATATCATTACATTTTATAGGAAATGTATTTTAAATGTGTCTGTTCTAACTCCTATTTATGAGACGACCTTCTGGTACCGTATACAAATAAAATATATTTTTTCAGTTTTTAGGGATATTAATCATTTTAATATTCAGCTTGTCTCGTGTGGCAGGCTTGTTGTTGTAGTATTTATAAGTGACAGTGACTTAACGACCCCAAGAAACATGTCCTGAGTTTAGGAAGTGGATGTTAGTTTAGCAAACCACAAATCACTGGTAAGCTTGATAATATGTTTTAGTGACTGGATAACTAGCAGAACTTGACCTGAAATGCTGTGTCCACAAAAAACAACAACAACAGTAGACATTTAGTCCGGCATATACAGGAAAA